>OZ010663.1:26309138-26654458 GCA_963932335.1 Andrena marginata
AGCGAGCCGCACGCTGAATATCGAGCAACGGCAATATATACGGCCACTTTGCAGACAAAGTACTTTAAATCTGATCCAGTGGCCACGCCTGACTTCCTATATCCTACCGTATTCTTTTAATCTAAATCCCCCATTCATTACTCCCCCATCTCCCCATCGCCCTATTTCTCTTACTTCGTGTGTTAACGATCTTATCTAGGATTACGATGAAATTGTAGAATAACGTCATCAGCCTGTAACGCCGCGTAAATTATGATCCTGGGAAAATATGTTGGATAACAACGACGCGCCTCAAGTTCGCGCGAAAATCTATTCCGCGAGCGAGATTCTTCTTTTCGATCGTCCGCGCATGCTTAATCGGGACAATGCCGTTCGCTTAGTTCCGTTCAAAAGGACTAGAGAATTGCATTTCCTGGCAGTTTCAGGCAATCCTCGCCTAGGTCCTCCTCGTCATCCCGATCCTTTCTCGCCGTTTGCGTTGATATCCAGCATAGATTCCCCATAGCGGAGAGAAATAATATAGAATTTACGTTTGGTCTTGACGGCAGATTTAGAGCGGATGCGAACCGTCACGTCGCCACTCGCAACCACAAGATTCTTATATCGATTCTTTCGTCCCATCGAGAGTGCATTTCTTTATACGGATATACATGTATATTGCGATATACATATGCGTGTAATTTATGTAAATATATTACTTCCGATATATAGCTACAGTATTTTCATTCCTAAAGTATTTTGTACAGTTTCTTAACACGATGAAAATAAACTATATTTCGTACGCTAAAAGAAGTCGAGCGCGCGGAAAATCGCCGACAGGTATGGACATTCAAAGAATCGATATCGGACCACACTTTATCGTGTAACGCGCTTTCCGCGACCTTTCTTCTTTCTTTTTTCTTCTTCTTCGTTTTTTTTTCTTCTTAATATCGGTTTGCTTAGTTTGCCCGTATTTAATAACGTTAGTGTAAACGATTCCAATTATATATATATATATTTTTATACCGTTCGGTTGGTGCAACTCGACGAGTACAATAGAACTTCATTATCTCGTGCTCGTTAAAGGCATTCCGCTTGATCGTTTTCGATGCATGCCTTTTAACGCGCGCACCAAGCCAACATGATTTATCTCTCATCGATCAGGTATCCCCACACGCCTGTCAGGTTGCGTAAGCAAATAGCAAATCACTTGGCCACGGAAATAGGCATTTCTTTTGTATGTTTCGTCGTACGTTCTAATTTACCGGGAAGAACGCAGGAGGGAAAAGAGATTTTCCTCCGTTTCTCACCCGTAGGATAAATAAGACGGTACGTTACTGCTGCTTCAAATCTGATCTCGAAGCTAACGGATTGTAGATAACGTGCTATTTGATTGCAGTGGCCGGCAGCTACGATACCATTCGCTTCTCGTTTCATTTATTACGTTAACGCGTTACATCCATCCTATAGCAATTTACTTCCGAAGTAGGAACGAAGTACATACACACACACACACACACACGTACATACATACATGCATTCATACATACGTAGTAACGCGCAATCAAGAGCAAAGATTCATTCGGTAGGGACATACCAGATGCCATGGACGATTGGTTACTCGTTTTCTTTGTATATTAGATAATTATTGTATTTCGATTCATATTGTATTAATTAATCGATAGAAATATATGATGTAGAGACCCGTATGCAATCCTAGGCGAAATTTGTCGTGTTCAAACGATCTTGAAGTCTGCGTAAACCGAAAATTACCCCGTCACAGAAACCTGCGTGCCTTTCTCTTTTTAATAATATACATTTTACGCGTATTTTGCTAAACAAAGGGGAAAGGAAAAGGAAAAGGAAAAGAAACGGATGCACTAGTTTTTCACGAATCTTCGCGAATTTAGCGTAAAAGTAAATAAAAGTAATGTGGTGGACGCGCAGAATACGCGCACGTGCCCTACGACGAAAGGAGAATCGACGTAGCAGTATTTATACAAGGGGGAAAAAAAGAAGGAGAAATAGTATAGCGGAAGAAAAGTTGTGTAACGTATTATGCAAACCGAGAAAAAAAGAGCGACCGAACGAACGAACGAGCGAGCGAGTGAACGTACGAGTGAAGAAACGAATGAACGGAACGAGCAACAGAGGAAACGAAAGAGTGGCCACGAGTTACTACATACTTTAGCCACTAACAACAAGATATCGTTTAAGTTTCTTTCACTTACACGGATCAGGATAAGTTTTTGTGTCTACATTTTACTTTAATTACAACTGCAACTGCATGGTGATACAAATATGCTTTACGTGTAACTTTAGTGTTTCTCAGCCGATATCATCGTTCAAAAGTACGGAACACTCGCATTCGTTGCTCATCAACGATCACCGATCAACGGTCAACGATCATCGATCTACGATTGCCTTCCCACTTTCTCACTTTCTACAGTCTACACGATCGTTTCCACATTATCGCGATAATCGTAAATCGAATTTTCATTGTAACCGATTCACGAGTACCTACGCTTCAATAATGTGAAATCTCTTACATGCCTTTTCGCCTTAACAACAGCAAAATTATACCTATTGCCTATCTATTCCTGTCGTGCTCGGTGGGATCGAATGCGTGCAAACATTACCGTACAGTATATCTACCTACCTATTGTAATATCAAAACGAAAACGAAAGAATACGGAATACCTTACGAAAAGGAAGCCATCCGACGAATTGATATATTACAAACGTGCATGACAGTAAGAAATGGGAAAAGATATCGAGGCGACTCGATCGTCTTCTACATAGGTATGTTATAACGCGTATAAAGAGACGGACTAAAGAAAATGATAGAAATACGGCACCTTTTATACGCAAGGTACATAAAAATATAGCACATTTGTAAATGATTTTCCGCTCTTTGCTGCACTCCAATTCTGTGCCGGTACAAGCGTCCAAAGCAACGTTTTATAGTAGTTTTTCATCGTTTTCTGTTCTTCCTCTCTCTCCCCCCCTCCCCCTCGCCCCCTCCCCCTATCGTCCCATCTTCTTCTTAATACTTCTTCTTATTCTTCTTCTGCTGTTCCTTTGTCTTTATTTCCATCTTTTTCTTATTTTTTATCGATGAACCTTTGATCGAAGCCGACTATTCTCGATGGACCTACCTTACAAGCATCTGCCTTGCATCTTTACAAAACGGAGGGCAGTAAAAAGCTCGTAAAAACAGGATAGAAATATTATTTAAAATAATTTTAAGAAGCAATAATAGTAATAATTTCTTATTAATAAACATGTTGAAACTGTCTTGTACTTGTGTTGTATCAATTTATTTCCGAATCCTCTGTTAAAAAGGAATCTATTGTTCGTGCGGAAAAAAGAAAATTCTTCCCTGTGTTCGTTATGTGCTTGCGTCTTTGACGGAGACGTTACGTACGAAGAATTGACTCGTTTCGAACAACAGACACAGTACACGGACACTTATTTTCGGTCTCGCGTGCGCGCGCGCGCGAGGCCGAACGCGCGAGGGTACGGCAGGTAATTGCTACCATGCTTTTCTCGGCCATTCATTGTGAACGTGTTAACGACCGACTTTCGTCCGAATAAAACTGCTGAAGCAACAGCGATAACAGCGATCGGAGGTTTTAACAGAGCGTAAGGACCATCGCGTTCCGTCCTTATACGTGAAACATAAATTATCCCCGCCACACGTCCTCCCGTTGCATCGTAACTCTCGATGTCTCGCACTAGATGTGCAGTGGTGATAGAATGGTGGTGGTTAATACATACATATAAACTAAATTTGTTCATTTGACGATTTATCATGTTTAGTATTTGTTAGCAACTGCCTTTGTTTTGTTATTTCAGCCCCATGGACCCATCCGTACCCCCCAAGCACCCAGTAGTGAGGTACGTTGCTGCATACCATAATACCACGGCCGCCCATACGTTCTAATTTCACCTTTTGCTCCATTAGTTTCGTTCTATTCGTTTTCTTTTTTTTTTTTTTATCATGTTCATTAGTTACTTTCTTTCTCTCTTTCTTTAATATTTGTCCAGCTTTCCGTTTTCGCTTTCAATCCCTCACACCCTTTCGATATAATAGATACTATGTACAATATACTTGCAGCACTTGATGCCGCACAACGAAATTACCAAGTAGCCGCGACTTTTCTCGCGAAGCGAAATCTTCGGTATTCGATGAACAACATTCGGTACGATGTAAATGCACTACTTACGGCATTGTATTTACAATTTCGATTTCAATCGCGAGAGAATCTAATGAATTTTCTTTGTCTTCGCGCCACTGCTAGCGATTCAAAAAGTTTAATTGCAGGAATAAAATGCTTCCGACATGTTAGATGCTTTGTGTGCTCGCTCTCTCTCTCTCTCTTTTTATTTCTTTCTTTCTTCCTTTACGTCTCTGTCTCTGTATCTCTCTGTATCTTTGTTACGTACATACGTGTGGTTGCGTTTCTTTGCTGCCGCTGCTCTTCAGATACCTTTGCAACGTCACGGCACAGATCCCTCTAAACACGCGGAAAGAAGAACGTCCGAAGCATTTGAAAAAGGGAAATAGTCGGGGCGCATTTAAAGCGTTGACAGCATTCCTGAAGTACTCGCGCGCCTCTACACGTATTTAGAAATAGAAAAATAGATGCCCCGAAATGAATTCTTCCTTGTATGTTTGCCAATGTGTATGCGACAAAAATTTGCATGTATGCACGTATGTGAAGTACCAGACAGGTTTTCACGTTTTACATTCTACGTTGCCTTGTTGGAATCATTGAGGGCGAGAGCTCGCAGAATCCAATCGCACGGTTACTAATCCTGCGCAATTGCCGATACATGTCGAATCACTGAGCAACGAAGAACGCCGGGAGATCTTCGCGTCGCGTTACTCGTGACATAGACTACTCGCGCGACTGCGAAGCAGCTGGCCCGACAACGTTTAGAGTTGATACCTATGTGATTGGCATGTTTGGTGCGTAGCTCGTGGACCGAGCGGATTTAAAACGTTGTTTTGTTACAGCGGAGCAACCAATAACGACGAGCAGGTTAAACCACGCAGTCTACGTTTCACTTGGAGTATGAAAACGACCAGTAGTCGAGATCCGAACGAAATCATGTCTGAAATACGAAAGGTATTGCAATGGAAACATCACAATACTTCCCCTATCTGTTACTTGTCGGAGGGAGAGTAGTAGAGACCCTAGGGGGGGGGGGGAATAGTTTCGGCAGGGCTATCTATGAAATTACGTAAGTGAATGAAAATATTGTTTATTAACGGGTTTGTCGATCGGTTTAGGTACTGGACGCCAATAAATGTCAGTACGAACAGCGCGAAAGGTTCCTGTTGCTGTGCGCGCACGGCGATTCTGCGACAGACAGCAAAGTACAGTGGGAGATCGAAGTTTGTAAACTGCCACGTCTTTCCTTGAACGGCGTCCGTTTCAAACGCATCTCGGGCACGTCGATCGGTTTCAAAAATATCGCCAGCAAGATAGCGAACGAGCTGAAGCTGTGACTGCCGACAACAGGCTCTATAGCCACCCGCACCAATCCGTGATCGATACCACGAGCCCACGGACACCGACCACTTTCATTCTTCCTTCCTTTCTTCTTCTGGGACTTGGATTCTCGCCCAGACAACCGAGAAACCTTTGCTCACCGGCTACCCGTCCGCGGTCCCAGCTGAACAGTCGGGACACGGTATCAGCCGAATTCAATCCAATCCAATCGAATTCAACCCGAACGAGGTCGTCTCTCACCGATCTATCCATCCCGGGTAGAGCAGTTCAGCTCCTTTTCATTTCCAACGCATGGGATACATATGTATGTACATATATGCTGTGAAAAAAAAAAAACACTGTGATCCGTGACGGCTGAACGCGGTATTCAAATACTCCCGAGTGCCAAAAAATGGGACTAGGTCGGCTTTCGATATCATCTGGGCGCAAGGCGAAAAATGACGAGTCACAACGGGAGGGATACAGGGAGAGGAAATGCGAGCGCGTGCGTTTACCAGCACTGAGGGGAAATGGGGAGAGGGGAAAAGCGAGGATAAGGAAACGGATCGTAATCGTTTAAATTTCTTTTCGTTTCGTACAAAAGGCGTTGTAACACGGTCGAGCGGAAATATCTGAGTCGCGGTTAATACAGATTTGTCCACGCTCATCGTCCGTTCTGCTCTACCAATTGTACCGAGATGATCGTCCCAAACCTACGACGCGTCGCGTTTTCAGTATTATCTATTCGGGAACAATTCTCTCGGTGTGACTGTAGAGTGGTAGGGGTAATCCATTTGCCTTTTGTACGCTCACACGCTTCTTTCTTCTTGGTCCTTTCGGTTTTCCCTTTCTCCCGCTGAACATTAGGAGATCCATTTAGAAACAGACATCCAGTGGAAGATACTCTATTGTATTTCAACTGTGCCTAATGAATAACGATGCGTACTAATAAAGTGAATGGAAGTTTCTCTTAGAAAAGGCGGCGGAGAAGAATGGGAGATATAAATGGGGTAGGAACAGGACGGGAAGCGTACTCCATCGGCTGTACCTCGGAAAGTCAGAGACGTTCGATGAACCGCGTATTATACTATATTCATATACATACATATAGATATATAAATATATAGATACTACACCATACGGAACAGCTGCAACGTCGAGAGTCTTTCTTTTCGCGGCATGGTCTATTGAAGTTACGTTTCACCTGCGCAACGGACACTTAAAGAAACGGGAGCGGTCCATTTTTTTTTTTGTAAATAACCGATAAACCTTGTCGAGAAACCTGTAAAGGAACACGTAGCATTGTACTCGTAACGAGAAATCACCTTCACGCATTACCCTTCGTCATCCATTCAGCATTCAAGCAATTTGACCGAGTTAAATGCCGCGCCGCGCCGAAACATGTTGGCCCGACGCGACGCACGCGCCCAATCACTTACCTTTGCGAATATTTTTACGATACTTTACTTTTTTATATCATAAGTTTACAACTACGCAGCACTACAGACGATAGCCGATTAATTAACGCGTAATGATAATTATTATTATTCTTATTATTATTATTATTACGATTATTATTATTACAATTATTATTACGATTATTATTATTATTATTATTATGGTTGTTATTATTCTTGCTATTATGATTATTTTTATTTTTATTTCAACTCGTAGTAATATCGCGAAACAGTGTAAAAGAGAAAGGAGAGGGAAGAGAGGGGCTATTAATTAACAGAATTTAGGAACCGTCTACGTTGTGTATAATGAGATCTGTTAATTCAACGAAGGATATTGTATAAGATTATATTTAAGTATTGTAATTGGCTATACACTATTACGCTATTTAACCTTTTATTCGCAGATGTATTCGCGGTTGAATGAAATTAAATTAGGAAGTATTGTAAATGTAGAGGCGATCTAGAGACTTGGTGTATATAAATAATATAATATACAAAGGTACTAAATTAACCAAACGGATGAAGCCTCACGCCGAAAACATAAATAAGAAAAGAAAAGCATGCAAACAGACGGAAAGATATGAAGAGGATGAAGTGGAAGAGGAAAGGGATGGGGAAGAGGAAGAAAACAGGGAAGAAGAAGGAAAGTAGCAAAGGAAATCAATGGAAGGAACCTGGGGACTCTCGATTATCGCGAACTTTTTATATTTGCCTAAGATTAATCGAGCACGTTACTAATACGCAATTACTAATTTATTTAAATAAATACAAAACTCGAATAATTTTTCCACATTTCTAACGCGCGCAAGCACGCACACATACGCATACACACACGCATCATCATACATATCTCTCTTTCTCTGGCTCTCTCTCTCGCTCTCTCTCTCTCTCTCTCTCTCTTTCAACCCAAACGAAATCGTTGCTCTCCACATATGCCCCTCCGGTGCGTGTCTTTTTTTTTTTAAATCAACAATTGATAGCAACTAAATAACTGTAAGTATCGTGAACGGTTCGTGTTAAAGTTTCCCCTTCCAGGGGAAGAAGAGTAACGCAAGCGAAGCAACTTACGCAAGCTTCTCCCTTCGTTAGCTAACGAATCCCACTAATCAGCAACACTTCCTTTCGCTCAACCGCCAATTAGGAAGTTCGCAGCCGTTTCCCGTACGCGATGTCAGACGAGAAGACGACAAGAAACACGCGACGACCGAACGAACGCGGTCGGCCGTCGCAGAATACACGATGCGGATACTTACTCCTCTTCGGTGGATTCCCTCTGTGCAGCAGAAGCTTGTCTAAACGAAACGGGAAGGATGCAACAAAGAACTACTCGGAGCGTGTAACACGATGTTTGCGTACGTTACAAGCGATTGCGCGTCAATGAAAGCTGTCATTTATGTAATTCCGGATGCAGTCGTCGTAACGCAAGCAGACGCGCCATTGTAGAAAAATTAATCCTTATGATAGCGGTTACGAATTAATGTTAGCCTGTAAGGTCCTTTCGATAGAGTAATCGGTATATCCTCGTAAGGCGCAGATAGACGACAAAAACGATTCAATACTGTAACGATATATACGTATACATATACACCCATCGTTCGTTCGCTGGCTTGCTTTGTCGAATAAATGTAAAAAGTTGATCGTCGATGTTTCGCGGGGAAAGCACATGTTCAAGAGAGCCTCCACGATTTTCGAGTAAACCCAAAGCTGAACGGATGATACATATAAGGAACGGCGAGCGGATGCTTTAAACGCGTCGCGTCGCGTCTACGCAGAGCGTTGACGACAGACAATTTTTGTGATTTTTGTATGTAAGTAATAAAGCGACAGGAAAAGAAATACCGAGTCCGGCCCAGTCCGGTTCGTCGTCCATCCAGCTGCATCACTTCGCCCCGCTCACACACATATACATACACATACACACGTGACAGTTTGTAGATAGGTACGTATATACATACAGCTTTGCTAAGTGTTCTTTTTTTTTCGGTGATCGGTACCTAGCCAACAAAATGTAGCAGAAACGTTTATAATAAAATGGTGACACATTGTTTCCCGATTCAGATTTCTCTCCAAGTTGCGCACGCACGGTGTCACGCTTTTCTACTTTTAAAAGAAGAACTCTGAGATTCCAGATTCGAAGTTTGTTGTTCCAAAGAACCCGGGCTGATCTCTCGGATACAGTCGCGTCTACTTGTACATAGGTGCGCACAATCCCGTAATACTCACTCTGCGGAATTCTAAAAGATACTATTTACGAACGAAGAATTCAAGTACAAGGAATATACGCGTTCTATGAACAACCGTGTTTTATGAATATTTCAAGGATACACCATCGTATCGTATTTATTAGCCTGGTCTGTTCGTATTCAGTTTATTCTTAAACGGCGAATGATAAAATGTTATCTAATTTGTTCTTATGCATACGGTTCACGTGGAAGCTAATAATCTTATTAGGTTTCTGCTACTTCTTCCTCTTTGTCGCTACTTGCCACCGGTTTCTTGCTGCCCGCACTCTAGTCACAGTAGATCAACCAGCAACGCATAGAATATCCTCGACTGTGTCGTTGTGCAACGACGATACAATGGGGAAACGTGCCGCCGGTTTCGTTGTATTTCGCCGAATCCAGGGGATGATCGAATACCTTCTGATGCAAACATCATACGGTGAGCACCACTGGACACCACCGAAAGGTATGCAACGCGACCGTTTCGTTACTTCAGGCTACTCGTTCACATAACCCCTATTCGAAAGCCGCTCGAGTCGAAGTACATATGTAATTCAGATTTAGAAGACGCGGACGCGACAGCCGTATTATTAAACCACGATAGGTACTTTTCTTTATGTGACTCATAGGCCATGTTGACCCTGGCGAATCGGACTTGGATACCGCGGTTCGTGAAACGAAAGAGGAATCGGGCCTGCTACTCAGCGATCTTAAGGTCTTCGACCACGTCAAACGAGAACTAATCTATGAAGTGAAAGGAAAGCCAAAAACTGTCGTTTACTGGTTGGCGGAGTTGTTAAATAGCGATAAATCTGTTGAATTGTCTGAGGAACACCAAGCGTTCCAATGGCTTTCGATTGAAGATGCTTGTTCTGTGGTTAAGTACAGTGATATGCAGAGCATGTTGAGAAATTTGAACGAGTACATTCATCAAAATCTCTCTTAATACAGTATTTGTATGGTGGCGTAAATAGCTACCTATTTATATGAGGGAATGTGTACAACAATATCAATAAAATGATTTTATCCCTACACATCAAGATTTTCATTATTTTCATTATTTTCATTTATACAACCTTCTCCATATAAGTTGCATATTAAGAGTAGAACATTATCATGCGACACTAGCGGTCGGTACGCAAACTAATAGTAATGGCCGACGCAAGTATACCATTTATTGCGATGTACCAATTTTCACAGTACCCAGATAGCACAACGTCTGGTAAAGTCTTAAAGACGTCCAAAAGGCGTCTTAAAGAAGTCTTAAAGACGTCCAAAAGGCGTCTTAAAGAAGTCTTAAAGACGTCCAAAAGGCGTCTTAAAGAAGTCTTAAAGACGTCCAAAAGGCGTCTTAAAGAAGTCTTAAAGACGTCCAAAAGGCGTCTTAAAGAAGTCTTAAAGACGTCCAAAAGGCGTCTTAAAGAAGTCTTAAAGACGTCTTGTTACAAATCAAGACGTTGAGACCTAAAATAGACATAAACTGGTCTTCCCTAAGACGAGGTGTTCTATCTGGGTATCGACGAATTGTATGCAGAAAAAAATGTTGTACACACGGCTCAAACGATTGTGGCCGATCGAGTTTCGATTGCATTCGAGCTCACTAGGGCTGGTTCTTTTACATCGCTACGATTCTACAGTATTTCGTGAATATGGTGGGGGCAGTGCCAAGCCACAGGTTCCCGTCTAGAACACTTCCAATTCATGTTGAAACACCACTGTGGCACCATCTGCCTATGATATAGCGTGAAGTAAACGGATGATGTTTAATATGAGACACGTTCGCGCAGTCCTGTCACAAAATTTAATCTACATTGCTTCGGTTATGTTTATTTTCCCGTTGTTAACATAAAATAACGGATAGTAAATTTTGAAATAAATGCGTATTTCTTTGCTCTACACATTTCCACTAATAATGAGCGTCTTAGATTTTAATCTATGAGGACTGCTAGGAATAAAATACCACAAGACTTTATACATCTCAGTATTCTGGTTTCCTAACCCTTGCCATCTCTACGAAATATATAACATTCGTTTCCATTCTATTCTTTATTACCCCACCATCCCTCTCTATTTATTTGTGTCTTCCATTATAAATCCGTTGATTTATTTACTTTGGACATTACAAGTTTATCGTTTATAGTGGCAAAATTATTATGATTTTTTTTTAGGTTCATTGCAATAAAAGTCATTTGACATTTATCCTTTGTGTCATTTTCGCTACAGCATCGCGACAGAACCGATCGCGCGGATTTATATAATTATGACAATCATAGACAGATGGTGCCACAGTGGTGTTTCAACATGAATTGGAAGTGTTCTAGACGGGAACCTGTGGCTTGGCACTGCCCCCACCATATTCACGAAATACTGTAGAATCGTAGCGATGTAAAAGAGCCAGCCCTAGTGAGCTCGAATGCAATCGAAACTCGATCGGCCACAATCGTTTGAGCCGTGGTACAACAAATTGTAACGCTACAATGAACAATTGTATCAATTTAAATTTTCGTAAAAGTGCCAAAAAGTGGAGTAACTAAAATTACGCACATTACATACTTGTATATATTCCAAAATTGTGTCTACATGTATTGTCAACATTTTTACTGTAAGAAATAACTTTGAAAGAAACTTTTATACTACTGGACAGTGGTGGGTCGGTATTTTATGCCGCGTCGCAAACTCATAAAATATGTTCTTCGCTTTCAATAGTTATCGCTGTTCGATAAGAATAGAAAAACTCGGGTTGAGAAAATCCAGCAATAAAGCCATCAAATTTCGTTAGGAGTCGGTCCCCGATCCTTAGGACGAAGTAACCGATGTAATTAGGAAGCGTGCTTCGACCACCGTCCAAAAGTCTCGAATTAAATTAACCGTAATCCATTCAACTGCATAGCTATTTGTAAGTAAGTTTGAACATTCCCGCGTAACCTCACGAGTATCAGACGCATCGAAACCCGTTCCGTGTTGTTACTGCGGTTCATGCGCTGCTGGAAACGGAACGCGGTTTATGCGCGCAGCGCAGACGCTGCGGTCTATGCGCATAATGCCTGAATCGGAACACAACCGTATTCTACAGTATTCTATAGTATTCGCATGTAACCAACAAGTGAGTCAGAAAGAACTATATTTCTCCAACACTTTAATTGTTGAAACCTTAAAATAATGAATATTTCTATTTACGACATTTGCAACAAATGACATGTATAAAATGGACTTAAAAACGGCATATTATATATACATTTGCGACGCGTCGTAAATGCATTTACGACGCGGCGTAAAATACCGACCCACCACTGCCCACCACTGATATTCAGTTCAAACCATTGTGGCCATTCGAGATTCGATTGCATTCGAGCTTACCAGGGTCCGCTTTTTTACATCGCTAACCTTCTACAGTATTTCATGAACATGGTGAGGGCACTGCCAAGCCACAGGTTCCCGTCTAGAACACTTCTAATTCATGATGAAACACCACTGTGGCGGTATCTGCTTATGATTGTCATAATTATATAAATCTGCGCGATCGGCTCTGTTCACGATGCTGTAGCGTAAATGACGCCAAAAATAAATGTCAAATGACTTTTATTACAATGAACCAAACAAAAAATCATAATAATTTGGAGACTGTAAACGATAAATTTGTAATGTCCAAAATAAATAAATCAATGGATTTATAATGGAAGACACAAATAAATAGAGCGGGATGGTGGGGTAATAAAGAATAGAATGGAAACGAATGTTATATATTTCGTAGGGATGGCAAGGGTTAGGAAACTAGAATACTGTGATGAATAAAGTCTTGTCCAAAGTAAATAAATCAACGCATAGTAAATTTTGAAATAAATGCTTATTTCTTTGCTCTACACATTTCCACTAATAATAAGCGTCTCAGATTTTAATCTATGAGGACTGTTAGGAATAAAATACCACAAGACTGCCTCTCTGTTTGGTCTCTGCAAGATCTCTCACCATCTTTCCGTTCTCCACGACGATCTTTCTCCCTATGTAAATAATGTAATAGTCCGGTGAAATACAATTGAAAGAAATATAACGAACTCAGATACATGAATGTGTAATAATAGCTTTTACCTATCACTTCTGTAACTTCCTTCATCTTCGTTCTTAGAATGTTTATACCTAAAAGAGGGTAAACAAATTAGCAAAAAATTGAATTCCCTAAACAATTTCAGATTATACATTAACACATTTAAAATAGTAAGTGCTTTGTACATGATTTACACTTATGTTTAACTTATTTATATTGCAATACTCTGTGTAAAATCCAGGCACAAACCTGGGGTGACGGGACCACGTGCGCCTAGGACTGTGACTTCGGATTCTTGTAGGACTCAAGGACGCCGAATTCCTTTTCAACTTGTTCTCTAAAAATGAAAGTGTCCATATTTGCGAAACAGAAGTTGTAATAAATCTTAGCAATTTGAAATAATAAACGTACCTGAATTTTCCAAATTCACAGTTACGACAGAACGATGTTCCTCAACTTCTTCTGTTTCACCTATTGCTCTCTTTATTTCTTCTCTATCAAATATCGGCTTGGATCCCTCTCCTGCAGTTCAGTTTAGTAAAATTAATAACGGAAAAGCAATCGTATGTAAAAATTGGGAAAGCATTTAAGCAATACTACCAGCTGTGACAGATCTTGCAGATAACAACCTCGCTACTCAGATTAACTGACTCGCTCTGAACAATTGTGAGCCAAGTCATTTCGTGTTGTCAATTTCAAATTAGTTAAATAAATTGTTGTTGATTTATATGATTTTATATACTTAAAGTATATATAAATTTATTTTTCTTCCTCATAAATAAAGAGTATTTTACGTAACTAAAAATGGCTTACAACTTTCTTGAGTGCCAGATGTATTAAGAGAAATTTATTTTTTTTATAATTTTAATTATTTTGACGGCATTATTTTAATAAAACTCTAACTCTAAATATTCTGTAGCAACTGAAAATTTTTAATTTATAATGTAATATTTTCTTTTCTTTTTCACATAGCGCATGCAAATCGCATTAATTAATTTTTCAAAAGAATGTAGCTAAATTCTTGGAATGTTACGAATTGATAAGAAAAATATAAACATATCGATACGCCTTTCAACATAATTCAAATAAAGTAGTTTAATTTCTGTGTAGAGGATTCATGATTCCACAATAAAGTCTTCCGAAATGGTTCTTTTTTTTCCAGACCAATTAATTAATCTTCCACTTCGTTGAATCGCGATTTCAAGCTTCCACGATATTCGCTCTATATACAATACTTTGATTCGCATATTTTTCAGACCAACTAAACCAAGTCTACGAGTATTCATACTTTAAAAAGAAAGCACCTATTTCCCAATTATAGTTATTTATCTAATGCAATAAAATAAAAAACGAATAAGAATAAGAAATACAACACTATGCAAAAATTTCGAAGAACTCTAAGATTTAATATCCAATTTCGTTTCTTCCAGTGTTGAAGCCAAAAGTGTAATGTTTCACCATGCCTCTTCATTCGGTTGTCGAATGTCAATATTTAAAAAAACCTTCCAAGACGCGAAAATCTTCCAGCTGGTCTGCTCTTAGTACACGAAGCATTTAAAAATTCCACATACTTAGACATGCACACATTCCCAAAACCAGGACACAAGGAGAATGCACAAAACGTGTTTGAACTACGTTTTTGGGGGAAAAATTAATTTCTTTCAAACTATATTATATTCATTATAACAGTTAATATAGCTGAAGCATAATTCTTTGTGCAAGCTCGTAAAAAAAAAGATACTGTACATAAAGCAACAACAAGCAAGAGATACATTAAGCATATCAATCTTAAAACAGTCAAAGTAAAACAAATTGTGCTTACATGTTGCACATTATGCAATCAATAGAGTGATCCAACGTTGCATTCCAAATTTGTTATATCCTGGGCGAATGAAAAACACGTTATTAATTTGATGAATACAGTTGAGAAAATTCTTGAACATTACAGGGGACGCAGTAAAGTCCAGAATCTTAACGACTGTACAAATCAGTGGCAAGAATTCCATTCTTCGAATGTAGCACTCGGTAAAGTAGAAACGTGGGAATATTTATCTAGACTTCGATAATACATTTAAATGGAAACTGAATGGATTCTAAAGAGTGGAGAGTAACGTCTCACAGAGAAGAGACATTTTCACATTAGAAAGCATACAAGGTTCTCAAACTTCAATTTGTCGATAGTGAATTCTAGAAAACCTCAGAATTATCTTCCGCGTTGAGCTCATTTTCCTTTGTGGTACTCATTCACTGAATGACTGAGAATTCTTAAGAAATTACGGTAAAGAAACAACACTTTACCTGCTCTTCTTTTAAGCACCACATCTTCCTTGTTGGGTATATCCCGCTTGAGTTCATTGGTAGTTACTCTTCCAGAAATCTTTCTATGAATATCTACTTTGACTTTGCGAAGTTCTATTGGATTAATTTTTGTGCCTTCGGGTCCTTTAAATAAGGGCATTGGACCACTTGGTATTTCAAACCTAAAGTGCAGAATAATATTATTTGTATATATGACTTAACAGATTTGTACTTAAAACTTACAATTTAATATTTTCATCGTTTCTTGAAGCATAATTTTATAGTATACAACTGTATTGCAAAATTATATAAACTAAATTTGATATTTTATACAAATATAAGTTACTTTTCTGGATATAGCCAAAAGCATATTTAATTTAAATGTATTCGTCAAAAGATAAGACAGAAAATTCCACAACCTGACGATGAAATTATAAAATTCTTCTTTGCCTATGAAATCCTCCAGAACGGGATGCTGCGTCTACTTCAACAGTTAATAATTAAAGACACTTTATACTTACTTTTTAGAAAGCACAGTGTCTTCAGATGTACGATGCGTAGAAGTTCTTTTGCATTGATTAGGTGAAGACTCGCTTCTACTCCTACGAGGTCCGTTGCATCTTTCTTCGAAAAGTGCTAAGCCCATATTCCAAGCGCGTCGTATCTCATACTCCATAGCCAGTTTTCTTTTCAGTCTATTATGCCTGCGCATTTTTTCTTGTTCAATCATCCAGTCGCGTCTACGCCGTCGCCTCTCCTCTTCCGTTCTTGCGCGTAGAACCGCGCCGCTATCTTCATCACGCGAGGGGTTAGGCTTTGCATCGCGATGCAAATTCCTCGATGTATGCCGTTTCATCCCTACAACGCAACGGAGATAAATTCTATTACGTATCAAAGAATTTCCTGCTTGTTTAGCCAAACGCAAAATTTGAACAGGTTTGTACTTTATACCGAATTGATGTGAAAGAAATTACCTCGTTAGCGCGCAGAGAAATGACGAGCAATGAACGGAATAGCCAGTAAATAAAAGCATAAGAATTGAACTTATATGTATTAATTGTAAACTTTAGGAGGGAAAAGCGTTACGCACGCGCGCTCACTTCCCCAAAAATGCAGAAGAGTGCAGCCAACTGCAGCCAGGGTTCCCGGACAACATTTTGCAGAGCCGGATGTTTCACGGAGGGGGAAGACCTACAGGAGTGGCGATAATGTGTGCAGACGCCACGATTGGAGACGAACCGGCACGAGTGACGCCACGGCCAACCAGCGTCGACAATATATTTCTTGACGAAATTATTTTTTAGTGGAATGTTTATATTAGTTACTAATAAAAGAATATATTTATCGCAAAAGCCTGGTCTTTAATTTAAACAAACCGATTTGTTGCTACTTTCCTTTATTATTCAGTAGATGTATTTCCCGGCGACGTTGATTGACCGTGGTGGGGTTGGTTGGTCTCTCGTCTCCGCGAAACATCCGGCTTTACAAAACGTTGTTCGGTAATTGAAGCGCCCTCCAAAGTCTGGAGGTGAGTTATCCACGTATCACAAATGTTAATTGTAAAGACCAACAAGCCAACTTAAAGACTACAGGCAAAGAATTATCGCAGCGGGTTCCGGCGGAACTTAAAAGAATGGGCAGACTCTCCGCTTTAAAATGAGCTTCAGACAATGATGATCCGGTTATCCCTCTTGGAGATACAGCGAGTTGAAGAGAAAATGGAATTTGTGCAATTTTTAAGCATATTTTGGAAAGGACAGCAGAGACCGAAATTTTAACCGAATCGAAAAAGTCGAAAATGCATTTTGAAGAGGAAAGATTGATCTTTCTATTGTTTTGTTCGTGAACGTTCTACGATGATTTCTTTGTTTTCTACAAGCAATTAAAGTAAAAAAAAAAAACGGTTTTTGTTTCAAAGTTCAATAACTCGGCCAAAAAAATCACACAAGAAATTTATTACTCTCTTTTTACACACGAAAGTAACCGCTTTCGACTGGTGGAACTTTCGTAAGTTGGAGAAATTTTTTTAAAATTGGTCCAAACGATGAGTTTTTTTTTGAGAAGGTAGAAGGATTAGTTTGCTAAGTGACTAGTTTCTTCGTATTGAAAAAAATTGCAACTGGTCGGAATAGCTAAAAATTAGTAAAAGGTCGTTTTTTAAACTTTTTTCCTGAGCCCGTAATGAAAATTAAAAAAAATCCGTTTGTAGATTGAAGTAAGTTATATACATGCCTAAAATTTCATCAAAATCGGTTAACGTTACTCTGAGACATAAGCGTTTAAAGATCGCAGAATAAAGTCGAAAATGCAAAATTCCCGAAATCAGCGATTTTCGACCTTGGTGTCTTAATACTTATTTCTGAATTAGGTTTTCTCCAGACATAACGATCTCCATCCAAACCAAATATATTTTTAATACAATATATTTGGAAAATCCATTTTTCACGTAATTTCCTTAATTACGGCCCGAATTGTGTCGTTTTGGGGGCCAATTTCATCGGAAAAACCTAATTCGTTGTGCGTCAAATAAAGTTAATCCGGGTAATCTTTATAAAACACATGACGAATAATTTTGTTAACTTTTATTCTTTATTCGAAAAATTTATTCAAATAAAAATTTCCCCTCTTGTAAAGTTTGCCATCTGCACCACTTTCCTTAAATTCAACAATGATTACGACTTCAATATTTATCAACATACGGCTAACAACACGCTGTACACAATTGAAGAAGGTATAGAAATACATTATGAAGAAACTAGTGTCGGACGACAAAGGACACGACGCAAAATATATTTCGTTTACATGATCGGACGGCAGGTACTGGGTCAAGAGATTTCTCGTGAAAACCGTTAAACGGGCGATATCGGGTCGCGAGATGTATTTAGTATCATCCAATCATGAAAATTTCAATTTTCTATGATTTTCGTTTCATCTTTTTGGAAATAGTACCAATAATGAGCCAAAATACGCAAATGGGGCTAGCTTTAACAATGTCTTAATTCGTACGTCTTACTCCGATCGTTATTCAAGATAATATATATTTAAATTGGTTACTATTAAAACTAGTGCGATGTACATATGTCGTGTTTCGGGTCATTTCTGTCGGGAAAACTTCACCAATTATTGGTACAATTTTCAACAAGGTAGGATAGAAATTACAGGACACCCTTAGGTCCGAGACAGACGAGAGTGTTCCCAAACGGTCATTTAGCGGTCCTCCAGATAGGCATTGAAAAATCGACACTTTAGGGTTTTATAAACCAAGTCTTTCCGAGAACTGCGTCGTGGCCTGAACAAGGCAGGTTCTGGACAACTGCGATGCCGAGAAGCATTCGTAAATGTATCGCGTTGACGATGAATATAACATTTTAAACGTTATTTACTGCGTTTTATTATTTTTTAGTCTTACACGACAGAAATGCCCGCGCGACAAAACTCAAGATAATTTGAAATTATAATTGTTCATAATTACATATCGCTTGTTATTTAGGAGATGTTGCAATTCTTCGTAAACTTCTAGGTACAACACGTGGTACAATCACTTTGAATTCCTTGTTCTGTGTTGCAGCTTTGTCCTGCGACCACCTGCGACGGTTCAGCACGGAGTATTCGATACAGTTCGATGATGCGATGAAACATTTTCTGTCGCCACTTGTTTTGGGTGGGGGAACACCTACAGGAGTGGTGGCCAGTTAGAGCCATTGAGCTCTATACTCCCGTGCAGCGAATTGGCGCTAAGAAGCTAGTTATTTCTTACGAAGGAGCAATATCGATGGGAGTGACGGACAGCATGCGGTAGAAAGGGATGGTGCTAAACAAGGACAAGGCTTTATGTGCAAGTGAGAGGGTCTTATGCGGACGACGGCTACCTTGGGTTGTGTTCCGATTCACGCATTATGCGCATAGGCTGCAGAGAAAACCGTTCCGTTTCATTCTATGCGTGCATTGGTTGCGTTGGTGACGCACAGCTTTCCCTAGAATTCTCCCACCTCTAGCGTATGAAGCGTGCAGTTCATGCGCGCATGCGTATTTGTCTCTTTACGTACGCTTTGAAAAACATACACCACATTCTGTGGTCCGCTACTCGAAGTGACAGAAAAGATAACCTACATATATGCTACATGACAATAAATGTTTATTGGATATTTCGTTCTTTTACGCTACATTTGTCAATTTTTTATAACTTAACATTCATCCAAAATATTGTACGCGGGAACGGTATCTCTATGAAATCGAGAAACGTAATTATACGTGGTTAGGAAATCAAAATTTCCATTAGGACGAGAAATGGTGATTTACAAACATTTGCTTATTTCTTTGTAGGGTGTTTATTTAGGGCATGTGTCCTTACAATTTTAACAAATACACAATTACTCTGTTTAACGAGTTGTTTAGACTTATTTTGTCCAGCCATAACCTTATGAAGCGCATAGATCTGTAAACCTGAAAATTGAAGCTAAAATCAATTAGAATGTAATTGATAATAGTAATTGTGGAAGCGCACGAATTTGGTAAACATATACAAATTAAGCTAAAACTTACTATTTCGATGAAATGTACTCAGAAAATGACGTTATGAATGGATACTTTGATTTTTTAATCACGAATAATTACACTCCACAACTTCGTAATCCGCTCCTCGAAGTGACAGAAAATATTATTATTATTATTATTATTATTATTATTATTATTATTATTATTTTAACGGGAAACTCCTTTAGTGTACAGAGTATAAAGCTAATTAGCACAAAGATAAAGATACTCTTCCAACTTTGTTACAACGTAAATTTATGCTTTCTCGGTCATACTAATAAAAACTAAACACTTCAAACTATCAATTCATAGGTATAAAAAAATAGAATACAGAAGCACACGTGAAGCGACAATACGCATGCGCTTAATATGCGCATTGACTGCCAATGCTTTTATTTTCTGCACTTGCTGCACGCATTATGAGCTAGAAGTTGGAGGATTCTAGGGAATTCTACGAAATTGGTACTGTCATCTCTGCACTCGCAGTATGAATTGCAACCAATGTAACGGACTCAATTTCGAAGCGAACAACACATCCCTAGAAGGTTTTAGGCAGGGTCGAACCGAAAGATGAGGAAGGAAGCAAATACGTAGCGCGCATTTTTATTTCTTAAAGGCTTTTACTGCTAAGTTTTTCGAACGTGCTCTTATAATGCTAACTTACAGCTATACTCTAAACCAGAAGACGTACGAGAGCCTGCGGTTCTATTCAATAGCCTTCAAAACCTTGAATTTACCCCGGACGCGGATAATAAATAACTTCATTTTTCCTTTACACATCTGTTTACCAAATTACGCTGGGTAAGCAGCAATTCGTCCTGTAAAACTCATAAAATATGTTCTTCGCTTTCAATAATTATCGCTGTTCGATAAGAATAGAAAAACTCGGGTTGAGAAAATCCAGCAATAAAGCCATCAAATTTCGTTAGGAGTCGGTTCCCGATCCTTAGGACGAAGTAACCGATGTAGTTAGGAAGCGTGCTTCGACCACCGTCCAAAAGTCTCGAATTAAATTAACCGTAATCCATCCAACTGCATAGCTATTTGTAAGTAAGTTTGAACATTCCCGCGTAACCTCACGAGTATCAGACGCATCGAAACCCGTTCCGTGTCGTTACTGCGGTTCATGCGCTGCTGGAAACGGAACGCGGTTTATACGCGCAGCGCAGACGCTGCGGTCTATGCGCATAATGCGTGAATCGGAACACAACCTTGGGGTCGCGGCGGGCAAAATTCCTTCCCTCGTCTTCCCGTGTTGGATCACCGATATGGGGATTTCGTGCGTTTACCTAGCCTTCGGCCTGGCAGTCTAACAACTTTCTACCTACGATACATGCTACTTCTTTGCCAAATAGATGAGGAATCGAGCCCATCATCCTCTTACGTGTAATGTTTTATCAAGCATAATTCATTTTAGCAAACTAAATAATAACTTGTAAAACTGTCACCATTGTCACTAGGTATAAATAGTATTCGCATGCAACCAACAAGTGAGTCAGAAAGAACTATATTTTTCCAACACTTTAATTGTTGAAACCTTAAAATTCTGATAGCGAATTCGGGAGACCCGCTCTGGCCGCACTGAGTGCGAGTTTTCTCGCTTCCATTTGGCTAAAAGTCGCACTCAGTGCGGCCAGTGCGGGTCTCCCGAATTCGCTATGAATATTTCTATTTACGACATTTGCAACAAATGACACGTATAAAATGGACTTAAAAACGGCATATTATACATACATTTGCGACGCGGCCAAAGAGGAGATATAATAAGAGGCGTCACTCGACAAGGACAGAAAAAGCTAGGGAAATCAGTAGACAACCAATTTAAATGCCCATTCGGCCCCCTTCGGCAATGATCGGTAAACTTCGACAATAATTAGCCAACTGCGGTAAGGTACTTTTGGTCGATTTGAATATCCCGCTCCAATAGACAACCAATTTAAATGCCAAGGTTAAGCAAGGACTTCAAAGGTTCCGCCCGGAGTGACGCCTCTAGTGATGGCGATACAGCCCCACATGTATCGATATTTCGTATCGATACGTATTGACAGTCCAAGTATCGATACAACTGATATATCGGAGACGAAGTATCGATATATCCAATATCGATACGTACGTATCGGCTCATATATTCCTACCCCCTTTCATGACCTTTTTTTCACACAGCATGCACAATATTAATTAATATAATTCAATCTCTAGGATACTCATGAAATCAATACGAATAGTCATTCTAATCGATGCATATGGTGTCGATGCAACTGACATATTATTATTGACATTGCTAATTAAATTAGAAATGGAATCCAAAAATGAAAATATTAATATACAAAAAATAATTTATTCATTTATACATTTGCATTGAAATTCCAATCTTCGTAGGATAGTGAGACCAGAAACAATAAATGTTGCAAGTGCGCACTATTTAACCGATTCCTTGCTTCGGTCATAATTCTACCCGCTTTAGAAAATAATCGTTCCGACGGAACGGACGTCGCAATCACTGATAAATATTTCTTGGCTAATTTGCTGAGCAGTGAATCTGTTTGATTCCAAAATTTAATTGGCGAATCGTCTATTTTAGTTGGTGCCTGACTTACGGCCGATTTCTTCACCTTCAGTAATCTTCCAGTTAAAGTTATGTTCCACATAACTGCCAAATGATAGGATCCTATTGGTTTAGAACATTTAAATGCTCTACGCCAATTGGTCGTTCACTGACCGGAAGATTACTGAAGATGAAGAAATCAGCCATTAGATAACATCGTAAATCTTCAGTCCGCGTTTGTGCTGCGGTGCAGTTGTATCGATATTCATGGGTTAAGTATCGATACAGCAATATATCGTTACATTAAGTATCGATACAAAATATCGATGTATTGGTTGCAAAGTATCGATATTCCGATATATCGATATTGTATCGCCATCACTAGACGCCTCTTATTATACCTACTCCTTGGTAAAATGCTTTGGTTTGGCTTTGACAGTCGACCACAGTTGACGTATAAGGCCTGGTATCATTTGAAATTTATAACAATTCCCAAGTTCATATAAATTTATTTAGATAAATTTTATGGGAAGAAACCATTAGATAAATGTAGAATGGCCGAAAAGACTGAAACTTCAGCGAAGCCGAAATCCGAAACTATGGGAGAGGTTATAAAAGATAAGGAAGCTGATATCAGTCGTTATTTCGAGAATACGTCGCACACAATTTTCGACGAGATTGTTCCGCCTAAAAAAGACGATTTTTTCAACATGCAAAGAGGTTCGAGTAGTAGGATTCCAGATTTTCAGTTATTGACTGATCGTTCTAATGAATTTTTGAAAAATAGTGTGTTGCTCGGTAATGAGCGTTTCGACCACAATACATCGAACGATATACACAGAGATGTCTGGATACCATCAGAACAGACAAGGAAAGTTTTGAGAAGTATCACCACATCGACTAATGGAACTAATTCTCTTGATAGAGACAACTTAACAATGCCTGGACTTGCAATACAGGGAGACATGCCTGATTTAATAAAGACTACTGCCATCCACTTCTTAGGCGAAGATGAAAATATTCACAGAAATGTACTTACTGCTTCTGATGTAACGCAAGATGAACGTGGTTTGAGAAACTTAATACAAGCTGGCTGCTACAAAGCCGCAATAAACTTATCAGGAAGACTTTTGGCTGTGTATGCTCAGGGATATGGCAAAATCAATCAACCTAGCAAACACACACCACATTCTTTACAATTATGGTACACTAGGCTTGCTCTACTCACTAAACTTAGACAAATAGATGTTTTAGAGAAAGAATCGAAACCGTTTGGTAATTTAGACAAGCCCGATATGTATTTCACATTTTATCCTGAACTGTATGGTACAAAACCAGGTTCCATGGCTTCCTTTTCCTTTAGGTTACTTTTAGCTGAAATTCCACTGTATTGTGGAAAACCGAAGCATGCATTAGATAATTTGTATAAGATTTTAGCCACGGTCAATCAACTAATAGCAAATTTTAATAATGGACATGGTGGAGATGGAGCTCGAATTAAAATCAATGCTACAGAGCAAGAAGATGCAATACGATTGTGGAAAGGCAGACGGTCCAGGGTCCTTATATCTATTACTAATTCTGCAGTTACAATGAAGAATTATGTACTGGCTATAGATATTTTAGAAAAATTATGTGATTATCCAGATTGGAGTCCTGAACAATTAGATGCACTAAAATCTAGCATAGGGAGGCTACATCTGTTTTTGGGAGATGTTTCGGCTGCAGAAAAATTGCTTATAAGTCGCCATAAACAAGACAGTGGACCAACTGTTAGAGAACTAATGGACAGAGGATTAATGGCAGTAGCTCAAAATTCATTTCAGGAAGCATACAAATGTTTTCAAACTGCAGCAACAATAGATCCTTCAAATATTGCGTTAACTAATAATATGGCTGTTTGCCTTTTATATACAGGACAGTTAAAAGCAGCCGTACACTTATATGAAAGTGCAATTACAAAGAACCCTGTAAAAAGTTTACAAGAACCTATACTCCTAAATATATGCAGTGCATATGAATTACATACGACTCACTGTGAACAACCAAAACTACATCTCTTAAGTCAATTGAATAGGTACAAAGGAGATGCTGTAGACATACAGTGTTTAAAACTTTCTTTGTAAAGTTAATGTTAATTTTAAACAAAAACTACTTTATTCGTCCATGTATAGGTGTAATAAGCTAAAAGAGAAACTTTAAATCTGTTATTTAATTACAAAGCTGATTGCATTAAGCACCATGTAAAGTTTATCAATAAATACCAATATCGATTCAGTTTTTAAAATATCTTAGTATTTCTTTATATGAAGCTTTTAATTTTATATCTGAAAATATGTGGGTATTTATCATTTTGTATTTATTATTTGAAAGTATAATTTATTCACAACGATTTCTTAGTATACACAACAGAGTTTCATTTCAACACAAGAAAATGTCTGCAGGCATAAATGACAATGACACCTTTGTGAGGGGTCCTGTCAATATTGTTTTTAAACATCAATGAAGTAATATGGGCTACGAATGCTACGATCAGCTGACCGTAATAGCGGAGCACGCGGCTCGCTTACCTGAAACTAGGCGTACCGCTGGCTGTCGTAAACAGCTTCTTGCGACGTTGAATATGCAAATTACCAATAAGAGATAGGTTTATTTTATTGAAAACACTTCAGCGAATATGGTAGTATCTTTTTCGGATTTTTACAATGGCGACCTCGAACCGAAATTGAAAAATAAAAATTTGTTTATAATTTTCATTATTGTAATAGTGATTTTTCAACCGGAAAAAATTCATTCAGTAAGGTCGAGCCATCTAGATCAAAATGAAAACAGAATCATCTAAATCCGACAAATTCAAAGCCCTGTATTTTCTAAATAAAGTCGGGATCTGCAAAATGGTGAATTAACCCTCCCTCCCCCTAATTTCACGAGGACTATAAACTGCAACATATTCAAGTTTGAGCTTGATTTGTTTGATAAAATGATCGATTTGGCGTGAAATGGCTCAAAATCGAGCCGGCACGCGGCGGTGAATCATGTATATGTACCTACTTGTAATCAACGAATTTCATCGACGCCAGTTGATAAAGTCAAGGCGGAAACAGATTCAAACAAACGGTTCTCACGTCATCCGAGCTCCGTACTATCACGTTGACAAATTTAAACCGCGATATCATGCTTACAATTATATAGTTCTTCGGATTGAGGAGATGGAAACTGTTGTTGTTTTTACAGTTCTCAATGGAGAAAATTAAAATACGAGATCAGTATGGATCTACGAGATAAATAAAAAAAAGAGAAGAATTGGATAAATTTCATCGGTTAATTCAAGAATAACTAAAAGAGTGGACTCATTGGTCAAATGACATAGAAAAACAGAATACTTAACTTTGAAGAGCTGTCAGTACCGAAGGAAGATTAGCCATTTGTGTGAGGTAAGTAGTAAATAACCAAATACTTGTAAATATTTAAGACAGGGTTTATTTGGTGCCGGCGATGGAAATGAAGAAAATGATTGTTGTTGTATGGGATTTCGATGAAAGGAGTGTTGTGGTTAGGGAGTGGAAGGAAGTAATTGTTTATTACACTTTACTTCTGCTGATAGCACCGAATTGCTCAATTCAAGTTTAATTTCTGATTGTTGAACTTTTGGCAACTGCTTTGTCATTCTTGACATGCTTAGAAAAAACATGTCCGTGTCATCTAGAGTTTCTAAAAGACTAGTTGTTTTAGATGCTTTTGGATGCATACACCCTTCTTCATATGGACGTTTTCTTAAAGCTGAAGTTTCCTTTACAATTTGAACCATTTGCTGTGGCGGAGTATCAATTTGTTTATTCTGTCTGCCGTGTAAATATTGGATGCTTTCAGAATATTTATCAATAGTTTTTGCATTGTTAACAGCTGCTATGTCGTCTGAAGCTTCGGAGTCTTGACTTTCTAGTCCACTTTCTGTATTTACATCCATGTGTCTAAATTCTGCTTTAGATTCTTCTGACACATCTTCTGGTCCAGTCATCAAATTGACAGAAGTCTGAGACCTGTTTAACTCACTGTGCATCCTTTAATAAAAAAGTATATGATAAAATCGAAACACTAGAACGAAAATAATTTAATGCTCTTATACCCACTTTATCTCGTTTGGAAGACGTACTAAATGCGTCGTTGGTTGCCCGAATGTCCAGTAGGATTCCTTTTCGGCAGCCATATCACTTTTTATGTCGTCAAGACGCCTATTTTTTGCATTACAGAAACATCTTAGTTTGTCCCAACAATCTTTGGCTTCATTCCCTGAATAGGAAATATTAAACCAGGGACTCCTACCGGTACGTAAAATACCGGTATTTTTCGGTTGTATCTTCGTCTGGGACTTCATACCGGTATAACGCTCATACCAGTATTTCGGCAATACAGCTATACCGAAACAGATAAATACCGAAAACCGAAATAAATACAGGTATTTTTCGGTATTCTTTTCGATATTTTCCGGAAATACTTTCATAACCCTTATAGAATTGAAACTATTATATCAAAATACCGGTATAACATTATACCATTATATAAAAATATCGGTATATTAATAAACATTTACGGTTATTTTTTCGGTTTTGTATTCCATTATATCTAAATTTCGAAATATTTTAATGATGTTTTTACGATATTTTTAATACGATATTTTAAGGGTATTTTTAATTAAATTAAGGGGGGAATTTCTTTTTTCTTGGTCAAAAATATCGATACTTTAGGTTCTTTAGGATTTTTTATAAACAAAAATGTAACATTAATTAATTTGAAACTTTGTATATGTGTTTGTTATACTTTCATCATGTTACATAAATTTTTCCAGTTCACTAACTGCACTACAAACTTTAAACGCGTTTTTCTCGAAACAACTTTTTCGTAGCTGGTTGACATGATTTAAAAAAAAGTACTGGATCCATCAACTTGAAATTTTTAAATGCATGTTAAGAAAGAATCCTTTTCTCGTTTGACCTACAGGCAAGACGATAGGTTGTATATTTTTTTTTAATTATCAATAATTCGGGTAACTTTTTGCAAAAAATCGAACATTGAATTTAAACAGTTACCATTTCTGGAAAAATAATTTTTTTTATTCATTGTAGGTCAAACGATAATTATATGTGTGTAAAATAAAATCTCATTAAAATTTTTGATTCAGATGAACTGGAGGGCAGATATCATGTTAACCGTTAATGAAGCAATTGTGCGAAGTGTCTTAGTTCACGGGCAACTGAAACTGTATTTTTAAGTGAACTGAACTGAAAAAATTTATGTAATATGATGAAAGTATAACAAACACATATACAAAGTTTCAAATTAATTAATGTTACATTTTTGTTTATAAAAAATCCTAAAGTATCGATATTTTTGACCAAGACAAAAGAAATTCCCCCTTAATTTAATTAAAAATACCCTTAAAATATCGTATTAAAAATATCGTAAAAACATCATTAAAAATATTTCGAAATTTAGATATAATGGAATATGAAACAGACAAAATAACCGTAAATGTTTCCTAATATACCGATATTTTTATATAATGGTATAATGTTATACCGGTATTTTGATATAATAGTTTCAATTCTATAAGGGTTATGAAAGTATTACCGGAAAATATTGAAACCTACCATGTTACCGAAAAGAATACCAAAAAATACCGGTATTTATTTCGGTTTTCGGTAACCTATTGTTTTCGGTATTTATCTGTTTCGGTATAATATCGGTTTTGGTATAGTTGTATTGCCGAAATACTGGTATGAGCGTTATACCGGTATTAAGTCCCTGTATTAAACATTGAAAACTATTTACAGTGTTCCCCTTGTTGCAGATTTTTGGCAACAGGCTATTCTTTGAAATGTATTGACTTCAGCAATACATTGGGATTCAGTGCTGTTTAAGAAATTATAAAAGAAGTTTGTGATGCGATATGGAAAAAGCTCAAATCAATTGCAATGCCACCACTTACAGAATAAAGGTGGAAAACTGTTGCAGCAAGATGCAAACAGACATGACAGTTTTCAAACTACATTAGTGCTATCGACGGCAAGCACATTAATATCCAGTGCCCTATTAATGCCAGATCCATGTATTCTGATTATAAAGAAAGCCATTCTATTGCACTTTGAGCATTAGGTGATGTTGATTATAAGTTTATTGCAATTGACATCAGCTCCTATGCCAGGCACAATGACGGTGGAATTTTTTCTAAGCCAGCAATTTGTAAAGTTACACAATAAAATATTCAATGTGCCAGAACCGGCACCTCCAATAGAAAATAGAGAACCACAGCCATAAGTCCTTTTTAGAGACAAAGCATTTCCACTAAAAATTTAAATACTTCACTCATATAACAGACAGTCAGTTAGGAGACAACGAGCCTCATAAAATATTTCACTACAAATTGTCAGAGGCAAGATATGTAGTAGAAAATGCGTTGTACTTAGAAGTGCAAACAGAATTTGTAGATAAAATCATACTTGCATCGTGCTGTCTACATAACACGTTGTGTGCAGGCTATGCGTTTAAACCAGATGTTGAATCACTTCAACTTCCTGAAGCAGCATTATTGAATTTAGATCTCTAAGAAAAACTAGCACTTATGAAACATTTCACGATCGAGAGAAATATAAAGAATATTTTAATTCTGATGATGACTATGTAGTTTGGCAAGTTAATAGTGTTCATAAGGAAAGAATCCGTACATAATTAATAAATACACTAAAAACAATATAAATTGTGTGAATTTTTAAATAGCTTGATTAATTTTATATTTTTAATATAGTTCAATATTGTAATTACCTGATATTTGTAACTTCCTTCCAATTTCCTCCCAAGCTGCTTGGCGAGTATATTGATCGTGATAATCAAGCGATCTATGATTGTATAGTACTCAGGGTGGTGAAACTCACTTTTGAGGGAATTGTTTATACGAGATTTGTTTTACACCAATCCGTGTGGCGGCGCTGTACTCAATTTAGTGAGATAATTGTACGCTAGATGATGCTGCTCGCGCAAATATGTGGAGAGCCGCCACGAGAGGCGCTCCCGTCCTCTACAGCGTGCATAAGCGTCCCAGCGTCTGGTATTTCATGTCCCCTGACTTTTTCGACTAACAACTTTTCCATTTTCAAATAAACAGGACCACAAACTGTAGAAATGAGGATACGTGAAATTACGTGCTCAAAATGTGTCAAGTACAGAAAATATCAACGTCCCAGATAGCACAACGTCTGGTAAAGTCTTAAAGACGTCCAAAAGGCGTCTTAAAGACGTTTAAAGACGTCTTGTTACAAATCAAGACGTTCAGACCTAAAATAGACATAAACTAGACGTCTCTAAGACGAGGTGTGCTATCTGGGGTATTTTGGTACTGTCACGCATGAAAATAGTAATGTGACGTGATACCAGTGGTGGGTAAAGACACGAATTTTCCATTTTATACACGACATGTGTCTTAAATGTCGTAAATGTCGTAAACGTCGCAAATGACGTAAATGTGTCGTAAATGTCGTATATCTGAAATAAAACCGATATCGTTGGCAACCATCCGCGGTTACTATGAATATCGTTATTTACGCTCGTACACACGGCTCAAACGATTGTGGCCGATCGAGTTTCGATTGCATTCGAGCTCACTAGGGCTGGCTTTTTTACATCGCTACGATTCTACAGTATTTCGTGAATATGGTGGGGGCAGTGCCAAGCCACGGGTTCCCGTCTAGAACACTTCCAATTCATGTTGAAACACAACTGTGGCACCATCTGGCTATGATTGTCATAATTATATAAATCCGCGCGATCGGTTCTGTTCGCGATGCTGTAGCGAATATGACACAAAGGATAAATGTCAAATGACTTTTATTGCAATGAACCTAAAAAAAAATCATAATAATTTTGCCACCATCCCGCTTTCTTTATTTGTGTCTTCCATTATAAATCCCGCTTTATTTATTTGTGTCTTCCATTATAAATCCGTTGATTTATTTACTTTGGACAAGACTTTCATCTGAGTATTCTGGTTTCCTAACCCTTGCCATCTCTACGAAATACATAACATTCGTTTCCATTCTTTTCATTACTACTCTAGTTTCCCGCTTTATTTATTTGTGTTTTCCATTATAATAATCAATGGATTTATATATAAATCCGTTGATTTATTTACTTTGGACATTACAAGTTTATCGTTTATAGTGGCAAAATTATTATGATTTTTTTTAGGTTCATTGCAATAAAAGTCATTTGACATTTATCCTTTGTGTCATTTTCGCTACAGCATCGCGACAGAACCGATCGCGCGGATTTATATAATTATGACAATCATAGGCAGATGGTGCCACAGTGGTGTTTCAACATGAATTGGAAGTGTTCTAGACGGGAACCTGTGGCTTGGCACTGCCCCCACCATATTCACGAAATACTGTAGAATCGTAGCGATGTAAAAGAGCCAGCCCTAGTGAGCTCGAATGCAATCGAAACTCGATCGGCCACAATCGTTTGAGCCGTGCGTACGTACCTTTTGAAAAACGGTTATATGTATCGAGTTGAAATTAAAAAATGCCATGCCGATATTGCTTGTTGTGTGGTAACCGAGATAAATCGGCTTCCTATTACTCGTAAGTAAATATATATAATATTTAATAAATTAAATTAATTAAAGTATGTCGTGCACACAAGTATGTGATAAATTCAGGTTCATTTTTGGTACGATACGATTAGGACATATACTTCTCTCACTCGCAAGATGTGTTTCTCTGTCGCACGATATCGGCGCTTGCGCATTACGGTCGAATAGGACATCTACTTCTCTCATTCTCTCTCACGTGATGTTGCCGACAGTTTCGAGGCAGTCACTCTAAGGCAATGATACCTCCATGTATATATGCTCTAAGCAGCGCAGACGCTGCGGTCTATGCGCATAATGCGTGAATCGGAACACAACCTAGATGCACCGATGTATGTATGTCTGTGCTGTGAAATCGTCAGAAAATGAGACAATCCGGTTTGTTCTGGAATTCATCGATAAAGGTGTATGCAACGCAATTTTGACTCTTAGAGCCAAAGTCCTGCTAAATCTATTCTCGCCACACATCGGGTTGCAAACAAGTCGTCGCGTCATTTCATATTAATACATGCCTTTGAATTAAAGCCATATTCAGGCCTCATTCACATCAAAGGCAGCGAACAGCAGGCAGCTGCCAATAGAAAAGAGGCTATGGAAATGATTTACGACGTCACGAGGAATATCCTCTTTACTGATTCTCGCGCATGCGCCGTTGTGGAGTCTAGTGATGACGCAATAGATATTCATTAAAAATGATAATTAAAAGACAATTGCTTGTGTACAAGTAATAAAAATGAGTGAACAAAGATGTACAAACGACGAACGATCGATTCCATATGAAATTCTTGGCGAACAATGAAAAAAAGTAAAATGAGGGGCCAGATGTAAAAAAAAATTTCAGCCAAATTTGTTTAATTTATTATAAATCGGCAATTGATGAACGAATAATATAAACTAATGAACAATGATGTACAAACGATGCACAAACGATTGCATACGAAAGAAATTGATATATTCTCCAATGAGGGACTAACTTTTTGGAGGTCGTTTATGCGCGCAGCGCAGACGCTGCGGTCTATGCGCATAATGCGTGAATCGGAACACAACCAATCTCCCGTTTGTCATAGATGGAAAGAGGATATATAGATGGAAAAAGGCCTGCACCGTTGGGAACGGTGCTTAAAAAGTAGACACCTTTCACAACGGTCAAAGTGAAACGTGAGCAACGTGAGTGAAACGCTAGTGTTTACTTGAGTTTAAGTACTGTTTAATCACTTAAAATGAATGTGCAGAAGAACGGAGCAACTGCAAAGAGGGTGACAGGTAAGAAAGTTTTATGTACGATTTGAGTTAGATTTGAGACACTTGTTTATTTGAATATTCGTGATGTTTTTTTAATTTTTTTTTAGGTTATAAACTCTATTATCAAAAACTTGCAATTTACTGTAAAAAATATTAAAAATGATTTCATACACTTAAAACTTGTATTTTTTGAATGCACTTGTTAAATGCTATTAAAAGACACAAAAATGAATTTTATTATCTGCAGGGATAGGACGGAGAGGACCAACAGTACATTGGCGATGCGTAGTGCCAGGTTGTACTTCGAACAGCAATATGAAGAGACATAGCTTCCCTAAGAATGTGATAAGGAGTGAACAATGGTTGCAGGCAATTAATAATCCGAACCTGAATGGTCTTACATCTGATGAATTGCGCAACTACAGAATTTGTCAACTACACTTTCCTGAAAGTGCCTACAAAATTACACCTGTTCGCCAAGTATTACAAGACGATGCTGTACCACAATTAATGTTGAATGTTAGATCTGCTGCATCCCCTGCAAGTACAGGAGAGGGCAAAATTGTATGGAATATCGAAGTAGCAGAAGATGAGAAGATGCACGAGAATTGTACCCTGAAAAATCCATTGAACGAGTTTATGGATTTCAAAGTTTTACCGAGTTGGGACGATATATACATGCAAGAAACTTGTCCTTCTGAACCACTGAAGAATAATAGCAAGAATATATCACTTTTAAAGAAGAATACAATTGAAAATACTACTCAACACTGTGATGTGCATATCTCATCTAAATCTTCATCTAGTGTGCAGAGTGTAGAGCCCTCATCTTCAAAAGATAATTCTACTTCGAAGGAAACCATTGCCATGTCAACTCCAAGAACTTCTAAAAGACGAACAATTCTTGGGTCAGTAACGAGGAAAAACAAGTTGACGCCAGTGGCGAAATGTTTACATGGAATAGCGTCGGATTTATTGAAGAAGCACTCTAAGTATGTATATAAGCTGGGAACACTTAAGGAACGTTTACAGAGTACGAAAAAGTACATGGCAACGGTGGATATGAAGAAACTGAAGAATCTATCCAAGACACAATTAGGGTTTTTAAAAATGCTGACTCGAAATATTAACAGAAATGTTGACAGATTATTAAAAGCTAAAGACTCGGGTGCTAGAGCTCAAACACACTTAGCAAAGCAAGCTCGTATTCAGTACACCAAGAAATGTAGAAAGAAGTAGATTGATCAATAAGATCGTAAAACTGTTGTATCGATCCGGCGTCGACCGCACTGTAAAGTGTAGGACCACTGTTTGTGTCAGTGGTCACAAGTGTCAGCAATGGCACTTTTCCTCATGGATCATACGATCACGCGAGGGGATCGACGCTACCGTAACCTTCCCAAGAAAGTGACGAAGGAAATAATAAATTTAATTCAGCCGTTAAGTTCACAAGAGCAGACAGACAAAAGACAGAAGAAAAGATGCATAGGAGGATCTACGTTGCAAATTGCATACGTAAGGGCGCCGAGTACGGTTCAGACAAAGTGCGCTAGGCTGGTACGTGCATCACAGGTATGCATGATCTAATAGTAGTAATAATTATGACAATCACAATAATAATAAATAAAATATCCTTTATGTTGTATATAGAACTTGTCGGTTCCTGTCTTAGGGCGAAATCCCGCTACGATGTATCGGTCGACAGTATACTGCCCATAGGACGTTCCCCTGACCTCCACATGCTTCTCCAGCACCTTACGATGCACACGTATTTAAGTGAAATTCAAAGTCAATTTTTTCGAAAACGAAGCCTTTACCGCAAATTCGTCACTCTGGATTTTCGACTTATATTTGCCTGTAGAATCACCCTCCAAAGTATTGACCATAGGTAGAGGAAAACCATGTATATGGAGGTCGCATACAAAAGAATATATATTTAAATACATGAATAATGTAATATAAATAATTAATATAATTACTTAGCACTATAGCGTTTAATCTAACTATTAAACTTAATACAAGGAACATTTTTAACCGACTTTAAAAAGGAGGAGGTTATAGATTCGACCAGTATGTATTTTTTTATATTTGTCACCGCATAACTCCTCAGCATATGAACCTATTTTGATGACTTTTTTTTATTCGAAAGAGGGCGATGCCCTGGTGGTCCCATCCTACACTGCATCAATATGGACCCCATATTTTCCCAGTCCTGGTGAATAATAAAGACTATTGTGACCTAATTATTATTATTTTGTGTACGAACGCGCATATCTCCTCAGAATGTTGTGTCAATATATATAAAACTAAAAAGCTAAAAATAAAAAAGTTTAAAAAAAAATTAAAACCGACTTCAAAAAATAAAAATGCACTAAAAAGTGAAAAATAATCTTTTCCCTCATTTAATCTACTACTCTCATATTTTTTAAGTCGGCGCCTCATCATTTGCAATGTGTAAATCTGACGTCGACTTCAAAAAGATGAGAGTAGTAGATTAAGGGGGTAGGTTACCCTCAAAATTATCGAAAATTGGTTTGTAGGATGTTTGTTCAAAATTCAAAAAATTGAAGGAATTACAGTAAAAAATGTACGAGCCTGCACACAAGGTCGGATAACGAACTCCAACTTTAAACGCGATTTCCCAGAAACTACGTTTCCCAACACGGTGAATATAAAATCTCGAAAACCGCCCCAACGATTTCAATGAAAATTTATAGGGAGCTGCAAGAAACTATTCCCCTCCATGTATTCTAAGCACATTTTCAATAAAAATTCTTTGAAAAAAAGATAAAAAATATTTTTCTTACAAAAAAAGGATAAAATCAGCATTTTGCTTCCTGACAAGATGGAAACTGTTTTACAGATTATAAAAATGCCTTTACTTTGTGTTTTAGGTAATTCACTTGTCCGGAATCGTGTTCACCATCAAACGGTGCATCACATACACGCTCTCACATTTATATTTATAACTTTTTTCCTATAAATATATTTAAAATTTTCTTCTTGCGTATTAAAATCAACGAAATGGTGCATAAAAATTAAAACAAAAATGATCTCTATATTCATTCGTTACTTCAGAATATGCATTTGAAGAAAGGCCTGATTTTGGGCTGTTGAGGGTAACCTACCCCCTTAAATAAGGGAAAAATTTATTTTTCACTTTTTAGTGCATTTTTATTTTTTGAAGTTTATTTTTTTTTAACTTTTTTTATTCAATGAAAAATCTGAGCCACTCATTAATCCTTACTGCTACTTGTATTTTTACAATTAAGTATCTTATACAAAATCTAGGGTAAGAGATATATTTGTTGGCAAAATAATGTCCAATTCTGCCAATAATAACTGAAAAGATGGGGAAGGTTTAGATAAGAAATTTCAGGTTAATATGCAATATTTAATAACTGCAAATTTAATTAAATATTTTTCGCTAACACCTGCATTTCATATTCAAATCTTCTTACCGTTTCAACAAATGTATTTCTTATTCTACATATTTACAGTACTCAGATTCTGAACGTATTTAATTTTTCTGGCATGAGCCGCCATATTAAAATTTAATTCAAACAGAAACTTTCATAGCTTACATAGCTTTCATAGCTTGTTAGAGCAGCTTAGAGCATTGAGCTCTATACTAAGAGGAGAGTGAACAGAGCAATGGCGGCCGATCAGACAAGGAACACAAATTAGTGGGTAGAGCTGTCCCTGTCTTGCGCGGCGTCTATACCGGTCCAAAGAGGAGATATAATAAGAGGCGTCACTCGACAAGGACAGAAAAAGCTAGGGAAATCAGTAGACAACCAATTTAAATGCCCATTCGGCAATGATCGGTAAACTTCGACAATGATCAGCCAACTGCGGTAAGGTACATTTAGTCGATTTGAATATCCCGCTCGAATATACAACCAATTTAAATGCCAAGGTCAAGCAAGGACTTCAAAGGTTCCGCCCGGAGTGACGCCAAAGAGAAGATATACTAAGAGGCGACACTCCGGGCGGTACCTTTGATGTTCTTGGTTGGCTTGTCCCTTTAAATGGGTTGTATATTCCAGCGGGAAATTTGAACCAACTAAATTTTATGTTTATTTCACCTCAACTTCTGATATATTGAAAATCTATTTGAGTCATGCATTTTCTGCATTATTAGCAATATTGACTTTGTAAGTATTTACATCAACCTTACAAGATGAAAAAGTTTAAAAGGAAAGTAATATAATAGAGTGATATTTGTAAAAAATATATTTCCGAAGTACATATTACGAATAAATTACAAATAAATTACAAGCAACTATGTTACAAAAACATCCCAATGTTACAAGTGAAGTGAATGACATATTTATTACAAATAAATTACAAGCAAATATGTTAGAAGTGAATTGTCAGAATATACGTATATTAAAATTATAAATATAACATATAACATAAATTTATTTATAATAAGTGTCATAACATTTATATAAGTATAAGGAAGCCGAAGACGAAGGAAGAAGACGAAATGGAAATACAATTTTGAGTTAACCCACCCAGAGAAATTTACATACATATAACACATGTAACGCCAGTTTGAAGCCGAAAGGCGAAAAATAAATCTAATGACTATTACAAATTTACATTTACATAAACTTAAATATACACTTTACAGATTCATAGCAATACAGAGTTTCCTATCTTTCTTTGTACAATTTTTAAAATTTCTATTATACTGTATTTTAAAACATAATAAATCCTTAAACGAATAAACAATTTTAATAAATATTCTAGAGGGAAATTTTCGCATGGATGTGTAAAACCTATAATATTTTGACACAATTCAAATAAATTTTTTCCGATGTTTTTATTTGGTAAAAGAGATTCTATCTTTGAGAAAAATATCGTTTCCAGAGAAAATAAGAAATTATAAAAACTTTCATGAGGATTTTTTAATGCACCATATAAATTGTATTCTGTATTGTATGCTTTGAAATGTATAAATAAATTAGTTTCGTCTATTGCTTCGTTGTCTGTAGAAAATGTTTGACATATTTGGCAAGAATGAATTTTTAAACATTTATGTAGTAAGTGCAACGTATTTAAATGCATTCTGCTCTGGTAATGTTTGCTGATGGTAATCACAATTTTCAACATTAAAAGATTCGCGAACAACTGGAACAATTAACATAGTCATTGCTTGTTCTGATAATTGAGATGAATTGGATAATATGTTATCAAAGTCATCCATGCAATTCATAAATTTAGAATGGAAATAATCAGCTAAGAATAATTTTTTAAATGCCCTGGCAAATTGGATAGGTGATGGGTTTACACAATTTCCATTTTGTTGTCTTATACTGCCAAAAAAGTTCTCTAAACAATCCTGATTGAGACGTCTTGTAAGTAGAAAAGAAAATTTTTTGTTCTTTAAATGCGTCCAAATATTCATAATAGATGTGATAGTAATTTTCCAACCTTTAATACATTTTATGTTGGATGTCATATCTTTACCGTTATCTCCAATTACTACTAGTTCATTTAAAAATTGTAAACTACTATTGAGGAAGTCTGTATAATCTTTTTGACCGCTAAATGCTCTGTTATATACTTTTGACGACGTTAAGTTTGATGAGTTTACTATGTCAAATAATTTGTCGAATAAGGCAATCATTTCAATTGTTCCAATTGCTTCAGTAGGTAAGCATCCCAATGTTAAATATGTCTCTAAGCCTGCTGAAACTGTTGCGCTAATAACTTGTGTTGCATACTTGACTCTCATTTTTTCAAAATTTGTCGGATATATATGACTATTGGTTCATTTTGGAGCTAACCGATTATTTAATTCCTTGTCATTATTATAGAATTGCTGTATGTACGCCCATGAAGTTTTCTTATTTTCCCATTGGAATGAATATTTAATCATATTATTACGAATAGCTTTTAGCAGGTGTGGTGGATCAAATATGTAATATAATTCTAATCCCCCTAATAATATTTTAGAATTATTTTCTGTAACACCTAAAATCCTAGCTAGTTGCGTAAAATTCGGCCCCATATCTGTAACCAGGCTAATAACTGTTAAATCTATTTCATGTAATTTGAAAATAAAATTATCTAAATGTGTTTTTATAAGTTGTGCGTTGACACCTGTTGAATTAAATATGTAGCCTAAAGGCTGTTTCCAGCTTTCTTTTATACCTCTTGCCATTATTACAGTGGCATAGTTTGCCGGATTATTTTTTTTTGTCACACCATCATCTTCAAATCCAATTATCTCATCGTAACCATAATCGTAATATAAGTTACATTTTATTGCGATTTCATCCACGCAAATTGTACAATATTTATCAAGGTCATTCATCTTTTCCACTTTTAATTTTAAAATTGTAAATAAATTATTATTTATCCCTGCCAAAAATCGTAGTCTTTCCAAATACCTTTCTAATACCCGTGTCGAAGGGAGTGCGAATGTTTTTTGTAATTGGCGATAGCATTTTGGGCCAACAAAATATAGTGATATCGCAAATTTTTTAAAATCTTCGGTGTATCGTCTTCCATGAATATCTCTATTTTTCTGTATAATTTGCATATTTACAAAATTTGCTACTTCTGGCGATAGAAATTTTTTACACACATTCTGGAATATTTGAATATTAGATTGGTTTTCTGTAAAATTGATAATTTCATTTCTCAATTTTACATTCTCCTTCCGCAAATTTGAAATTATATTCTGAAGCTTACGTTTCCTGGGTGTTCCTGCAGATAACCATACAGGAGTTTGTACACCAATATTAAAGTTTAATGGCACCAATGATTCCATTGTGGTATCGACAATGTCCCCTTGATGCGATGGTCCTGGAATTGCTAAAAAAACAAAAATGTATAAGATTAAAAATGTTTACTTTAATTTACTCAAATCATTTGGTTTTATGTACTCATAGCAATTTAGTTCTACTTTTTGCATTTTCTACGATACAAATTTTTTTGCTGGAGGTTCTAAATCCAAAACATTGTTACAGCTGTTTTCCTCTTGGACATTTGTATCTAAGGTAAACATATGAAATCATCAGTACATAATTGAAACATAATTGTTATACTTTTCTTGAAGGAGAAAATATTAGATTAGTATAATCAAAAATTAAATGAAATTAATATTTTTATTAATATGCATACCTGGCACAATTTTCTTGGGGATAGCTGATGGTAGTAATCTATTTCTTGAAGGCCCCATGTACATATGATCTTCGAAATGCTTACTGCATAGTCTGCGGTTTTTGTAATACAGTTGATATTCTGACGCAGATAGATCTTCTCTACCACAAGCTTGAAGCCAGGCCTTACATCTAAATAAAATGATCATATATATAAGAATTAAACCATGTTATTGTTCCAAGAAATGTCTTATGACACTTACTCTATGATATTATTTGAGACACTTTATCACTACAATACTTACAGATTCTCATCCTTAGGAAATCTAAAAAAAATGCGTTCCTTCCTCCCTTTCATTAAATGTACTTTTACAATTTTTGTAAGAGCATGAAACTCCACCATACTTTTTAATACTCATTTTAGTATTTATAAAACTAACACTTTATATATAAAAGAAGAGCAGTGGAAAGACAGACAAGAAAAGAAAGTACCGTCGAGAAGTAATAATATAAACACAGAAGAAACAGAAAGGCACAAAAAGTAATAAAATAAAAAGGACGCTGTAAAAACTATTTATTTTAAAAAAATAAGGCTATACAAAGGGAGAGAAATGGAAAGATACAAAAGAAACGAAAAGCACTGTAAAAGAAAAGTTATTTTCAGCAAATGAGACTAAGAAAAAAATGAAATGGCACAAAAGGAAAGAAAATAGGCAATATAAAACAGAAATAAACGGAAAGGTACAAAGTAAAAAGACGGAAACACCAAATAAGAGAAGAAAAAAGCGAAAAAAATTTAGGAAAATATTCTTAAGAAGCACACACTTTGAGCAGCACAAAATTAAAAATGTACGAAGCGCACGTCTATAAGTTTCCAAAAGGAATGACCGATCCATAGCCAAGGTACAACTATCCATCCGCAAAACTAACTTGGGAAATTCCCAGTTTATGATATCTCGGGCCCGATGTATCCGAGGTGTCATAAACTCTCGATTATTGGGGAAGCATGTCGAAAACGTTTTCACAATATTCAACACTTCGCATTTTCTTACACAAGAAAGAAAATAAGTTGCACTGTGTTGAACACGCTGTGTTAAACACGTTAAACACTGCGAGCAGAAACATGCGACACAAAATGCGCTCCCAAATATTTCAATTTTACCACAGTTTAACGAGTATTACCGAAGTTTACCGATCATTACCGAATGGACATTTAAATTGGTTGTGTCATTTTGTCTCTCTCTAAAACTGGTTTCTTCGTCAGAGTGTCGCCTCTTTGTATACCTTCTCTTTGGCCAAGGCAAGCCAAGTGAGGCCGCAGGCAGCCAATCAGCGTCGACAACGAGTCCCCGGCGACGCTGATTGGCTGCGCCCTCACTTGGCTAGCTCCACAATCAGACGTGCGTAGTCGGCCCCACTCTCGTCCGACACCCGCGGTAGTAGATTTCCACGCAACGCAGATCACGATCGATATACTCGCCAAGCAGCTTGGGAGGAAATTGGAAGGAAGTTACAAATATCAGGTAATTACAATATTGAACTATATTAAAAATATAAAATTAATCAAGCTATTTAAAAATTCACACAATTTATATTGTTTTTAATGTGTTTATTAATTATGTACGGATTCTTTCCTTATGAACACTATTAACTTGCCAAACTACATAGTCATCATCAGAATTAAAATATTCTTTATATTTCTCTCGATCGTGAAATGTTTCATAAGTGCTAGTTTTTCTTAGAGATCTAAATTCAATAATGCTGCTTCAGGAAGTTGAAGTGATTCAACATCTGGTTTAAACGCACACAACGTGTTATGTAGACAGCACGATGCAAGTATGATTTTGTCTACAAATTCTGTTTGCACTTCTAAGTACAACGCATTTTCTACTACATATCTTGCCTCTGACAATTTGTAGTGAAATATTTTATGAGGCTCGTTGTCTCCTAACTGACTGTCTGTTATATGAGTGAAGTATTTAAATTTTTAGTGGAAATGCTTTGTCTCTAACAAGGACTTATGGCTGTGGTTCTCTATTTTCTATTGGAGGTGCCGGTTCTGGCACATTGAATATTTTATTGTGTAACTTTACAAATTGCTGGCTTAGAAAAAATTCCACCGTCATTGTGCCTGGCATAGGAGCTGATGTCAATTGCAATAAACTTATAATCAACATCACCTAATGCTCAAAGTGCAATAGAATGGCTTTCTTTATAATCAGAATACATGGATCTGGCATTAATAGGGCACTGGATATTAATGTGCTTGCCGTCGATAGCACTAATGTAGTTTGAAAACTGTCATGTCTGTTTGCATCTTGCTGCAACAGTTTTCCACCTTTATTCTGTAAGTGGTGGCATTGCAATTGATTTGAGCTTTTTCCATATCGCATCACAAACTTCTTTTATAATTTCTTAAACAGCACTGAATCCCAATGTATTGCTGAAGTCAATACATTTCAAAGAATAGCTTGTTGCCAAAAATCTGCAACAAGGGGAACACTGTAAATAGTTTTCAATGTTTAATACAGTTTTCGGTATTCTGACCAAGTATCGATATTTTTGACCAAGAAAAAGAAATTCCCCCTTAATTTAATTAAAAATACCCTTAAAATATCGTATTAAAAATATCGTAAAAACATCATTAAAATATTTCGAAATTTAGATATAATGGAATACAAAACCGAAAAAATAACCGTAAATGTTTATTAATATACCGATATTTTTATATAATGGTACAATGTTATACCGGTATTTTGATATAATAGTTTCAATTCTATAATGGTTATGAAAGTATTTCCGGAAAATATGGAAAAGAATACCGAAAAATACCTGTATTTATTTCGGTTTTCTGTATTTATCTGTTTCGGTATGATATCTGTTTCCGTATAGCTGTATTGCCGAAATACCGGTATGAAGTCCCAGACGGAGATACAACCGAAAAAAAAACGTATTTTACGTACCGGTAGGAGTCCCTGGTTTAATATTTCCTATTCAGAGAAAAAACTCCAAGATTGTTGGGACAAACTAATAGGTTTCTCTAATGCAAAAAATAGGCGTCTTGACAAAAAGGAATTCAACTGCATATTCGGGTATCCAACGACGTATGTAGTAGGTCTTCCAAACAAGATAAAGTGGGTATAAGAGCATTAAATTATTTTCGTTCTAATGTTTCGATTTTATCATATACTTTTTTATTAAAGGATGCACAGGGAGTTAAACAGGTCTCAGACTTCTGTCAATTTGATGACTGGACCAGAAGATGTGTCAGAAGAATCTGAAGCAGAATTTAGATACATGGATGTAAATACAGAAAGTGGACTAGAAAGTCAAGACTCCGAAGCTTCAGACGACATAGCAACTGTTAACAATGCAAAAACTATTGATAAATATTGTGAAAGCATCCAATATTTACACTGCAGACAGAATAAACAAATTGATACTCCGCCACAGCAAATGGTTCAAATTGTAAAGGAAACTTCAGCTTTAAGAAAACGTCCATATGAAGAAGGGTGTATGCATCCAAAAGCATCTAAAACAACTAGTCTTTTAGAAACTCTAGATGACACGGACATGTTTTTTCTAAGCATGTCAGGAATGACAAAGCACTTGCCAAAAGTTTAACAATCACAAATTAAACTTGCATTGAGCAATTCGGTGCTATCAGCAGAAGTAAAGTGTAATAAACAATTACTTCCTTCCACTCCCTAACCACAACACTCCTTTCATCGAAATCCCATACAACAACAATCATTTTCTTCATTTCCATCGCCGGCACCAAATAAACCCTGTCTTAAATATTTACAAGTATTTGGTTATTTACTACTTACCTCACACAAATGGCTAATCTTCCTTTGGTACTGACAGCTCTTCAAAGTTGAGTATTCTGTTTTTCTATGTCATTTGACCAATGAGTCCACTCTTTTAGTTATTCTTGAATTAACCGATGAAAGTTATCCAATTCTTCTCTTTTTTTTATTTATCTCGTAGATCCATACTGATCTCGTATTTTAATTTTCTCCATTGAGAACTGTAAAAACAACAACAGTTTCCATCTCCTCAATCCGAAGAACTATATAATTGTAAGCATGATATCGCGGTTTAAATTTGTCAACGTGATAGTACGGAGCTCGGATGACGTGAGAACCGTTTGTTTGAATCTGTTTCCGCCTTGACTTTATCAACTGGCATCGATGAAATTCGTTGATTACAAGTAGGTACATATACATGATTCACCGCCGCGCGCCGGCTCGATTTTGAGCCATTTCACGCCAAATCGATCATTTTATCAAACAAATCAAGCTCAAACTTGAATATGTTGCAGTTTATAGTCCTCGTGAAATTAGGGGGAGGGAGGGTTAATTCACCATTTTGCAGATTCCGACTTTATTTAGAAAATACAGGGCTTTGAATTTGTCGGATTTAGATGATTCTTTTTTCATTTTGATCTAGATGGCTCGACCTTACTGAATGAATTTTTTCCGGTTGAAAAATCACTTTTACAATAATGAAAATTATAAACAAATTTTTATTTTTCAATTTCGGTTCGAGGTCGCCATTGTAAAAATCCAAAAAAGATAATACCATATTCGCTGAAGTGTTTTCAATAAAATAAACCTATCTCTTATTGGTAACTTGCATATTCAACGTCGCAAGAAGCTGTTTACGACAGCCAGCGGTACACCTAGTTTCAGGTAAGCGAGCCGCGTGCTCCGCTATTACGGTCAGCTGATCGTAGCATTCGTAGCCCATATTACTTCAATGATGTTTAAAAACAATATTGACAGGACCCCTCACAAAGGTGTCATTGTCATTTATGCCTGCAGACATTTTCTTGTGTTGAAATGAAACTCTGTTGTGTATACTAAGAAATCGTTGTGAATAAATTATACTTTCAAATAATAAATACAAAATGATAAATACCCACACATTTTCAGATATAAAATTAAAAGCTTCATATAAAGAAATACTAAGATATTTTAAAAACTGAATCGATATTGGTATTTATTGATAAACTTTACATGGTGCTTAATGCAATCAGCTTTGTAATTAAATAACAGATTTAAAGTTTCTCTTTTAGCTTATTACACCTATACATGGACGAATAAAGTAGTTTTTGTTTAAAATTAACATTAACTTTACAAAGAAAGTTTTAAACACTGTATGTCTACAGCATCTCCTTTGTACCTATTCAATTGACTTAAGAGATGTAGTTTCGGTTGTTCACAGTGAGTCTTATGTAATTCATATGCACTGCATATATTTAGGAGTATAGGTTCTTGTAAACTTTTTACAGGGTTCTTTGTAATTGCACTTTCATATAAGTGTACGGCTGCTTTTAACTGTCCTGTATATAAAAGGCAAACAGCCATATTATTAGTTAACGCAATATTTGAAGGATCTATTGTTGCTGCAGTTTGAAAACATTTGTATGCTTCCTGAAATGAATTTTGAGCTACTGCCATTAATCCTCTGTCCATTAGTTCTCTAACAGTTGGTCCACTGTCTTGTTTATGGCGACTTATAAGCAATTTTTCTGCAGCCGAAACATCTCCCAAAAACAGATGTAGCCTCCCTATGCTAGATTTTAGTGCATCTGATTGTTCAGGACTCCAATCTGGAGAATCACATAATTTTTCTAAAATATCTATAGCCAGTACATAATTCTTCATTGTAACTGCAGAATTAGTAATAGATATAAGGACCCTGGACCGTCTGCCTTTCCACAATCGTATTGCATCTTCTTGCTCTGTAGCATTGATTTTAATTCGAGCTCCATCTCCACCATGTCCATTATTAAAATTTGCTATTAGTTGATTGACCGTGGCTAAAATCTTATACAAATTATCTAATGCATGCTTCGGTTTTCCACAATACAGTGGAATTTCAGCTAAAAGTAATCTAAAGGAAAAGGAAGCCATGGAACCTGGTTTTGTACCATACAGTTCAGGATAAAATGTGAAATACATATCGGGCTTGTCTAAATTACCAAACGGTTTCGATTCTTTCTCTAAAACATCTATTTGTCTAAGTTTAGTGAGTAGAGCAAGCCTAGTGTACCATAATTGTAAAGAATGTGGTGTGTGTTTGCTAGGTTGATTGATTTTGCCATATCCCTGAGCATACACAGCCAAAAGTCTTCCTGATAAGTTTATTGCGGCTTTGTAGCAGCCAGCTTGTATTAAGTTTCTCAAACCACGTTCATCTTACGTTACATCAGAAGCAGTAAGTACATTTCTATGAATATTTTCATCTTCGCCTAAGAAGTGGATGGCAGTAGTCTTTATTAAATCAGGCATGTCTCCCTGTATTGCAAGTCCAGGCATTGTTAAGTTGTCTCTATCAAGAGAATTAGTTCCATTAGTCGATGTGGTGATACTTCTCAAAACTTTCCTTGTCTGTTCTGATGGTATCCAGACATCTCTGTGTATATCGTTCGATGTATTGTGGTCGAATCGCTCATTACCGAGCAACACACTATTTTTCAAAAATTCATTAGAACGATCAGTCAATAACTCAAAATCTGGAATCCTACTACTCGAACCTCTTTGCATGTTGAAAAAATCGTCTTTTGTAGGCGGAACAATCTCGTCGAAAATTGTGTGCGACGTATTCTCGAAATAACGACTGATATCAGCTTCCTTATCTTTTATAACCTCTCCCATAGTTTCGGATTTCGGCTTCGCTGAAGTTTCAGTCTTTTCGGCCATTCTACATTTATCTAATGGTTTCTTCCCATAAAATTTATCTAAATAAATTTATATGAACTTGGGAATTGTTATAAATTTCAAATGAAACCAGGCCTTATACGTCAACTGTGGTCAACTGTCAAAGCCAAACCAAAGCATTTTACCAAGGAGTAGGTATAATAAGAGGCGTCACTCCGGGCGGAACCTTTGAAGTCCTTGCTTGACCTTGGCATTTAAATTGGTTGTCTATTGGAGCGGGATATTCAAATCGACCAAAAGTACCTTACCGCAGTTGGCTAATTATTGTCGAAGTTTACCGATCATTGCCGAATGGGGCCGAATGGGCATTTAAATTGGTTGTCTACTGATTTCCCTAGCTTTTTCTGTCTTTGTCGAGTGACGCCTCTTATTATATCTCCTCTTTGGCCGCGTCGCAAATGTATGTATAATATGCCGTTTTTAAGTCCATTTTATACGTGTCATTTGTTGCAAATGTCGTAAATAGAAATATTCATAGCGAATTCGGGAGACCCGCACTGGCCGCACTGAGTGCCACTTTTAGCCAAATGGAAGCGAGAAAACTCGCACTCAGTGCGGCCAGTGCGGGTCTCCCGAATTCGCTATCAGTATTTTAAGGTTACAACAATTAAAGTGTTGGAAAAATATAGTTCTTTCTGACGCACTTGTTGGTTGCATGCGAATACTATTTATACCTAGTGACAATTAGAGATGGAGTGCAAAATCACTAACAGTGATTTATCACAGTGATCGCAGATTCACGATCACGGTCGTGATTGAAGTTAAATCACGGCCGTGATTGTGATTTTTTTAACTTGAGTGATTTGTGTACTGTGATCGTAATTCTTGATCTTGATTGAATTATTTTTTATAAAATACTTTAATAGAGCTTGTGTTACAGTCAAAGCGTGCTAATTCAGCGAATATATAGAATATTCATTCATAAATAGTCAATGTACATATGCACGCACTGATTTGATTGGCTAAAGTATTCACATACTTTTTAACTAAAGTGAAGAAATATTCGTTAATTTAAATAGTTCAAGAACGATTACATTGGTTCAAAATATACAACTGAGATTCTATAAGAACAGTGAGGACTTGAGCATGTTTCAAGAGAATGTAGAAATTGGGGTTATGTGGCGCGTGCAAAGAGCAGTTATGCTCTCCACCAATCAGAAGCGATCACTGATCTGCCTGCACCAATCAGAGGCGATCACGGATCACTGTTCTGCCTACACCAATCAGAAGCGATCACGGATCACTGTTCTGCCTGCACCAATCAGATGCGATCACGAAAATCACGGATCACTGTGAAAAATTACCGTGATTGGGAACGAACGTGATCGGATCACTCGTGATTCACAAATCACGGTTCTAGCCAACACTAGTGACAATGGTGACAGTTTTACAAGTTATTATTTAGTTTGCTAAAATGAATTGTGCTTGATAAAACATTACACGTAAGAGGATGATGGGCTCGATTCCTCATCTATTTGGCAAAGAAGTAGCATGTATCGTAGGTAGAAAGTTGTTAGACTGCCAGGCCGAAGGCTAGGTAAACGCACGAAATCCCCATATCGGTGTTCCAACACGGGAAGGCGAGGGAAGGAATTTTGCCCGCCGCGACCCCAAGGTTGTGTTCCGATTCACGCATTATGCGCATAGACCGCAGCGTCCGCGCTGCGCGTATAAACCGCGTTCCGTTTCCAGCAGCGCATGAACCGCAGTAACGACACGGAACGGGTTTCGATGCGTCTGATACTCGTGAGGTTACGCGGGAATGTTCAAACTTACTTACAAATAGCTATGCAGTTGGATGGATTAAGGTTAATTTAATTCGAGACTTTTGGACGGTGGTCGAAGCACGCTTCCTAACTACATCGGTTACTTCGTCCTAAGGATCGGGGACCGACTCCGAACGAAATTTGATGGCTTTATTGCTGGATTTTCTCAACCCGAGTTTTTCTATTCTTATCGAACAGCGATAATTATTGAAAGCGAAGAACATATTTTATGAGTTTTACAGGACGAATTGCTGCTTACCCAGCGTAATTTTGTAAACAGATATGTAAAGGAAAAATGAAGTTATTTATTATCCGCGTCCGGGGTAAATTCAAGGTTTTGAAGGCTATTGAATCGAACCGCAGGCTCTCGTACGTCTTCTGGTTTAGAGTATAGCTGTAAGTTAGCATTATAAGAGCACGTTCGAAAAACTTAGCAGTAAAAGCCTTTAAGAAATAAAAATGCGCGCTACGTATTTGCTTCCTTCCTCATCTTTCGGTTCGACCCTGCCTAAAACCTTGTAGGGATGTGTTGTTCGCTTCGAAATTGAGTCCGTTACGTTGGTTGCAATTCATACAGCGTGTGCAGAGATGGCAGTACCAATTTCGTAGAATTCCCTAGAATCCTCCAACTTCTAGCTCATAATGCGTGCAGCAAGTGCAGAAAATAAAAGCATGGGCAGTCAATGCGCATATTACGCGCATGCGTATTGTCGCTTCACGTGTGCTTCTGTATTCTATTTTTTTATACCTATGAATTGATAGTTTGAAGTGTTTAGTTTTTATTAGTATGACCGAGAAAGCATAAATTTACGTTGTAACAAAGTTGGAAGAGTATCTTTATCTTTGTGCTAATTAGCTTTATACTCTGTACACTAAAGGATTCTCCCGTTAAAATAATAATAATAATAATAATATTTTCTGTCACTTCGAGGAGCGGATTACGAAGTTGTGGAGTGTAATTATTCGTGATTAAAAAATCAAAGTATCCATTCATAACGTCATTTTCTGAGTACATTTCATCGAAATAGTAAGTTTTAGCTTAATTTGTATATGTTTACCAAATTCGTGCGTTTCTACAATTACTACTATCAATTACATTCTAATTGATTTTAGCTTCAATTTTAAGGTTTACAGATCTATGCGCTTCATAAGGTTATGGCTGGACAAAATAAGTCTACACAACTCGTTAAACAGAGTAATTGTGTATTTGTTAAAATTGTAAGGACACATGCCCTAAATAAACACCCTACAAAGAAATAAGCAAATGTTTGTAAATCACCATTTCTCGTCCTAATGGAAATTTTGATTTCCTAACCACGCATAATTACGTTTCTCGATTTCATACAGATACCGTTCCCGCGTACAATAATATTTTGGATGAATGTTAAGTTATAAAAAATTGACAAATGTAGCGTAAAAGAACGAAATATCCAATAAACATTTATTGTCATGTAGCATATATGTAGGTTATCTTTTCTGTCACTCCGAGTAGCGGACCACAGAATGTGGTGTATGTTTTTCAAAGCGTTACGTAAAGAGACAAATACGCATGCGCGCATGAACTGCACGCTTCATGCGCTAGAGGTGGGAGAATTCTAGGGAATGCTGTGCGTCACCAACGCAACCAATGCACGCATAGAATGAAACGGAACGGTTTTCTCTGCAGTCTATGCGCATAATGCGTGAATCGGAACACAACCATTGTTGCGTGGCCGGCTGGTTCCTCTCGATTAGTGGTGGAGATTTATCGATAGTCGTGACCATCGATTGTGGTCGATATTAATCGATAATTTGACCCCTAGTATCGATATATTATCGATTGTTTCCGAAACGTCAATTCACTATTATGGTACTCGTACTGGTACTGGTACTAGCAATTGCATTGTCATTGGAATTTAAATTAAACAGTGTTGGATGGAATCTCTTAATATGGTCTTTTAAATTTGTCGTATTCCTGCTAGTCTTATATTCTTTACCACAGGTAATGCATTTTGCTAATGTGTTATCGTTGGATTTTTTGAAATATTTCCATACTAAAGATATTTTCTTCCTGTTACGTTTAGGTATAGAATTAGAATTCATACTACCTATTGTATCGTTCGATTCAGTATCCGGTAGTTCATCACTGTCATTTTCTAGTATGAAGAAAAAGAAAAATAGATCAAAATATAGCATTCTATTTCATTTTCTACGTATTATATTAATCATTACTTACCATCTCTTTCCCTTTTCTTTGACATTGGCAAACATTTATTCATGGGAATCATTACGGTTATTCTCTGGTCTCGGGAATACCCCAAAGATCGAAACAAAAAATGGCTGCCGCTGTCGAGTCTCGAACACGTAAATAGCGTCATGACATGAACAGAATGGAAGTGGGGGGGGGGGGGGGGAAACTATCGATCAGCATCGATAGTTTATATAAAAATATCGATAACTTTCGATATGGAAAAATATCGATACTTATCGATATGCTATCGATAATTCTCCACCACTACTCTCGATCCTTCGTAGGGAATTCGGCGGGGAACGATGCCCGTGGAGTGCTAAGGCACTCTGCTCCTTAGACGCGGATTATTTGAGAGCTAAGTATAATGAAACTAATAACAAGAACTGAATAAAACGATTGAAACACAATAAACTTATAAATTTAATGAAGAGAATAAACGATTTGTACACAATATCAATTCTGAGAACTTTTATTAATGCGACTGCTCGTTACTGCTTTCGAGGCTCGAGTGACGCTTCCAGAAGGTCCTTCGCTTTACCTCTTGTTAATTACAAAAATGGTTTAGTTACCAAGAGCCAATCGCAAATTTACTAATTAGCTAGCTAAATTCCTATTCGTTGATCCGATTCCTTTCGGTTATCAATTTTTACAAAATCAAGCGTTTAACAACATTGCGCTGGAATTGCACACCTAGGAGAAGGGAGAAACGAGAAGTTCATTTATTCAAACATCCGTTTCCAAGAGGGTATCGATTAGTTTATAATCTTGAAGTCCCCTCATTAAAAGAATCTCTAACTATTTTCAAACACCTCGGACTTGTGCGAACTTCACTTTGTCTCCCCTTCCTATTACAGTCGTGCGATCCGATTCAAACTTCGCGCTTCTGAAGTTTATACTACACGCCGCTAGACGGGAGTCGCAACAAGATATAATAAGAGGCGTCTCCAGTGTCCACGGGAAAAGGCCTGATTGCTATGAGCTACGTTCTGTTGCGCATGCCCGACGATACGCGATGACGTCAAACCAATCAACGCCAAGATGGTGAACGAAACGGCGCCACCGTCAAGTCAAGTCAAGCGACGTGATTGGCTTGGCTAGCTTGGCTTGGCTTGACTTGACGGTGGGCCGTTTCGTTTACCATCTTGGCGTTGATTGGTTTGACGTCATCGCGTATCGTCGGGCATGCGCAACAGAACGTAGCTCATAGCAATCAGGCCCTTTCCCGTGGACACTGGTCGTCACTCCTGGCGGAACCTTTGAAGTCCTTACTTGACCTTGGCATTTAAATTGGTTGTCTATTTGAGCGGGATATTCAAATCGACTAAATGTACCTTACCGCAGTTGGCTGATTATTGGCGAAGTTTACCGATCAGTGCCAAATAGGGCCGAATGGGCATTTAAATTGATTGTCTACTGATTTCCTTAGCTTTTTCTGTCCTTGTCAAGTGACGCCTCTTATTATATCTCCTCTTTGCTTACGCTATGCGCCTATGAGCCCGCACCTACACTACTGCAGTTCTCCTCACTGATTCTATCCTTAGCAACAGGATAGCTCGACACACGGCTGGTTGCTCGCCGTTAGGCGCTGAAAAAGCAGGGAGTCGAGACCGAAGCAGAAACCGAATTTCTGACCGGTCGCGACCGGTCTAGCGACCAGTAACCGAAGCGAAAAGGGACCGCTGTTGTGACCGTAACAGTGAGAGGTTGTGGAGGGAAACCGAACTCCAGACCGATTGCCTCTCGACCGGGAATCTCAGACGGTACTTTTAACGAGACCAATCGAAACCAAACCGAAGGCATGACCAGTCGGCCGACTAGTCGGTTGACCGGTCGCAAACGGTCGCGTTAATTTATGGAGAGATTTCTGTTCCTCTCCATAAATTACGAGTCGGAACGGTTCGGAGCGGCTCGGATCGGTTCAACCTAGCTGAATAAGCTGGGAAGGTATGGATGCTATTCCTGCCGCTCACACTGTTTGTCACTCTCGTGACGGGTTTTTTGATAACAGACTTTTGCAGTTATTTGTTATTACAACTGATTCATAAGATGTTAAATAATATTTTCACACGTTATTCCGAGAGATAAAAATTGAAACATTATAATAAATTTTGCTGTGAAATTTGTTACTTATGCTATTGTTAAATATATTTAAATTTTATTACATTCCTATCTTCTGTTTTTCCACACTTGGACATATTTTTAAAATAATCACATGAAGAATTATATTTTCAACCATTTTCTTGTTATTTATATATTAAAAATAATTTATTTATATTAAGTACTTCTATTAAAATAATACATAACTAGTGTTTGAAATACAATAATATCTCGGCAGATCGACATAGTTTGGAATGGACAGTGTTACAGTAACAAATAACTGCAAAAGTCTGCTATCAACAAACCCCTCACGAGAGTGACAAACAGTGTGAGCGGCAGGAATAGCATCCATACCTTCACGGCTTATTCAGCTAGGTTGAACCGATCCGAACAGAACCGAGCCGCTCCGAACCGTTCCGACTCGTAATTTATGGAGAGGAACAGAAATCTCTCCATAAATTAACGCGACCGTTTGCGACCGGTCAAGACCGAAAGTCTGAGAGAAATTCTCTCTCGAGTTTTGGTCGAGAGAAAACTCCTGACCGCTCGTCGCTCTCTAGTTCGGTCGAGAGAAAAATCCTGACCGTTCGATCGCTCTCTAGTTCGGTCGAGAGAACCGTAAATGCCATATTGGTCGGTCTCACTGACCGCGACCGCGATCGAAACCGAAATTCTATCGGTCTCGACTCCCTGTGAAAAAGGCTCCCTGTGTAGACCTGGCTTAGAGCATAGACATGGAGGTTTCATTGAAAGCAAAGAGTAGGTATAATAAGAGGCGTCACTCGACAAGGACAGAAATAATCTAGGGAAACAGTGATTTCTAGTGAGACAACCAATTTAAATGCCCATTCGGCCCCATTCGGCAATGATCGGTAAACTTCGACAATAATCAGCCAATTGTGGTAAGGTACATTTAGTCGATTTGAATATCCCGCTCGAATGTACAACCAATTTAAATGCCAAGGTCAAGCAAGGACTTCAAAGGTTCCGCCCGGAGTGACGCCTCTTATTATACCTACTCTTTGTTGAAAGCTCGAAACTGTCGCCAACATGGTGCGAGACGGAGCAGTATAGATTCCTAATCGACCGTAATGCTCATGCGTCGATACAGTGCGAGAGAGAAAGACGGGTGATTGAGAATCTACATTTCTTTCTCTCGCACCAGTTCACACATGTCTTTCTCTCTCGCATGATATGTTGATGACAGTTTCGAGTTTTCAATGAGACCTCCATGTCTATATGCTCTGAGGTTCGTGCATATCCTGCATAGTAGTCGAAATGAGGTCCAAAGGCAATTTAAAAAATTCATTGAAATTTATAGAAGATTCTCCTGCTTGTGGAAAATAAAATCAGACGATTACAAGAAAGAAAAAATTAAGAAATTATGCGTGTTAACTTATTGAATTTAGCAAACGTAAAATATTTTCCCACGAAAATAAAGAGTTTGCAGAAAAAAGATCAAAGAATATGTGGAGCATTTCGTAATGAATTAAAAATAATTAATGAAACAACGAGGAGTGGTGCGACCTAGTGGCATGTCCTCCCAGCAGACATGCGAAACCTTGCAAATTTTGCGCGTGCGTTTTTGTACATCACGCTCCAGAAGCGTGTTCCAGCGCGGCATGCCGGAGCGACGCGCCAAGCCCAACGGTTTGGAGCAGCCGTGTAAAGCCGGCTTTTGACTACTTATTACGTAAGGCTGAATCTGGGGTCAAATGATAGATAACTAAGGGGTCAAAAGATAGACTAAGAAATATATTATCTTAAGGCACAATTTTCTTTTTTATATATAAAAGGTAATTGTAGTCTGGGCCAAATGTAAAAAATGTTACTTTTGTCCCCGCTCTCCCCTACCTATCAGAAGATATTAAAATTTTTCATCCTAAGCCTAATAATTGGAGAGATATTTGCAAAAACGTTGTTCATAGTCTCACTACTTACTTTAGTTATATACAGTAGGTCAGTGATTCCCAAACGGTGGGTCGAGAACCCGAAATGGGTCCTGAAGTGTTTTCTGGCGGGTCACTATAGTGTTTTTTTTTAAATATTTTAAATTAGAATTATATTCTGAAATACCTATTTTTAATGTGTTTTCTTTACCTTACCTTACATGCGTGGAGGGGGGGGGGGTGTCGCAGGTTATTTGAATATTATAAAAGGGGGTCGCGAACCAAAAAGAGGTTGGGAAACACTGCAGTAGGTGGTTGAAGTGATGCCCGTTGTCTTTCATACATCTGTGCAATCTGTTAATTAATGATAACACTGCAGATTTAATTGTCTGTAGTACATATTTGCACGGGTTTCAACAATTCGGTTTTTCATGTCGAATTTTGAATTGCTTATATCTCGAATACAAAGCCTCACAAATTGCGAAACGGTTAATGACTTGTTGATATGGATACGATTGAGTTCAATATAGGTGTTACCTACAAATTTCTTCACGATAAAGAAATCTTTCATAAATACAAATTGGACAAAAATAGAACGCGGTGATTGTTAATATAGAGAGCAAAGTCTAGTACCTACAATTACATAATCATGAAATAAAAGGGAAACTCCAATTTCTGTACATCTTCCATAACAATCAAAATACCAGATTAAACAAAATTTATATTTCTACGTAAATACAATATAATATCGATCATACAAAGTTAAATCAAAATTAAATCCGTGTCAAAGGTTAACATATCGGTGACCGCAGTCGTGCCATTTGTCATTGCACAGAAACATAAAAGACAATACAGACTCGCAGTTTTGCTCTCATCTCGAATTCCGAGGAGTCAACGTGCAAAGCAAGTAATTCAACATCGATGTCAAAGTAAAATAGCCTTTATTACATCGTGAAACGAGGACAATTTAATGAACGTTCAACAATTACTAGAATTTTCTCTTTCTCTCTTCCTTCCATTCACTCTTTCGCTCATGCACACATCCTTTTATCTTTTCAATTCCTCTCTCTCTCTCTCTCTCTCTCTCTCTCTCTCTCTCACTCTCTCTCTCTCCCACGCACGCATATTTCCTTTCTTTTCATTCTCCCCTTCATTCATGTCACTCAGCTGATGTCTTTACATTTCACCGCGCACCTCTTTTATTCCTGCTGTTTCATTGCCTCTGCTACTTGTTACTTTCATTATCTAAAAGAATCGGGGTGCTCACAACATTCTTTAAGAATATGCATTACACGACGGACTCTTGGTTATTTTTTCATCAAATTTAACCTTCTCAATCTATCCAGGTTAATTAATTTTCATCCTTTCCTTCTGTCTGTCCATTTCCTGCCACTACTTATTGAAGTTACTCAACTTCATTCTGTCTTTCCTTCGGATCTCCACCCTATTAATAGACGGGTACATTATAGCATGCATTCAGATCGATTCCGAAACTGCTCTCTCTCTCCCCCCCTTTCTCTTTCTCCTTGCCCTCTCCCTTTCTCACTCTCTTTCTCTCTCCCTCCCTGCTGAAAAAGGCACGAACTGGCGGAAAAGTCGGCCTAACTGTATAATATTTTCATTTATTTATTATGGATGGAACTTCGTCACAATACATTGTTTTAATTTTTTTCCCTTTCTTCTGCTTCTTTCCGCAGTGTAACAGGCTCGGCTCGATACCATTTAAACCAAATCCAAATGATTCGTGCCGCGAAATTTAGCCGCGCCGTGCATGCAGTGTTGACTCGTCCTTTATACCATACTTTTAATTTCTCTCGTTTTCCTTGTTTCTACATCGAATGCCCATTATCAACGATCGAACCTTCAAAAGGATCGTTATTTACTAGAATAATACGTTTTTATAACATTAATTAGTTATCCCATTACAAAAAGACGCTCCTTCTCCCAAAAGTGATTGGTAGCTTCAAATATGTTATATATTAACGAAACCACTTTCACAAACATTGCAAGTACTAAAAGAGTTATCACTATGAATTCTCGCGCGTTATTAATAAAGAGACAAGTAGTAGAAATTGTATTCGTTGAGGGATAAATAATCGTCTAGTTGTAAATAGAATTACAAAGAAATCAACAGTATCATTTTCTGAATCGCGAATTATAAAATACCTGCAATTTTAATGTTATCCAGTAATTTATTTCTCGCAATGTTTGCAACTGCTCGCATCAACCATGGGATTACTTCACTCGGAGGAGGCACTGCATCCACTACGCGGCTGGTAACTAACTTCCGCTTTTCATTTTTGTTCCTCAGTTCTTCCAAACATCTACCGCATATTACGTTTCGCCGTTACAATAACATCCGCATCGCTATTCCTGGTGACTAAATGTAACCTTACAAGAGTATTTTACCTATTTACATACATGCCGTGCCGTATATACACACGCGCACACGTGTGCACTGTGCAGGCTGTGCATTTAGCAAATTTATTCCTTCACACTTATGACGTACATATACTGTATAATGCTTACGATTCTATAACTTCTAAATGAAACGGTATTAGTTATTGTCCTGCCGTATTTCTCCGAGTATTTCCCTTGTGCACATACACGCATGCACGCATACGTTTCTTTTTTTACACGCACACACGCACGATTCTGGTGATCATGCAACGTATAGTCATGGAAAGCTCAATGGCATAACCACCAGTGTTCGTCGAGTACAGTTTAAAGCGCACATAATTACTTTCGCGTGCTTCCCTCTGGATAAAATCACAATTCTGTCGCCGTTGTGGAATTAAATTCTCTACCATTTCAGAGACTCTCTATTAGTTTATGGGGCAGCGTATTGCTCGTGCTATTGTGTGTACTACGTGATAGAGGAAGCAAATGTTCATTATACGTATGAGAGAAGCAGCGCGAAGTAAGAATTTACTTTCGACGAGGCTTCACATCGAGATCGAATCGTCAAACTTGTATTTTTTTTTATCTCGGTAACTAGGCAAGCTCGGTCGTTCACGGAAGGCATCGTACGGTGCTCATTTTTAAATCGTTGCATTAACAATCATTAACAATTTTTTTCTTCCCTTCTCTTCTTTCGTATTTCTCTCCTCGCTTTCTCGTGTTTTACGAGTATTTATCTATTTATTTATTTATGTATTTATTTATTCCCGTTAGCTTTCGTGTAATAGTTTAGGAAGTAACGGAGGCATAACCGATGCCGATGCGCGAAAGCTGGCAAAATTACGCTGTAGTTTGGGTTATTTAATAATACGTACATACATACATCGAGGCGAGCAGGTTGCAAATACTCCCGAATCAGAGCAAATATTTCTTTCTATCATTATATATATCTATATTTATATTTATTTATTTATATATATATTCTTTTATTCTTTATTTAGTCACTTATACGTATGTAATATTGTCTTCGTAAGTTTCCTGCTTTTCCTTCCTGATGTCCTAAACCCGTTGGTCGTCAAAGTATTCGAGAGTACAGAATCGAGGTTTTTCGAGAACGAAAACAAGGACCATCAAATTATTGAAAGCTAACACGAGAAGGTTCTTATTGCAACGTTGTCGAGAAAAACAGAAAAAAGAAATAAATTTCAAAACTACCCACCAATTAAACGATTTGAAAAACATGTGTGTAAATAAAACAATAACGTTAAAAAGAATAGAAAAAATTACGAGAACACAGTGTGGAGAAATAACGGAGGAAAATAACAAAACGATTGCACAGGAACGTTGTTGCGATAGAGTCTCGAAACTAGAAAACAAAAATAGAAGATTCTCGCATGTCTGTACCAGCCGAGGAACAGATTCATCGCGGGTTCGCGGATCCGCGGCAATCGATTAGTACTATATCGTCTTGTAATATTATAATAATATAAAAATATATTTCTTAACTATTAACACTATAATAAATGAGTATTATAAGCATCATATCTGGATTTCCCTTTTTCGTAGTGCGAACACGATGCCTGTCGCGGATAACCGGAGCTTTAAGGGCGGTACTCTCAGACGTTGCTTATTCTTAAGATCATCTTAAGAATGCGGCATCCTCTACTAGTCTACGAGATTAGTAGAGGATGCCGCATGTTTAAGACGATCTTAAGACTAAGAAACGACTGAGAATACCGCCCTAAGACGCGGAGGAAATGCAACGGTGTCGCCCCGCTCGGTCGAATACGACACTACTTTTGGCGCGACTTTTTAAACATACACTTTTGCCGTGTATCCCCGTATAAGTTGTCGTTTCTTTTCCTCGATCTTTATCAATAACAATATATATAATATAATATAATATAATATATATGTATATCACTTGTCACTCGTGGTACGTGTAAATAAAAAGAGGCATAAACCGTTATAAAATACATTCTCGAGTATTATCGATCTGTAGATTATATATATATAATGTATATATATATATAATATTATATATATACCGCTTACCTACGCGTCCGAACAAATAAAATCATAAAAATGTCGTAATAATAATTTTTAATAGTACATTATTGGAAGCATTTAATATTATACTTAGAGTTTACGAGCGGAGCCTGGATCTCGGTGAAGGGATTTCTTTTCTTTCTGTTTTTTTTGTCTTATTGCGAGGTTCTCGATGCCATTTTCTTTCGCGCGTTGGAAAATTGACGAGCTCGCCGTTTCCGTCGACTTTCAGCGATACGAAGGATCCGACGAGCTTGACGGAAAGTACGAGAGGCCGTGGTGACTCTTCGAGAGTTACAAATAAATAAAAAAGGGGCACGGATACCGTCGATGCGAATCGATTCTCACGGAATGTCTAAGGCATACTTTTTTTTTTAAGACGAGTCACTTTCTCACCCAATCTCTCTTTCTCTCTTAATATATCTCTCTCGCTCGCTCTCTCGCTCGCTCTCTCTCTCTCGCTCTCTCTCGCTCTCTCTCTCGCGCTCTCCCTCTCTCTCTCTCTCTCTCTCTCTCTCTCTCTCTCTCTCTCTCTCTCTCTCTCGTCGAAACGATGATCCGTGGAGATTCAATTGCAACATAAAACTCATATACGACTTTTTTTATATTAAAGAGAATTAATGTAATAAATTCACTTTAAAATCGATAATAAATTATATAGCATATTTACCTTATTATTATCTTAAATTTTTGCGGTATGAATATTGCAGAAAAAAAGATACGGGAAGAGATTTTATTCTCAATATATACCAGATCATTCTTATCAGATCTATTTTCGAAATCGCGAAATCTTATTATGTCATGTGTCGACGAATTCATTACGTTCATAATATATTGAGACACGGTAGCTGTTCATTGAAAAAAAATGGAGAATATATTGTGAATGTTGAGAACTGATTTAAGCACTTATAAAATTAAGTATTATAAAAAATAGAGAAACTTATTCCATTTCAACTTCTTCCTGATATCATTTGCTTGCAAGAAACGTGAGTTGTTAACACGAACATCTTATACACTGCTCGAACCGAATAGAGAGATCGCGTTCTCAATAATTTAAAAGAATCAAATGTTCTGGGAGATAAAGAATCGTCTTATCAGATATTGCAAGATTGCAATTGGAACCTAATTTTTTCGTTTGTAAGATGGTTGCTCTACTAATTGAGTTATTTATATAGACCGCCAACAGATTGATGTTCTTTAACCTTGATATGAAAAAATGTCTACTGCTCACAGTGTGTCCAACCCAGAGAGGGGAAAGATTTTGATTTAAATAAAATTTCAAATAACGAATAAAAGTTTTAAAAAACGTCGCCATTCGTTCATTAATCCGAGTTAACTTTACTCGACACATGACGAATAATGTTTTTAACTTTTATTCGTAATTTGAAATTTTATTTAAATAAAAAATTTGCCCATCTCTGGTCCAGCCCCACAAATGCGTTCTGGTCAATCATGTATAAAATCCAACTTTGGAAATAATAAGCGAATTCAATGTAATGTCAGGAATGAAATTTACAGCGACTCTCTTTATATTATTCTCAAAAATTCCAGAGGAAAGTAGGATATCTTATTTCAGTTGTGTTATCGACCGATTCTTTTTTCCCCTTTCTTAATATAGAAAAACTCACAAGTGTTATTTATATTTTCCATTTATATAACAATGTTTTTACTGTATATCAAAATTGTATACCACTTTAGAATAACACACTTTATCAAGGGTTTAATACTCCACTTATTTTAAGTAGTGCAAACGGTTATAACAAAGAAGCTTCTGAACTCTAATTATGCAAGTATTACAATTTAGATTGTATCACTATTACGAGATTTTCAGTGGCAAAAAAATTCTAACTCAAATTTGAATCTCTCACGTAAAACGTGTCACACTGCAGGCATGCCGACGTTGCGTCGGCACGGAATTCAAAGTAAGTACACAATGATCGAAAGATAGTTGTATGGCATCGATCACCGACACGTAAGGCCCAGAAAATACCTTGGCGTTATGTATAATCGTAACTCGGCCGGTTCTCGTTGCGAGTTAAGAACGACTCAACCACGAGATCACCCGACAACTAGAGGTTCTAGTTTCCGTTCTCAGCGGTTTATCGGAATTTGCATTTAAGCTCGCAGTTTGCGATTTAAATTCAGATACATTGCTCTGAATCTCTCGGTCTTGATCTTACCCAATCTTCATCGTAGTATTTGTTTTTATTTAATTGCACACGCGCTCTATCCTTTCTTTTTTTCCATTTTCTTTTTTTTAATTTTTCTTCGATTACAATTAGTAGTGTGTCACGATTCTGTATTCATAAGTAACGAAATTCAGAACACTAATACGTAATTAATCGAAAATTTCAATTCAAAGTTCATAGACGAACGAAAAGTTACTTTTAATCGCCGTTTAAAAGTTTTTGTCCTTCTTCTTGGAAACTGGTTATTTCATTGAGACCAAAGTTGTTAAAAATATTTCAAAAGTTTCGTTATCTTGTAACACGAGTTTCCCTGTGCAGTATATATATATATGTATATATATCGTAATTTTGCTTCGTTTTTTTTTATCGAATATCCGATTGCACGCCTGACCTCTTCAAATGAACTCCATTATCGCGTTACATCTCCGTCGCCTGCTGCGCGTTGCGACTGAATTATCGCGTGCCCCGTGCGAACGAGGCTAACAAATTTGTACGTTAATTAGTTTCCTTATTATTGTCATGGTATATATAATTCTTGTTAATAAAAATACTAAAATATTATGTATATTATATATAATATATAATAGATTATTGCATTATGCATTTTTGGTACCGTTGCGTATTGTTTGGTTTATACTCGTCGACCCGACGTCGCCGCTGATTCCTTCCTTCGTTCTTTTCCTTCTCTCTTCAGCGCGACAATGAACTTGGGACGAAACTTGCGAGACGTTTGGATAACGCTTGCGTTCGACAGCTTCGTATTGTCGAGCCTTTCTGTTTGCGATCTTTTAATCGATCCTGAACGCGTTTCCTGTCCATCACTTTCTTCGCGTTCAAGTAGTACTGTCTATCTGTTCGCGTTTCCATTTCCGCGGCTTTGTCCATCCAGTTAAACGCGACATTAGACATTAAACTTTACGCTAAGTTTCACGCAGCGCCATCTACGATCCGAACACGCGATAGGATAGCTTGCCCTTCTGCTTGTTCGTGATCATTGCCAGATTTTTGCTTCCCCCCCACCTAGTGTTCCCGCGTTAGACCGCAAGGCATACATTATATATGTATATATATATAGATATATATATATATATATATATATATTTCTTCGAACTTAAATGCCGGGTCCTGTATGGAAGTGAAAACGACTGTGAGTACTTAACTAAGCCCACGAGTCTTCGTTTCAACTAGCGGAATACTTCTATTCTCTATATGGCTTGCAGTAAGAGGAACGGTGATTCATGTGCTGGCTGTAGGAGCCGGAGTGAGAGAAGCGCTTGAGGCACTTGGAGCACTGGAAGGGCTTTTCGCCGCTGTGTAGTCGCTTGTGTTCGGTCAGATGATGCTTGTGCTTGAACGCCCTTGGACACTCCCCGCATTTGTACGGCCTTTGCCCTGCAAGAATTCATACAATTTTTGTAATTTGTGCACACGGTACTTACTACCAACATGTTCGATCAAATTGGCCAAGCTAACGCGCTTACAAAAGAAATTATTGAACATTGCCAAAGTCAAATTCTAGATATTCTCACAAGGGAAGTTCTAAGACTTGAGAAATAAATAAAATCTGATACTTTTCAGATGGACACCCTGACACGTCAATTTTTGTCTTAGCAATGAAAGGGGCTTAGATTAGGTCTAGGACTATTTGTCGAATTTTTCGGTATTCGAATACTTCAGTGGCTGAATTATTTGGCGAATATAATTCGAATATCCAAGTACCCAAATTCTATTCGCATATTTAAGTATTCGAATAATGATGTAAGAAATACCGGGGGAAGATATTGTATTGTCATCGGAACTACGTATGTGTGCAAAGTTTCAAGCCGATTGAATATGTCGAAGTGGGTCAAAATGAGCTTACAAGATTTCACCCTGACAAACTAACGAATTCACACCTGAAACTGAATAAAAGCTTGTAAAAAATTAACTTAAAGAACTTGATTTATAAATCACACCATACTATTCGAATACTGAAATATGCGAATTGTATTCGAATACTGAAATATTCGAATTGTATTCGAGTACTGGAATATTGGAATAGTATTCGAATTGTATTCGAATACTGGAATGTTGGAATAGTATTCGAGTTGTATTCGAATACTGGAATATTCGAATAGTATTCGAATACTTAAATATTCGAATAATAACATTCGAATACTCAAATATTCGAAGTTTATTCGTAGCATTCGAATACTTGTAAAATATTCGAATATTAAATTATTCGAATAGTTCCAACCCTAGCCTAGATGTAGAAACACCAGAAAACATGTCATATGTCATGTTCAAACTAAGTTACACTAGGATTATCCTTTAGTCCTGAGAAGCCTGAGCTTCTTTTCATCTCACGAAAATGAATAAAAATACATAACAAGTATTTATAAAATAAAATTCACAAAAGCATGCGTGGAAATAGAAAACTGAATATATATACATATGTATATAATCATTTGTACTCCAAATATGCTTCCCAGATACACATAGGTATAAATTAATGTTACACGATGATTTCGTTACACTTTTCCACAATAGAAGAATTCATGATTTATAGCATTCAGGGGAGTCTCGGGTCAAAACGCTCGAAAAATAGGTGAACTTTATGAATTTTTTACAAGAAGAGTTACAACATATCCTAAAAAATATTTTTAGGATATATTGATACATTCGTTAGGATGTAAAAAAAATGTTGTTTCATGTTTTCGGTCTTGGTGAATTTTCTAAGTTGTACTTAGTGCAGGGCGCTGCCGATACGAAATTCCAACACGGTAACCATGAAATTTACTCACAGGATCGTCCAAAATAAAAAATTCAAACAATTTCTTAAAATTTATTTCAATGGCTATCGGGGCCTCCCTTCCTGGAGCAAAAAGGACTAAATCTACGATGTTGGTGCACATTTGAACGAAGTAGTGCAAAACAGTGGGTCACTTTCCGCGCAAATACATATCTAGATAAAAAACCGCCCTTCGAAAAATACAATTATGTTATAGAGTGCTGCGATATCGAGTCCAATTACGAGCAAATGCCAAAAGGATTTTACAATCGGTTCATTAGGTCTGAAATTGTGGTTATCGTTTCGAAATATCGTGTTTTGAGAAAACGTGTTCAAATTTTTTGGATTGTTTGAAACATAACAAAATAGCTATGTACACTTTGAAGCAAAAAGCTCATATTCGTGTGTAACAGAAAGGACTTTATTTACGAATAAGTCAGGTAAAAATTAAAATATCGAAAAAATTGACGGTCCGACGATAGACAACTTGATTTTATTTAATATTATAGTGTTAAAATATTATATTATAGTGTCCAACCTTACAGGCCATGCTGTCCTCTCGACCGTCACATTTATTTTTAAAGAACACTTGAAAAAAATTGTATATATTATTCAAAGATGTCTCTATCTTTATTGAAAATTTTTGACCGAAAAAAAAGTTTTTTGTTACTTAGAAATAAATATCCAAAGATGCGGTATTTCCTGAACTGACCAAGGTGGTCTAACCCCTTAAATGGCGTACTGGTCTTGTATTTACTCCGTTATATTATGCTTTATTTCAGAGTTCAAAGTGCAACATCAAACGAGAATATGTATCTCTGGTCGATCAATGAGCATATCATTTGGAGCGCAAAAGGATAAAGAAGAAGTAATTATCGACTGCTACCAATATGCACCAGGGACATTCCACGCGAAATCGGACACTTTTCGGAGTAACATTTCGGATGTTGCTGAAATTTGAATATCTTGTAGTCTTTAATGATATTTAAATGTACCTCAAAGGATTTTTCAAAATTTTGAAAAATGTCGATTTTACAGCTGTTTGAAGGTAAGTGCTAACATTTTTTCAGTAAATTATAGCTATCGAAGTAGTAAACGGATGGAGATGAGCTTTACGGTGCTTATAGAGAAGACATTGAGGTTTTAAGAAAAAATTATTTCAGTTTAAAAAATAATTTTTTTTAACCATTTTTATGCAATTATTTTAAACAAATGCAGTTTTTTAACATCGGGCGCGATTTTAAAAATCTGAAAAAATAGGGGAATATAGTTCTATCCTTTCCTTTGATGGACTAATTTTCAAAAATATGGACATTTTAAAATTGGCCTTGTGAAAATTGCCGAAAGTTGGCGCTGCGTCAAATCACACCGGCTCGACTCTCTGAGCCGTGCGGTGCTCGCTGCGGCCAAGTGTTATTCTTATACAGTTTTCTCGAATATGGTAAGTATTTGTAAAAAATTGAAGAAGGAAGACTTTTACTGTTTTTTATACACAACATAATACGGTAACTCAATTTTTGGTGTTCGCAATATTTTCCTTGAAACGAAGGTGACCCTCAGTTTTTTAAATGGAATGCTGTATATTTGATTATCCAATATGAAAGCGACTGTCAAGACAAATTCATCCATATGGTATACTATGACCTTTCAAGGATACACATGGTCAGGATTGAAAGAAGAAATTCAATCTACTATAGATACTTCGATATATTTATTTCATTCCTAACCATGTGTATCCTTGGAGGTCATAGTATACCATATGGTTGAATTTGTCTTGACAGTGGCTTTCATATTGGATAATCAAATATATAGCATTCCATTTAAAAAACTGAGGGTCACCTTCGTTTCAAGGAAAATATTGCGAACACCAAAAATTGAGTTACCGTATTATGTTGTGTATAAAAAACAGTAATAGCTTTCCTTCTTCAGTTTTTTTACACATACTTACCATATTCGAGAAAACTGTATAAGAATAGCACTTGGCCGCTGCGAGCACCGCACGGCTCGGCCAGTCGAGCCGGTGTGATTTGACGCAACGCCAACTTTCGGCGATTTTTACGAGGTCAATTTTAAAATGTCCATATTTTTGAAAATTAGTCCATCAAGGGAAAGAATCGAACTATATTCCCCTATTTTTTCAGATTTTTAAAATCGCGCCCGATGTTAAAAAACTGCATTTGTTTAAAATAATTGCACAAAAGTGGTTAAAAAAAATTATTTTTTAAACTGAAATAATTTTTTCATAAAACCTCAATGTCTTCTCTATAAGCACCGTAAAGCTCATCTCCATCCGTTTACTACTTCCATAGCTATAATTTACTGAACAAATGTTAGCACTTACCTTCGAACAGCTGTAAAATCGACATTTTTCAAAATTTTGAAAAATCCTTTGAGGTACATTTAAATATCACTAAAGACTACAACATATTCAAATTTCAGCAACATTCGAAATGTTACTCCGAAAAGTGTCCGATTTCGCGTGGAATGACCCACCAGTAAAATAAATAATCAGCCTTTAGATATGTACATACCGGAATGTTCGTATTTGTGTCTTGCTAGGGAGCTGTGTTTTGAGAATGTTTTGTCACACCGATCACAGAAGTAAACACCTTGCTCGATTTCTCCTGCTGACGGAGCCTCTGATTGATTCGCGTTTTCGTTCTCGTTCTTCCCATTAGTTGGAGGTTGATTCTGCAAAACCGCAACAGAATACATCGTACTTGTTATTAAAACGTGCTAAATAAAGACGAAAGGGGCATAAAAGTTGTCCACAAAATTTCTGCATTTTCCTGCATTCCTGCATTGTACCTTTGGAACAGTTTCTCCCAGTGCAGGAGGTGTGCGTTTCGTGTCCACGGAATCGGTAGTTTCTTCGTCTATAACGAGGGGCGAATCCTCCAGGTCATCCGTGTCGGGATTATGTACCGACGAGGTGTCAGTACTCTTCTGGTCAGCGGGGGGCGACGAAACGATTTTCATCGAATTAGCGTCGTTGTCCTTGCAGACCGATTGCGTGAGCGCTTCTTTTTTCGATAAGTCGAGCGGTTGTTCGATCGCGATTTGACTGATCGGATTGTTCAACGGTAGTAAGGCCGGTATCTTCGACTCCCGTCGATCTCTCGCCCGCGAATTTTGGAACCAGACCTAACGTGAGTCGATTTCCCTTAGTACAATTACCTACTCTTAACTTCCTACGAGCTACGGGACGATCAACAACAACCGGCAATGACGTACCTGTACAACACGAGTGGGAAAGTTGATGTAATTGGCGATCATGATGATCTCCTCTTTCTTGGGCCGAGGATTTATGGCATAGTACCCTTTTAGAACAGCCAATTGTTCGTCGTCTATCAATGACCTGGCTCTCACTCTTCTTCCGTTATCATTGTGAGTCTGGGTGCCACCCTCCTCGTCCTCGGAGTCCGCTTCTGAGCTGTCTTCGGCTTTCCTCTTGCAGCCTGATTTCACGGTGGGTTGATTTACGTCCTCGAGCTTCGCCGCTAAACCTTCACTCTGGGAATCGTACTGATCTGTCGTCGACCAGTCAGGGTAGTGTGCCATCTCGCTAGACATCTCGCTGTCTTGATCCTGCACGATTTTAGTACACTTACGTTAAATAGGACGCCTACCATACTGTTCTCCTTTCACGAACGAAACGGATCGGATCGACTGCAAGTTAAATTGAATGGTATCTTACTTGACAATCCTCTTCGAGCTCTTGTTTCATCGTGGCTGGTGAAGTGGATAGTTTCCGTACGTTCGCCTCCAGTAGCTGTTTTGTGACCGAGGTATTGACAGTTTCTAAAATTCGCCGAACCGCGTCCAGACCCTGAGATTCGGTTGGGGCAGGTGACTCCTTGCCCTCTGTGCCCTCCGTGCCCTCAGAGTCCGCTGTGGACGGACTCATTAGCTCCCGATGAGACTCGAATTGCTCGGCTACTTCGTCCAATCTCTTGGAATGTAGCTGGTTTAGGATTTTGCCCAGGGAAGTTTGGAGGAAATAACTACCAAAACCCATCATTTGGGGCAAAAGAGTCGGCATATCATAAATACCTGGAACAGGATGATTATCCTTTTATATCACGGGTTTGTCTGATTCGTGCCACAACTGGCTCAGAATCAGACTATGGCGTTTAGCCTGCTTCTTTTTAATCGAACTTTAAAAGTACATAACAGTAAAGAAAATTCTGTTGAAGATCCTTCAATTTTTTTCATCACATGAAATACGCATTGTTGAGCAACAAACTGATACTGTTCGGTGCATACAAAGGCATATGCACAAAGCGAATGGGTACATAACAATTGGCTTCTAATTAATTATCCACAAAACTCGTGAAAGGAAGGCGTTCTGGATGCTCTTACCTGCTCCTTCTCGTTGTATCTCTTGATAATCTGAGGGTGAAAGCTTCGGCAGAATAGGGAGGAAAGTGTTATTATTCGCCGTGAGCAGATCGACCTCGCGTCGCCCCGGCGGCAGGGCTTGCTGCGCCTTTTTCGGCCCGCGATCGACGTTGTTGACGCTTGTGTGTCTGGATTTCTTTAAGTTCACTATCAAGCACTTCTTGGACGTCATGTGACTCGAATACGAGCCCGAGTGGGAGAAACGTTTGCCGCAGTTGTTGCATTGGAATGGCTTTTCACCGCTGTGTATGCGGAGGTGCTCCTGCGCAAACCCGGAAAAAAGTGGCTAAGATTAAGAGATGGACGTAATATATCTGTCTGGTGCACGATGGTGTCTACGAATTAAAACAAAACAGATATCAATTTCTTGGAATAACCCATTCGATGCAAGTAGAGGTACATACATGTATTTAGGATTTAGGTATATCGATCGATGCATTCTACGTGAGTATGTTCGTTTCTTAACTGAAGAGTAGAGAGAGAAAAATAAAAAGAAAACACTAATTTTCTTCGAGACAAGTCGAACGGCCAAGGGACAAACTACATACAGTACGGGAAATATTCATTGCAGCGCTCTTCGAAACGTTAATAAAATGATTCGCATCCACCGTAGTTTCGCCAAGATAGGTGGTGAGCTATATTTGTTGCAATTTTTGCAATAAAGTTTCTCTACCTACTAAGTAATAATAATAAGACAGTGATGCAATGTATATTTCCGGTACCTACTCTATATCGAGTTAGGCGGTGCTGTGCGAGAGACCGTAAAACGGAAAAGAAGAAACCGAAATAACGATGTACAAATGAGAAATGAAAAATAAGGGTGCACTCGTAGTACCTTGAGGTGATGCTTAAACTTGAAGGCTTTCTCGCAATGGGGACACTTAAACTTACGAAGCACGGCACTCTCATCATGGCTGATCATGTGCCTCTGGAGCCGGTAGACGTTAGCAAAAGTCTTGCTGCACACCTTGCAGGACTGCAAAAATCGATTGTTAATCAGTGTGGAGTTTTCCCTCTGTTATTGGCTGATCTTAACCCTTTAACCGTGCAGCTATTTCTAGGCAAACGTGCCGTGCTCAGTGCTCTGTTAATACACAAAATGTCAGTATTATCACTTTAATATTCGACTAAAAAACAAAATGGTTAGAATACATTTATCAAGAATGCAAATTTTCTACTATAAGTACTAACGGTCGACGTATTAATTATTTATTGCTGCTCGGTTAAAGGATTAAATTTTGTCAAGAAATGAACTATGGGGATTTTTTATATAATTGATACACTTATACAAGGCTTACATCTACATTTGACAATCAGAATAATAAGAATACTTAGATATATTCTTTTAAGCACATCCATTTAATACGTGGATATAGAATTGTAATTGTGAATAATTTTACGTTGATTTTTCGATGATCTCGTTCCATTTATGGCAATTAAAAAATATGCAAAGTGTCTTTGTTCTCGAGGCGTGTTATCCAAAAAAGGCACACTTTACACGAGGGAACAGCAAGTAGAGCCTACTTTGTTCAAGGTTTACACAGCCATGTCTTTTTGCTTCAGTGTAGCCGTGAACTACATAAAGTAACAAAAGAGGGCTGGTATTTCAAAGTAAAACTGAAGAACAATCGTGTGCTTTAAAACGAGAACGAAATGTTTCATACTTTGCAACTGTGCACGCGTAACGATCTCCTACGTAAATAAATCAATTTTATAATACATACGGTATTTCATAAAATTTGGAGTGATTTATAAAATAATTCCATTACTTCTGTTACATATGATTTTCAGTAGTCTGTTAACCTTTCTCGAATAATGCACTTAGAGAATTTAAAAATGTGGACCAATCTCAAAATTCAAGTAACCAAAATCGTGTGCTCATCGACCAGATTTATTCCATAATCGCAATTGGAAAGTTAGAAGCATAATATCTTTCCTGATTTTGGCAGGTATCCTCGACGGAGGATAGGGCTGGGACTATTTGTCGAATTTTTCGGTATTCGAATATTCGAATACTTCAGTTGCTCAATTATTTGGCAAATATAATTCGAATATCCAAGTACCCAAATATTATTCGAATATTTAAGTATTCGAATACTGATGTAAGAAATACCGGGAGAAAATATTGTATTGTCAACGGAATTACGTATGTGTGCAAAGTTTCAAACCGATCGGATATGTTGAAGTAGGTCAAAATTAGCTTACAAGATTTCACCCTGACAAACTAACGAACTTACAACTGAGACTAAATAAAAGCTTGTAAAAAAATGAACTTAAAGAACTTGATTTATAATTCACACCATATTGTTCGAATACATCAGAATTCGAAAACTTAAATATTCGAATAATAACAGTCGAAAACTTAAATATTCGAATAATAACAGTCGAATACTCAAATATTCGAATAATAACAGTCGAAAACTTAAATATTCGAATAATAACAGTCGAATACTCAAATATTCGAATAATAACAGTCGAAAACTTAAATATTCGAATAATAACAGTCGAATACTCAAATATTCGAATAATAACATTAGAATACTCAAATATTTGAATAATAACAGTCGAATACTCAAATATTCGAATAATAACAATCGAATACTCAAATATTCGAATAATAACAGTTGAATACTCAAATATTCGAATAATAACATTCGAATACTCAAATATTCGAAGTTTATTCGTAGCATTCGAATACTTGTAAAATATTCGAATATTAAATTATTCGAATAGTCCCAGCCCTAGCCTGGAATCCATAGCAACAGAGTGAGAAACGAAATGGCAACTGTATTCTTCGGTTAAATAAGACTGCACGCGATGCATTTGCAAATGAAAGTGAGCATGAAGATTACATAATTGAAGAAAACTTTTATAGAAGCAGATATCCGGAGCAATTCCAAAATCAAACATTAATGTTTTTAAACCCTGTCCCAACCGATCTGAAAACCTATGTACGTATATTATCGTCGATTGTACCCCGGAAACCATAAGTACATTTTCAAGTTCAAGTGTTGGAGACACGCAGACCCCGATCGAGGACACAATATCCAAAATCAATTTGAAAACAGTTGAGGAATATGAGGGACGAGAGAGAGAGAGAGAGAGAGAGAGAGAAGGGGAGACGTGGGAGGGGTAAACAAACAGAAGGGTGGGGCGAGGGGGAAGAGGGAGTCCGCAGGTCGACCGCGCATGATCAATAATACAGAAGGAACAATGGAGTCCTCCCGTCCTTGACGTTAGTTTCACTCACCACTTGGGGGAATTGAGCGTTGAGATCGTTCTTGTCGATGGGGTAGGTGGTCTTGTGCGTGTCCTCGAGATGGAGCTGAAGGACGTGAACGTCCCGACAGAGGATACCACACTGGGGACACCTCTCGCCACCCTGTTTTGTCGATCCGCCCTCACCGCCGCCACCCCGGCCACCACTACCTCCTGTTCCTGCTCCTCCACCCCCATCCTCGCCCCCACCACTACCACTGATTTCGCTACCTGGCCCGCTACCACCACCTCCAGCAGAACTTCCTGTGGTTGGCGCCCCGGCCGCGCAACCTCCGCCCACCTCAGCGTTCACGACACCTGCTGCCTCGTCCTCGCTGCAACCTGAAACACCAACCACACATGCACCGTTATTTCCGCGCTTCTGTCTCTTTTCTTCCCGCTCTCCTCTGCATCAGTTGTTCGCTAAGCGATAATAGTCCACGGCCCGTGTCCACGCGTACCTACATATGTATTGTCGCGGGACAGTCGCGTTTTAGCGCTTTCGCGTGCAATGGACGAAGAGGGACCACGGGGGTGGGGGGCTAGGTCTGGCAAGGGGCTGCCGCCGCCGTCGCGCAACCGCCCGCCGCGATCTAGACGAACGAAGCCACGGACGCCACCCAAGTCGAGATATATATATATATAGATGATAATGGTTATAAAAGGATCCGCGAATTTTAGGGGTTTCTTAATTAATTCAATAGAAAATAACTTCATGTTCACCGCTTTCACCTATGTAGGTACATAGGCGTTTACGATTTCAGTCTATTGTCACGAGCCAATTTAGACATTCAATCTGGTTATATAGTTATCGCTGATAAATATATGCAAGTAATTGGAACATATACACTAGCGGACAAAAAAGTTACCACTTTTTCGATTTGTTCTATTTTTGTTGTTTTTTAGCATACGTTTGGGACAGTGGTATTTGTTTAATATGCATATTCTGATGAAGAATTTAAAGCTGTATAAAACCCAGTTAAAGTTGAATTTATTTAACTGACAAACAAAAGTGTTACATGACATTGAATGGGGTAAAATTTTTGGGACCGACAAAGAAGTTACCACGTTTATTAACTTTGTTAGGTTGTCCTAAACGCAAAAGGTGCCACCACAAAATATTAGATTTTTTTTATTAATGTTCAAAAGTGGTAACTTTTTGTTCCGTTTAAAAATGTGTTGTCTTGTTTAATATTATGTGAGGTTTTTGTTTGTTAGTTAGATAACTTTTACTGTAACTGGATTTTATACAGCTTTTAATTCTCTTTCAGAATATGTATATTAGGCACATACTGCAGTTTTGAATTGATATTGAAAAGTAATAGAAGTAGAGTGGTTCGAAAAAGTGGTAATTCTTTTGTCCGCTACTGTAAATGCTATTTAAAACAAACAGCTGTAGATGTTTTTTATAATCTACGAGTACCTAGCGTAGAAGTTTCAAAGAAATAGCGTTGTCGTTTCGACGACTGCGATAGCGTTGTCGTGTCATTTTTCCATTAAATTGTAGGTGTTAGCAGAGGGAAGGGGTGAAATATGTCCATGCATCGTCGATCTAATTGTAAGATAATTAATTTCTATCTCCATAATCTTACCGAAATTCAAATATTTTTCGACAATAACAAGCACTGAAGATGCTTGTCATTCCCTTTTTTTTTTTTAATTTCGTGTCACACCGTGTTTCACACTAAAGCAGTTTTCATATCTACCAATAAAACATTTCGTTATGCAAAAGGAATTGATAGAGCATAACTTGCATAAAGTTCCTTAACCGTTTAGCTGCATTCGCCATATATACACAATCTACTTAGTAGAATATCACCCGGCTTTTCCGTTTTTAATTGACATCAAAAGGAGGAGGTTACTCAATTCGTCACGTATATTTCATTATGTATGTATGTTCACGCATAACTTACGCGTAGGTCCATCGCATTTCGATGATTCATTTTTTATTTGAAAGCGTATGAAGGGCCGGTGGCACCATGTTAATTTTTTTTATTATTATCTAGGTACTCTAGAATTGCAGTTTTAATGTATGTTCGCGCATAACTTTGTAACGCGTCGACCGACTTGCATGATTCTTTCGTTGTTACATGGAGTATGTTCCCCAATTGGAACCATAATAAATGTTTCTTAAACGACTGTAAACGAATGTAACAAAAAATGAAAAAAATAATACACTTTTTAAAAGAAATAACTATCCGACTTCAAAGGTGCGCTAAAAAGAATAAAATAATTTTTTTAAGTTGGTGCCAAAATAGAAACAAAATTAATTTAATTTCTAAACCTATATCAATTATAGCCTATTAGCACACTAACGCCCGGGAATTAGAGCGCGCAAAAATTTAGTGAGACCTCATGCGTCCAGCCGATTTACTTTTGATTCTGTATTGGCACCGCCGTAATACACCTTTGAGGTCGGATTTTTACTTTTCTTTTAAAACTTTATTATTAGTTTTCTGCTATCTCATCGCAACATTTACCCCAAATTGTCGCCATTTTTTTTATTTGGAGCACACCGTATCTAAGGGATTAAATTATTTACGTTCGTTTAGGGTATGTACTCATTGCGATAGATACAATTAGGTATTACAGCGGGTATTCGAATTATTAGAGCCACGGTATGAAAATATGTTGTCTGCGTTTGTGTGAAAATGAAATCATCCATGTGACAGACAGTGTTGCCAAGTGTATACTTGCAATTTGCAAACATCAATACTTCAAAAAACAAAATAATAAGAATTCAGTGTAACTATTATTGTGTAACTGATTATTTCTTAGATGCAATCGTAAGGAAGCCTCAGGATGAATTCGCTACTTCTTTTTTGACCCCATACTTTTTTTCAACAGAACCAGAAGGGTGTGTGCTATTGAATTTTATTATACCTGTCTTAGGTATTCTGTTAGAACTCTGGATATATTGAACAGCTTCAGGTACATTTTCCCAGAACATTTTCCTAGCTTCCTCTTGGAGGGAAATCTGTATTGTCACACATGTGTTGGCCAGAAGGAAGCGAGGTTAAGCGACGAGGCCTTGGGGCTTACCCATCGTAAAAACATTTCGTTTCACCCTCTGGAAGGTCAGCATTCGACTGCAAAATTTCACTTTTATACCGCTATCCTCTGAGAGGATTCCTCTCATTCGAAAAGGAAAGAGCAAGATCCCAGATACGACCAAGGACTCCTTAACTGCACACGGGGGGGGGGGGGATACCTACTTGTTTTTCTCACAGGAAAATACTGATCCACTTGTACGACGTCGACGTAACAATGAGTTTGGAAGCAAAAAGTTTGGAAACGATGTGTATAAACAAATCCCAGAATCTAAATTAGCCACCAACTACATTTACAAGTTTACAAAATCATATATGATGTAAGTTTATACAGTTTGGATTTTTTATTCTTTCCAAATGGAATGCATAGAATTTCGTTTACATTATAGAATTTCAGAAAGTGTCAATTTTTATATAGGTAGATGTACTTGCCACACATGTCCAATTATTTTCATAAAAAACTTTTTAATTCAATGTTTTCATTCTGATATTAAGTTAAATGTTATGAATAGAGAAAAAGCAAGTTTGTGCTGTGTGTATGTCACAGAGAATAGTGAATTCTTTTATTTTCAAATGTTGCAACAGAAACACGAAATCACGTTTTGCTTTGAAAAAAGTATACATAAATAAGTTTCATTTAACGAAGTTTAAGGGGGCTGCTCTGTAACTCGGGTCGAAAATTAAGTATTTGTGTCGAATTTTTTCCCGAATAAAGGGAACGTAAAGGGAACATGTCCAGCAGTTCGTAAAACAGTTTGGAGGGACGGGAGGGTCGCCGAGTAGGGGTGCCCGCACTTACGTCCAAAAAAAATTTAAAAAAAAATTAACAATAATTTTTTATTAATATTTTGGGAACTAATAAATACCCGAAGCTACAATTTTTGATTTAGGGTCCACACCCCCTCCCCACTCCTCCCTCCAAACCTCATCTCGATCGGCCACTGGGGCCATTCGGAAGTACACCCCAAAAAACATACAGAAAACATACGTATTGCAAATATAATTTTCAAGATTTCTTAGTTACTATGAGTACATTCAAAAAGTATATTCCAAATCGGGAAACTCCATTCACTATGAGTGGACGTTTACTTGTCAGCAGTTGCGCCATATTTACTGTTGCTTTTAGTGAAAAAAAATCAATTTTCTCGAAAATTACGCCTCGGATGAAAAAATGTCATTCTATACCTACGTTTAATATTGTTTTTGCGTAAGGAATCACATCCTAGCCTGCTTGTGCCATCGTTTCAGCTGCACTCTGTATATACAATAGTGTATACAATAAGAAATATTTCAACAAACTATAATATCGTTAAAAAAGTGTAAAATCTGAACGGTACAAATGTCCTTTATTAAAAAGCACAAAACCATTAAGCTCGACAAGTTATTGTAATTGTTTAAAAAATTGTATACTTACATAATCATTGTCAGCAAACGTCATGACAACATAGATGGGCATGCTCAGCAAGTTTTGAATTTTTACAGGTGTATGCACGTGACTTAGACATCCTAACGAGCTATCAACCTATCGCTGACGAATTGTTCTCCGAATGAAGTATTTATATTTAATATACATCCAACGACAAACCAATTCGAATTGATAAAAAATAAAGTAAGAAAAATCCCATACGTACGTTTCTCCGAGCGGCATATAAGAGGCATAGATGACAAGTTTAGTCAAATTCAGAGGATACAGAACGACGTTGCTTGCAGCAGATTTTAAGATACAGTAGAATCACCAGACAGACAGTCTACGTCGTTCAGCCAACGTTCATAAATATACAATCGTGAGAAACACGGGATCTCGTTGGAATTTTTTTACAAGCTTTTATTTAGTTTCAGTTGTGAGTTCGTTAGTTTGTCAGGGTGAAATCTTGTAAGTTAACTTTGAAACACAATTTTAAACTTTGCACACATACGTAGTTCCGATGACAATACAATATTTTCTCCCAGTATTTCTTACATTCGAATATCCAAGTACTCAAATACTATTTGAATATTTAAATATTCGTAGTTGGATATTCGAATTATATTCGCCAAATAATCGAGCCACTGAAGTATTCGAATGTTTGAATACCGAAAAATTCGACAAATAGTCCCAGCCCTACCACCGAATCGTACAGTGGAATTCTTCGACTTTTGAAGAAGGCATTGATGACGCGGCAGAGAAAACGAGCTTAGTTGGTATAAGATATTGGGAACGGTAGGAAAAGACAACGAAAGAGAGCGGAAGTTACGTATACATATAGGTACGTAATCTGCTTCGCCGAAGCTAGGATCGCTCGTATATGTAGGTACAGGCGAGTCGAACTTTGTCCGCGTGGTAGGCCGATAAAACGTCGAAATGGGTCAAAGCCGTGACCTTTCTTGCCTTACTCTGCGTACTCTGCGAGGATGTACATAGCAACTATGCCGCAGACTTGTGTTGCTTTCGCGTTTAAACGTTTTAAACAAGCGCCTATCGAATCCTGTCAACTGTTGCGACGATAATAACATATACGATCCTGTGACGTTAATTATTAATTATTATTAATTATTATTCACAGGCGACGATACAATAGCGCGATGCTTGTAACTGCAGTCTCATTTTTAGTATTCCCAAACTCATATCGGTTCGCTACGATGCTTTACGCGCCTGCAAGCCGCAACTAATACTAATACCGTCGGCTGTGAGACAGCCGAAACAGTACACGGCGACAAGAAGATGATTGTGTTAGTAACGTCTGTAAAGGCAGATTTCAATGTTTTATGCTGAAAGTTTTTATTAATATCTCAGAAACTAGCAAATACCCGAAGCTAAAATTTTATATTGGAGGTTCTCTCCCCCTTCCGCCCAACCCCACCAAATTTCGGTTCATTACGGTGGTTGGGTCATACCGTAGTACAGCCGCGGAAAGTATTGAAAGTATTGTGCGACAGTTCCCCAATGTTTACTTGGAATATAATGCGAGCTCGGAGATAGCTTTGTGCGGCAATGTGCCTCACCGCCTCAGCAATCGTTCGGTTGCTTGGCAGTCGCGCACACGATGAGTCATCCAATGACGGGAACTTCAATTTCTGTATTTTCTATTAGACCTTCATGATCGTATCACCAATATATTGGCAAGATTCTCCTGATGAAAATGAGGCCGCTCAAACTTTACACGTACCTACCTACTGTTTTCAATCATGCATCGCGTAATCAAGGGTGTAAAAAAATTCTACACCTCTGAATTACTCGAAATATTCTTTCGCACATATTTCATTTGACGTCTATTGTCGTTTCAGAAAGTCAAACATGTTACAATAAAAAAATTGGACACTGAATTTCAAGGTCAAGATCAATTTTGCGGTACATTTTTTTAACAGATATCCACCGATCCAGATATGTAGAATCACCCGTACGAATCATGACACATCGTCATTTTTTGTAATTAGAAATAGTCCGAATAAAGTCGTATTTCGCCTCATTTTCATTGGGAAACCTCACTCATCCATTGGCAACACTCTCGTGAAGATCTAACAGAACTATTGGAATGTAAATTTCCATCAGTGTCGACATATAACTATCTATGTAGATACATTTAAAGTCCGAGACGTGCTAAACGAAACTTTTCCAGCAAAAGCAATCTCGCTCGATAAGTCCTGGTGAACTGGAAACAGGATTTCGCCAAGCCTTGCACTACTCACAATCAGTGTTAAAATGGAATTTACCTACCTACAACAGATAGGATCTTAAAGAACAGGTGTAGGTTATAAGAAGCTTGGCATAAAGGTAGAACCAGTGAAAATATTCGACACGCACTTTTTTGTACCGAACCATATTCGCATGAAGGGGATGAAAATACCTTTTAAAGTCTGGGCTGAAAAGTTATTTAGCTATACAGTTATGAAATTAACAGAATTAAAAACAAATCTAATAAAAAAACTGCCTTGGTTTCATATGGGCATTAATATGACGTGAACAGGATCACGAAGAAATCAAAGATGACAGAGCAGTTTATTCTGACGTATTCTTTTATTAAATATTCGAATTAAATCAAACATTTCTCGCTGGAACTCGACAAGTGAGAACTATGGACTACTCAGATAAGTATAGATACATAATTTTCCACTTCTGGAAAATCCCTGTGAAACGTAAAATACGAGTGTTATTTGGGCATTAGCTCAGTCAACGGTCCATACAGCAATTTATGAAATTTGTTTTATTTATCTGCAAAAAATTATATGATTTACACTCATAGTTAATTATTCATTGCGCAATACATAGAAGTTGTAGGGAAAAATTTGTGTTTGGTCAGAAAAACTAAAAAAAAAACTTGAAGCAAACTAATCCTTCATGGTCTATTATTTTTTTATTTCGAACAAAGCGACGAAGTCACTTGACAAAGTGATATACGAATTTCACCCGTACAATTAACTAATTAACGAACTAACGCCTAGATAAGGGTCGTGCTTGATGTTTCACAGAGACTTTCATAATCGATAGTTCTCTCTTTCCCAGGGGAAAAAATTGGCTTCGACCCAAATATTTATTAAAGAACACATCAATATAAACCGCGGTGGCGCCACCTTGATTTTTTTCGAGATTCTATTTACGCCATATATTTCCTCATATGAAACTAAGAAACTTTTGTATTTAAGATTTTTTTTTATAGTTCCACTGTTTTTTTTTTAATTACATAACTGAATACATAAGTTTGAAGGGTAGGTTCACCTTCTTAACATGAATATAGGCCTCTAATCTGCATTCCAATTAAGTGTAGACTCGTTCCACGCAGGGATTTATGTACTGTTGATTGGTAGATCTACTCTTCGTTGGCATGCTACAAGTATACAAACAAATACCTGTCACATATTTTCACATGCCTTGCATGCTTTACCTTTATTCCCAAGGTACATGAAAATCGGCGTGTCACAATTGAGCGATGATTCTTACAATTAGTAGTCCATCTTCGTGTATTCAGCCCCGGTATCTAACTCCTGCGTGACACGTTCGTCGTAGGTAATATCCTTATCCTTATCACGAACACCGTGACAAGAGGAAAATAGCGAAACAGAGGCAGTACGAACAAATCTTTTAATCCGTCCTGACATAACAGGCCCACCTAAAGCGTTGAGCGTTCGTTGTCTAAAGATGAACGTTCTCTCGAGTAAACGTCAACGTTGAAGTCATCGAGGCTGCGTGCAGATTCGTATCTTCTGAGCGGCTATTCTCGATGGAAGGGGATGCGCCAGCAGTGACGTCAGTGGAATGCAGAAACGACCATAGCAAAGTGTAACTAATATCTCGGAATCTCGAATTCATTTGTGACTCTACCGATAAGTTTTGATCGCACATACATCTTGTTGCTCATGATGAAAATAAAAGATGCTTTTACTATCGACCCAATTGTGTCAGTTTTTACTAGCTGCGGAACATGTTATAGATTAGGGCTGTGACTATTTGTCGAATTTTTCGGTATTCGAATATTCAAATACTTCGGTTGCTCGATCATTTGGCGAATATAATTCGAATATCTAAGTAACTAAATACTATTCGAATATTTAAGTATTCGAATACTTACGTAAGAAATACTGGGAGAAAATATTGTATTGTCATCGGAACTACATATATGTGCAAAATTTCCAGCCGATCGGATATGTTGAAGTGGGTCAAAGTTAGCTTACAAGATTTCAAGATTTAAATAAAAGCTTGTAAAAAAGAGAACTTAAAGAATTTGATTTATAATTCACACCATACTATTCGAATCCTGAAATATTCGAATAATAACACTCGAATACTGAAATATTCGAATAACAACAGTCAAATACTGAAATATTCGAATAATAACACTCGAATACTGAAATATTCGAATAATAACAGTCAAATTCTGAAATATTCGAATAATAACACTCGAATACTGAAATATTCGAATAATAACACTCGAATACTGAAATATTCGAATAATAACACTCGAATACTGAAATATTCGAATAATAACATTCGAATACTGAAATATTCGAATAATAACACTCGAATACTCAAATATTCGAATAATAACACTCGAATACTGAAATATTCAATTAATAACACTCGAATACTCAAATATTCGAATAATAACATTCGAATACTCAAATATTCGAATAGTGCCAGCCCTATTATATGTAGATCATTCTATACAGAATTCCTTCTCCCCCTACGTATTCATAATTAACGAAGTGTTTGGTAATAACTCATTATATATAATTGTATATATAATTTGTCGTCTCTAAGCGTTCTTTACCTCCTTTACAAAATTGTTTCAGTCTTTTCGTCAAACACTTCTGTAATACACTTCTCGCGTCATGTCACACCCTCATCTCCTTTCCATCTGAATACTTTCTAAGACTTCAGAAATCTGATAAAGCAATGCCTTTCTAAATATCGCGGATCAGTCATAATTTCCAATTGAAGCCTATTTAGGTTTCTTTGCAACGTTTTCTGCGCTGCCTGCCGAAAGCACCGCTTCTTTTTAATGCGGGCTTACGGAACGTTTTAATCACTCATGGTAGAATTTTTTAGTTATTATTTATTTGTGAGGCAAGTATTTGTAATAGATTAACTGTTCTTCTAATCTCATTTTCTTCTGAGAAATGTTAGTGTAGATATTTTTTATATCGCGATGTGGAGTTGAGCTCCAAATTTTTCTCAAAAGTTTCACAATTTACAATCCCGCATTGTCCATGTTTGTAAGTCTTTTGAGAGATCGTAGTTAACTCTTGTTTCTGGATCAGTTCCTGAACAGTTAGGCCAGATGCACACACTATCGGTTCGGTCACGATCCGGTCTCGATCAAATTCACATCCCTGAGCGTCCACACTCGCCCAGCTTGATAGTGTGGACGCTCACGGATGTGATTTTGATCGAGACCGGATCGTGATCGGACCGATAGTATGTTTTGGGCCTTAGTAGGTATGTAGTAGGTATACGATAATACTGGAGTTGGCAAATGGTTATATTTTGCTTGATCTTTGCAGATCCCTCTCCAAGGTGATATTTCGAAGCAACTTAACCAGTTAAAGAAATAGAATTTTTTGTTTCACACTCAAGTACTAACAAGTAGTTGTTGGATACAGATAGAATAAAAAATACATATGCATGTCAACAAAAAAAAAACAATTCAAATTCGTTCAAACAATGAAACATAACAGAACTGGCTATTCATTCTACGTGGGTTAACAAAACAATATTTACTCTACTGAAATGCTTAAATATTTTAAGTCTTGTGTACCTACTTCCTGTTTACATACATATTTGTTACACGAAAATGCATATTCTCCTAGCAAATACCTAAAAAATTTTCTTTGTCAAACCATGTTTTGCAATTTATTCCTGCGCAAGGAGTTCTCGTTGTTTCGCCCATCTGTTCTCCAAAGTATACCCACTCGTACATATTCACCATTACTTCGTACGAACAGAGGAAATGTCTGTTTATCGGCGCCGTATCTGCGTGGAAAATTATAATGTGAATTGATCATGCGCAGGTGAGCAGCTTTAACGACGCGACGGTAGATATTATACTGAGAGACAGCGAAACCGAATTATTTTCCCTGATGTAGCTTTTTCACAGCGCAACGTGCAAATCTGCGATTCCGACGTGGCAACCCGCGGAGAATTTTATTTTTATTCCCGTACTCCTCTGGTCATTGTGAAAAGCGGAACGCGTCTATAGAAGGTGGAAAACGTTTGCTGTTAAATGGCAAGAACGTCAGCGCAGGGTATCGATAAGCTTATTTTTTTTTTATTTGCGATTCAGAAGTGCGTCGTGATCTTTGTGTTTTTTACCGCGTGGAATTATTTTCGTTCAGTCAGTCAATTGTCAATGGGGATAGCGGATACGGGGCTGTAGTACGGTATAACCTAAACACCGGAATGAATCAAAATTTTGGGGGGTTGGGCGGGAGGGGCAGAGAACCTCTAATATAAAATTTTAGCTGCGGGTATTTGTTAGTTTCTGAGATATTAATAAAAAAAACCTTTCGGCATAATACATCGAAATCTACCTAAACAGACGTTACTAACACAACCATTTTCTCGTCACGGTCGACTGTTTCACAGCCGGCGATACAATGCGCGATATCGGCCTAAAAATGTATGTATAGGGTACGGTAACGAAAACTGGACGCGAACAGTCTTCACCAAGCCAAGTGCGATTGTTGTTGAGGCCTTTGCTCTTTTGTCACGTACTTAGTTTCAATATTTATTACAATGGCTTCATCATCAAGTTACGATATTGCCCTTGAAGGGCATTGGAATATTGAAAGATTGTTAAATGAAGTGCATGCTCCAAAATCGACCACGCAGTCGAGGTGTCTTTTATTTTACAGCGCATATTACACCCATTTATTTGGGCGCAAACAAGTGTTAAAAAAATATGAAAAAAAAGTAATTTTGTATTCTCAAAGCCAGAAAAGCTGGTAATTGTATAGGACTGCGAAGCAGTAATATGTATTAACTACTACAGGTAACATTGTACATTCGTAATAAAGACGTTACAACAACAACAATAATAATAACAACAACAACAAGGGTCTTTGCTGTACATGATCTAAAATATCGGGTTTAATTTCAAGACGTCACCGTCTATCAGAACCAGTTCAGCAAGAGACATTTCCTGAGATTATCATATGAAACAGTGTGGCGTGCCCTATTGCCTACGGAAAGTGGGCAGCTCCTGTCCACGAGACGTGGTCAATTGTCACGAAAGCTTCTAAGAAATCCGAGAAATCTCGGTCGTCCTCTATGTCATGGTTTGTCACGTATGTACCTACTGACTTCGGTGAAATTCGTTTCATTTGAAAACTTCTGGTCCACTTTAGTGACATAGCCAACAAAAATTTATCATTTCAAAGGGGTATACCCGTTTGAACCCTCGGAAAATGTGTACATACGGTGGATTTTTTTACAAGGCAACGGCTTGATGAAGACTTCCCGTTTTTTATTATCTTTACATAGTATTATGAAGTACTTAAAAAAAAAGTTTCAGTTAAAAACTATTGTTTTTCGGAAGTTACGGATACATATCCGGAAGTCTCTCGATTTTAGACGGCTAAACGGTGGCCCTGAAAAAAACTTTTTCTTATAAAATATGTTAATAGCTATCGTCCAACGCGGCCGATTTTGAAAATTTTGAAAAATAAAGAAATGGTGAGAAATCAAAGGTAAAGTTTGATTTTTCTGAGAGAAAAGTCCACCTTTTTTCTTTATAAATACGGGAAATCGGAATAAAAAGAGCTCTCGTAGGACGATGTGGAATCTTATTACGATTCTGCATACAAAATTGGAAGTGAATTGGTTGTACGTAGCGCGAGTTTTTAGAGCCACCGTAGTGAAAAATATAGTTCCGTCACAGCCGTCTCTACTACTAGCCGCGCTATACAACGTGGCAACACCGCTCATGTGCGGATCGGGAGTCCTATTTTCAATACTGGAGTTTTGTATTCAGCATTATAATTAACGTTATTTTCCGATATAAAATTATACTAATATACAGTATTTTTTATTAATTATGTATAAGGAATACATAAATATCATAACTATAGTAAGTAGAAATAATACAGAAGTATATTAATATTCATAAATGTGGTATGTATTTTGTGGACTCTCGGAATAGTTTGGTGTTGTGATGCATTATATTTGAAATATTTAGAGAGATTTCAAGAAAATAGAAGTGTGAAACAAGTTAAAACCATCTTTGAACCACATTGAAGGATTTAAACATTGATACAGGTATGTATAAGTTAATAGAGACCTGAAATATGTGTAGACAAAATTATTGGTACAAAGCCAAACAGGTTAAGTGCCCGTGGAAAAGAGGTTAGCATAATTAGCTATTGAAAGGAACAATTATGCAGTTAATTATAAAATAATTGTGGAAAATTTTCTCACCACCCTAAGGGTATTTACCATAGAGCGTTACCTTTTCTTATTATAATGGGTTAACTTACATAAAATATGTTTATGATATTCAGATTGCAAAAGTTGAGATTCCAAATTACCATATCTATTATGGCTTACATTATTGCAGCCACATGAATAAATGAGGTTATCACTTCTTCAGTTGGAACAAAGAGGCCCCCTCTTTGTAAGTGATCAAAATATACGTGGAGAAAAATTGATTCGTGTGTAACTTTTACAATTCTTGTTTAAATTCGCCAGCAAAGTTCCACGCGATAAGCATCAGATAATTGCTTTCACATGATTGGTTTATCTGGGACTATGTACACCAATTACAGCTACGCGCTACGCGGGACCATCTTTAGCGTTAAATAACTTGAATAATTTTCAACATTCTGACAATTTTATTTTATTTTACATTACTCGTAAAAGCGTACATAAAAAATCTGTGAAAAGTGCCGGTATGGTGATTATTTGGTATCTAAGCAATCAAACCGACAAGAAACCGTCGATTTCAGTCGTTCAATAGTCGTATACCCCCTTAATCTTTTATGTTTTGAATTGGAGTGATAATAAATTTGAACGTGAATCTTTTGTTTTCCTGGTGCTGTATCAGCCCGAAAATTTACATTGTTTCTGAAACGAACGCCTTGATATACCTAGCTGTCACAACGTTGCCCAACTTCAGTGGACTTTTTATGTTATTTGCATTATTTTTTCTTTGTAATTTATGCATAGCCATTGTATTTGTCATGATTCGTTCTAATAAAAAATATTGAAAATGCTATAATTTCATTTAGAAAGCAAAAGGAAAACCCATATCTCCGAAAAAAATGCAGATCAAAGGTTTGATGCTCCCAAGATAAAAGAATGTCCAGAGTGTCCTGATACATATCGCGTTTGTATTGTACAATATTTCTTTCACATTCTGTTTGTTTTTTAATATTTTTACTAAATGGAAAATAATACACTTTTAGTTTAAATTACTTTCACTTCAATTTAGGCCTACTGGACTACAATTTTAAAAATGTTTAACGACTGAAACGGTTTAATATCTACTTTATACTTCTGAAACACATTTCCAAAATCGTTACTGTATGAATATGAAGAACAACGAGCATGGCCAACAGTCGAAAGTCATGCTTGGAACGTACGAAGGGTTAACAAGAAACAATCAAAGCAAGGAGAAAACAACGGTGGCCCATCACTCTCGATTGATCCACCCGAATCACAGAGCTGGATTTCAAGGGGCCAATTCACCCGAGGCAGAAAGCATTCCGGCGGCTCAAGAAAGAAAACCTCTTGTGGGCGGTTCAACGAGTATGCGTGAAGGCAACGGCGAAAGCGAAAGAGTTATGACAGATAGTGGCATCAAGTATGGGCAATATCTATTCACGAGTATACTCATCAATTTAGTGGCAACGTATCATTTTGTTAAGATTGAATAGTACTCGTAGCAATAAATGTCCCGTTTAGTGTATTCGCAAATTATGTAGCTGGCATTATAGAACTGCAATCGAAACGTGCAGTGATTTTTTGTTGGAAACCATCATCATAACAGGCACCTTCCTCTTTTATCATTGGGACTAGCTAAGGCAGATTTGCTTCAATTACTTATTTATAACTCTACTCGAAAATTTTATTCTAAGTCGATTAACGCCCTGCCTAGGCTGTACATATATCAAAACATTTGCCAAGTAAAAAAAAAAACACAACTACCTATTTAATCTGTAAAATTTATTATTTCAATATAGAATTCTCCCCTGTGCTAAGCATTCGCTCGTAACTAGCAGGGTCATTCCCTAAATACATTTTTTTTATACACCCTCGTGTACGCGAGTGCACCATCAATTTAAATTCAACCACTATTGGAACTGTAGCTGGCATGTAAGGTACATAGATACCGATATAAATACCTAGTATTCACTGAAAAATACGAGTGAACAACGTCGATGTGAGAGCATAAAGGCGCATTCGCACGGCGGCGGCGTGGCGCGGCGCCGAAGATGCGTCGCGATGATCCCGGTGACGCGACACCACCGTCGCGCGCGAAGTAATACCATTTGTCGGCGGGGTCATTGAGCTTGATTGGGCGCGGTCACGATTTTTCGTCCACTCGTTACAGGAGCAATAGTGGCTTCTTTCTGTGTTGACGTCAAAGTGTATCTAGCCTGATGGAAATTTTTTAACACAACCGGTCTCGGTAATTATAAATTGCAAAATTTAAGTCCACTTTTCAAGGGACACCCTGTCATTAATACGATAGAAATGGTGAGGTTCGATTGCTGCTGGTAGGAGCTTTTCAACGACATAATAATAATTTTCGATGCGAATTAGGCGATGATGGTGTGCTGTTTTCAATAACCACTCACAGATATAATTGGAAACTTTTATAATCAAAACAAACTGTACAACATGGAATTCTTTGCAAGATAACGTATATACAAGTGAAATTATATTACAGTAAATTAAACTCGCGCCAAATCAGTCCCTCATTCAAACATTTGTAGGTACATATGTTCAGAACTCTTAGAGACTAAATAAGTAGCATTACATTCTGCATATAGGTAATAATAATTCATTTTAAGCGTTATAACGTGAAAGATACAACCCACAGTTATAAAGCGGGTGTGGGAATCCACTCACAATCAGAGACAAGCATTACAAACTACGTAAGCATGTCATTTGAATGTTAAGGAAAACATACAATTCCGTTTGAAAAAGTATTGATGATCTTAAAAATACGGAAAGAAAAGTTTTGGGAAAAATCATTTCTCCGGTACCCCTACAAATTTGACAATGTTCATTCATGACTCATGTTATTGTTTCTCAAACTTTTCAGACCACCGCCCCCTCAGTTCTATCAGATTATTCCAACCGCCCCAGCATTATACAGGGTGACCCATTTTAATCTGTCCACGCGGTTATCTCATAACGTTTACGATTGTTACCTATGACTATTCCGAGCATTCTAAGGTTGCAGTCCGTCGCATATTATTGATATAATTTATATAAAATATATTCTATTGATATAAGAAAATCTGCATATAGCATCGAAAGTATTGTCCGAGAGTCCTTGAATGTTTACTTGCAAAGTAATGCGGCCCAGGAGGGGATCGCTTCGGTACTGCGTCGCCTCAACGATACTTCACTTGCGCGGCAGCCGCGTCGCGCCACGGATGAGTCATCTATTTAGTAATGAAAATTTGTAACTTTTGTATTCTCTATTACATGTTCGTAAAAGTATCGCTAATGAATAGTCGAGATTCTCCGGATGAAAATAAGTCTAAACTCGATCTCCTTCGATTATTATTTTTAATCATAGGTGATGTATACAGGGTGCCCCACTTATAATGAGCATTTAAATTATTTCCACATATTTGTATTTAGACTCATTTTGCTTGGGTAATCCTCGTCTATCCATTCGTATTACTCGCATGAAGATTTAGGCTCGTTACGCACTTGCGACCGGCAATTTGATCGCCGAGAGACCAAACAGAATGGACAAAGAAGAGGCAACATTCAGTGCATTCTTTATTGTAAGAAAATAATGTTTACTGGCATTCTCATTCTCAAATAAATGCACCATTTCTTCTTATTGTTTTTTTAATGTCGCGATTGGAGTGTTCGTTATATGACAAGTCCCAAATTGCCTTTCGAGTCAATGTGCAAAATAAGTTCCTGCGGATCGAAACTCATTTCGTAGCTTGCAGGTGTCTGGTCGTCAACAAAGTCGCTCGTCGCGTGAACGCGCGCATTGGAAACAGGCCACCTCGTTGGTTGCCACGAGCACTTGGTCTCCCGTGCGTCGCGCATGTTCCTCGTAAGCGACCAAGTGCGTACGAACTCATCTGTCCCCGTGTGTCTTGTGGTCATCGGCGACCTGGTCGCAAGTGCGTAACGGGCCTAACAGGCATTACAGGACTTTAAATTCTCATTAATGTCGGCACCAGTGTTGCCAGGATTTTGACAACAGCCTCGCAAACCGAATTGTCTAAAGTCGCCCAAAGTTGCAACAGTGCTGACAATCCCAGTGAGAAAATATTGAAGTTGCTTTTTCAATACGGGAACTTTGAAACTAAGTCCTGTTATCAGTAGGTATAATATATTTAATACGTACCTACACATATATAACGGAGATAATGTATTTAATATTTTTTAAAATGAAAGAGGTAGTAAATCATTAAAGGAAGAAAGGATATTATGCTTTTGTAAAAATTACTTATTCTTTACTTCCATTATCGGAGAGTATATTGACAAGGAGAAGTTTTTGGATGTGTTTTAGAGGGCCGAAATATAAGAAACAAGTGTCTTTTTATTTTGACCTGTTTGCATGTTTAGGGGGTGATACCGCCCTTAAATATTCATAAGGAGTACAAAATTTTGTTGAGTAAAACTTTATACGAAGAAACATACCCAAAAACCAAAGCAATCGGGGGCGGACACCTGGGAAACTCTCCTTGTAAAATTCAGAGTCAATGATATACTTATTAAAAATATGTATACTTTATAAATGTATTTAATTCACTGAAATACTAGAATAGTTTTTAAACGTATTATACTGAAAAATATTTGGGGGATTAGCATAAATACACGATTCTCAAATTCTGTTACCAACATAAAATGTTAAAACATACAATTTACCAACATAATAAACATTCTTCACCAAGCCCACATAGGCGTGTATTGAAATATTAAATTGCACTGAGTTTGTTCTAAATAGTACCAGCATTTGAAATCGCCCAATTCACACTTCCGATTTTATAAAAATCGCCCAATTTGCGACTTGCGATTTCTTCCAAATAGCCGTCGCAATTTTCTAACTAAAGTCGACCAAATTGCGATAAATCACCCAATCTGGCAACACTGGTCGGCACCTGTTTACGGTGCGGCCGAGTCGGACAAACATTTTCCGGCAAAAGTGAACGCTCTGAAAGGCTGATCGCTTAAATGAATTCACATTGAGGGAAAGGATAAACACTTTCTAACGACCAAAAATGCACGGCGAAGAAGGTGCCCCGTTCCTAAGGCGATCAATGATATCGACTTCTCGAAGATATGGGTTGAGGCAGCCGAGACACTCGTTCTTTAGCCGGTAACCGGTGATTGGCGTACCAAAATTTTAATTCGTATAGTATATTCATAATTTGTGTAGAAGAAATGGCTAGAATTATTCCACGATTAAATATAATGCTACAGATGTTATGTACATTACACCAGCAAGTGCGGCGGGTCAGCCACTTCGATTTGCGCTATCGAGTGCGATAATTTTATGCGCACCTATCTTGCGCATCACCAATCGCATGAAGCCGCTCTACACCCTGCATTGGTGATCGTTTGGAATTGGTGATAACGAATTTATTTAATACAGGTAGGTATATTCAATATTACAAACATAACAAACGGGCACCAAAGTATTTGCTTCTTAAATAAAAAACATTTTAATTTTATGAAAGCATCCTCCTGAAACACTCGAAACGAAATCCTTAATAGAGGCTTCGAATTTGGTAGTAGGGGAATGTGCGACAAAACGGAACACCAATGTTTCGCTTAAATAAGAGCTGCGAATGAGTTGCTATCGCGTGACATGGGACCAAACGGTCCCCGCAACAGTTTGTGCTCGACCTAGCGACCCGTGCACACGTTATTCTTTTATTTAAGGTAAATGTACCAATGACCAGCCATGTACCAATGCATGGCCACTGATGCAGATATTAATTATTATTAAACTATGTATATCAATCAGGCATAATATATTGAGTAATCTGTGTTATATAATCCTTAAACTTCATACCCTATAAATGATTTTGATAAATATTATGTTTAAAACACTTAAAAAATTGTTTGAAATCTCGCAGTGAAGACGCATGGCGAATTTTGCTAGATTCTTAAGAATTTGCTAAGGAGAACGCGATGTTTGTTAACCCGTAACATGTCGCACACGGAGGAAACCTCCGGGTATCGTATTATTATTAAATAATAAGAGAACGATAGCATTATTTCGCAAGATTTATGTTAGCATTATCTAATAACAAAAACTTGTACCTTCTTCTGCGATATGTGTAAGATTGAAAACGTATTTGTAGTTTAACAATTTATAAATATTTCTTACGTGACATTTGGTCCGCGATCTGTGGCGGGTTAGGCAAATAATTATTGTAATATTGGGTTTCTTTATATGAACGAATAACTTATGGAATCCTAAGAGTATTTACAGCAAGTAATTAACGCGGTATTGCGTAGTTAGATTGTATTTTATGTAAAAAAATACGTGGCTATATATCGGTACACAATATTCGTGTCTGTCCCAATCACTAACCAAGCGTCCATGTATAGGGCCAGTCGCGATTTAGTATACTGAAAGGCTTGTGCTAGTGTATAACTAGGAATATTTTTTGATAGTATAAAGTGTTTTCATTTGGTATAAGTTGAAACTAATAGATAAAGTGTAAATAAAATTATTGGTGTAATATTTAAAAAAGTAAGTATATAGGCTAGGCAAGTACCGCGGAGGGCACCGCCTCGCGGTCACTTTTTTGAAAAGTGGGATGATTAATCAAATGTGGTTGAATATAGTAGGGAAAGAAATGAGGGTGAAATTAGCGGAAGTTTTAAATGTTTGAAATTAGTTAAAGGCCAAACTCGACCAAATTCACTGGACGGTATATATATATTTACATTTTTTTTTGTACTAATCGCCCCGGGTGTTTCTCTTAAAACGTGGCCAATTATATGATGATTCTTATTTTCATCGATTTCCTCTCGAACTTCACTTACATGAAAACTTTGTAATAATTTTAGGGCTTTTGTCAAACTTTTTTGTCGAAATACATTGATATTTACTGCTTGAAATCCAGCTTTTATTATTAAGACCATTATTTTAATGTATTTTAATGTTATTGTAACCACGTACAACCCGTTAAACAATAAATTACAAAACGCATATTTCACGTTTGAATCTTAAACAGTTGCCGCTCGTATACTCCCAAAATTGAAAAAAAAATCCGAGAGACGGCGCGAGCGCTCCGCGCCAAAGATACTTGTCTAGCCTATACATTCATTCAATATTTTACGCGTTTTCTATTGTCTAGAGTACATAACCTCAAATTTTGAATTACGCTTTAAATAATATATAATAATATCGTTAATTACGTTGTAAAATAGAGAAATGAAGAAAGGACAAAGCAAAGTGAAGAGGAAAGTATAAAAAAAAAAATTATAATCAAGACAACATTAATAATGCACTTGGACAAGTGAGAAATGGTATGAGTACACGTGAGGCAGCTATAAAATACAAAGTACCAAGAAGTACTTTATATGCCAAGCATAAAAATATTATACCTGTACAAGGTGCGAAAGGTCCACCAACATATTTGACTACAGACGAAGAGAAAAAAGTCATTGATTGGATTTTATATTGTAATCACAGAGGCTTCCCGGTTAAAAAATCACAATTATTGTGTTGCGTACAAAAACTTGTTACTGAATTAGGGAGGAAAACACCTTTTAAAGATAATCAGCCAGGAAGGCATTGGTATGAAAGCTTTTGCCATAGGCATAAACAAATAACAACAAGAGTATCGCAAAATTTATCAGTTAGCAGAGTTAAAGCGACTGAAAGTGTTTTGAGAGAGTGGTATCAAGAAGTGGAGAGTTATCTATATCAAGTAAATTTAATGAATATACACCCATCTAGAGTTTATAAGCTGGATGAATCTGCATTCTTCTTGGTACCTACAGGGGACAAAGTATGAGCTCGCAGAGGTTGCGAAACAGTTTATAAAGTCACCACTGGTGATGAAAGGGAAAAAAGCAAAGGTTGTATCAAGTGCCATAACATCAGACCAGTGGCAGCAACAAAAGTTCGCACAAGAACAGAAGAAACAGGAAAAGCAGAGGGAAATTGCAGAAAAGAGAAAGAAACGAGAATTATTAAAACTTCAAAAAGAAAAAGAGAAAAAAATTAAGCAGGCTGCAATAGAAGAGAAGAGGAAAATTAACAACGAAATAAAAAAGTTAATATCTAAAAAGAAAAATATTAAATAAAGTCTTACATTATTATTACATTATTATATGTACCTACTTAATTATATATATATTTTAATATATATTAAAAAATATTTTCTTATATAAACAGTTTTCAAGCCATTTATTCCCCATCTAAACTATTAATCTGTTAACGTTTCAGTAACCTCTACAACTTTTTTTATATAGTACGACCCTTTTCTTATTCTCCTACCGGCCTTTAGAATAAATAACAATTCTTTTGGTATTACAATCATTTCTGACGGGTTATAAAAATTATGGCTATGTAATAGGACAGTGAAATTTAGACACTGGGCCAATCGCCTTTTTACTGGTCATGTATTGGTACAAACGTATTAATTGAACTTTTTCTTTTTTTTATATGCCAGAAATATAAAAATGAATGCATGACAATTTTTTTTTTTAAATAAGGGAAGATCCAATCTATCTATTAAATACGAAAAAGCTTAGGATAGCATTAGTTTTTTGCGTGATATTGGCGATATATTCTTCTGGTGGCCTTAGATGGCCAGTTATTTGTTAAAAATTTCCGGTGTCGAAGTTTCGATATTGTTTTGGTATTTCGATCATTTTTTGTTTAACTTGTATTTAGAAAATTTATAACGGTAAGCACAGCATTGGATTCTACAGTCCTAACATTGTACTTTGACGTGTTACCGGTGTTTTATCTTACGCCCAAGTATAAATATTAAATGTTTACTAAAGTATCTTATGTGGGGCAAAACGGAACACTTTAGTGTGGTGTAAAACGGAACATCTATTATATATGTATGAGGAAGAATGGAAATGTCTCTTATTGCTAGTACTTAGGTACGTGTTTCTTCTTTCTTGCAATGTATTAATTTATACTTTTTTTTGCAGTTTTATATTCATATAAATATCATATCTTTCCGTTCACACAAAATTTCACATTTTTTACAACTTTAACGCGAATTTAGACGGGTCTTCCTCTCATCCGATCAACTTCATCTTTTACAGAAATTATTTTTTTACCCAATGGAACAATTTTAGGGGGCGCCGTGAAGGAAATCTTGCAAAAAAATTTTCACCAATAGTAGCTAAGGTCCACCCTAGTATGCAAAATACTGAAATATTCGAATACTCAAATATTCGAAGTTTATTCATAGCATTCGAATGCTTGTAGAATATTCGAATATTAAATTATTCGAATAGTCGCAACCCTAATTGCAACGGGATAATAATAAATGCAACCGTGGCGACAAGTCTGGCCGTTTCCAAAGGACATTCAAAAAGAAATACACTCGAGAAAGAAGTGGACACATGGCGGTAAATCCTCGATAACGCACGTGATTGAACACAAATGGCACCGCTATTCCACTGCATTATGTCTTATGTGTACGCAACAGCTAGCCAATGGAACGCGCTCACCAATTGGTCACAGGCTAAATGTCGTCCAATCGGTCATATCAACTTCGTCGATTAATTCGAGAGAAACGTTCGAAAACGACGTCGTCGCCTCATACCAGCAGAAATATATCAAAACAAGATTCGTGCGAGTTGCTTGCTTATTGTTAATGATCTCCATTGAAATCGTTACGATTCTCGAGCACTGTTCAGCAACAGCGATCAATTGGCTGATTAAACGCACGAAGATGGCTTGTTTTGGTCACGTTTGATCGTTAATTGCCATGATTTTCGCGCGAAAACAAGACGTAGCCATTATTGCGTGGCGAGCAATCGAGGGGGGAGTAAATGAGAATCTATTTCATCTCATTATCGGCGAGCATATGATTAATCTAAGGTATCGTGATTAATTTCGTAAGGCATGTTGGATCAACTAACCAAGATTTCTGGGACGTGTATGCCTATCAATATGATTTTTTAATGCTGAATTAAATAATCATTAGAGGCACCGAGAATAATGATAATGAGACTACTTACTTACTTAGGAAAATATTTAAAACCATGTAATTAAGGCCGCGAATGATTCGTCGACTGAATTTTTGGTCAAGAGAACGCTGCTTATCCTATACTACAAAACAGAAAGTGTATTGTATGTTTGGGTGTTTCTCTGTCACCTAAAAACTTGCCAGATAAATGTGACCATTTTCCTAAAAAAAAAAAAACTAAAGAAAAGTATTTTTTCTTCTATAAAACCAGAATCTAAACGGGCGAAGCCTAGTAGTATAACTAGTTTCTCCTAATTGTGTTCTGTTTGTATGACTATGGAGTTGGCAATATTTTAGCTTTTCATATCGTGATCTATTATTTTTAACCGACTTCAAGAAGGAGGAGGTTATAGATTCGACCCGTATGTATTTTTCTTATTGTGTTTTGTTTGACCCCACGTAACTCTTCAACATATGGCCCGATTTTAATATTTTTTTTTTTATTCGAAAGACGGTCAAATCGCCAGTATTTTGCCAGTTCTAGTTAATAATTAAGACTATTGTCACCTAATTATTATTAGTTTACTATGTACGTACACGCATATCTCCTCAACATGTTGTGTCAATATATATAAAACTGAAAAGTTAAAAATAAAAAAAATTTTACAGAAATTAAAACCGAATTCAAAATAATTCAAATGCGCTAAAAAGTAAAAAATAATTTTTTCCCTTATTTAATCTACGACTCTCATATTTTTTAACTCAGCTCCAGATTTAAACAGTGCAAATGATGAGGCGCCGACTTGGAAAATATGAGAGTCGTAGATTAAATAAGGCAACAGTTTATATTTTACTTTTTAGTGCATTTTTATTATTTTGAGGTCAGTTTCAATTTTGTTGCTATTGCCGAAAAAAACAGACTTTCATACAGTCATCTGTCAATCAACAATGTCATTTACGGTGTTATAAACATACTTGCAAAAGAATGTTACAAATGAGATACGCGACTCGAATGTAGATCAAATGATAATGTTACTTCGTTATCGAGAAGCAATGCAATAATTATGTCACGTTGTATTACTATCTCACTCGATTCTGGCCGCTCCAAGCTCTGACACATGTGCGCATCGCGGCTAGTGCACTTCACATAGTACGTAGTTGAAATTTATTTGCTGAACATTTCTAGAATATTTCGTGAATATGGTTTATAGCGAGGTCACGTCATAGACTCCCACCTAGGCCGTATTTACGAACTATATACATACACATTGTAGAGTGAGTTCCCGAAATGAATGCCAACCGTGTGAAGTGAGCCGGACGCCGTGCACATATGTTGGAGCGGCCAAAGTCGAATGAGCCGAGTATATGTACATTGCAATTGCATGAATGAATTCGATGCGCGTCACATGCCTCTAATCAACGGTTTCCGCGACTTTAATCATGTTTAGTCGAGTTTTAAGATAAACATAGACGATTTTTAACACCTTGATATTCCATGCATTTCTCCTGCTTCGTACAAATAACCAACGCTAAAATGTATAATTATTTATATTCTTATTATGCATTATAAATTTATAGTATTATTGTGATTATAATAATGCTAGGGCAATGCCACACGCTTTTACCTATAGTCCATACTATATTGGTAGATGCCAACCATGTGAAGTTGGGCCACTACTGTCCGTCGTGCATTTTTTTCGTGATACTTAGTTGGAGCGATCATTTTTAACCGAGTACTACACGCGACAAAAGAGTAATTAACTCTATTCGGTGGCCCGAGGTCGGCCCGTACTAGTATTTACTCGATTGTTTCATTCTACATAGTTTGTACCTTGACGCACTTACACCCAAGTCTCGCGCGGCTCGACCTAACTTCTACTTATTTCAGTTAACCATTCTGAAGGTGGAATCAGACGGAACGTGGCTCGGCGATCTTTGCGCGTGAATCGCTGATCCACGCGCCGTCTGATCGGTCATGGCTCGCCGAGTCGAGCTCGCCAAGCCGACTTGCCGAGCCTGGACGAGCCGAGCAAGCCCACCCAGCCGCGTTCCGTCTGATTCCACCTTTAAACCCGTGTTTATCAAACCAGGAAAGTATTTACTGTCCATGGTAGGTACATTAGGGTGGCTCTTGTTTACACTTGGTCAAATTCTTTTTCATGATTTTCTTCGGAGCACCCTCCAGAATAGTTCCAAATAATAAAAGAAAAATCTGTGGTAAGTTTGAGCCGGGTCGGATAACGGGAAAAGGTGCCCCTGAGCCTTTGAACATTTAAATAATTATTTAACAGCTTAACAAATCGATTTTATGTAAAATATATCTATATCTATATCTTCGATACTTTTGCGAATTTCGGTCCCAAATTTTCAGGAAACATTCATGATATATCAAACGCTGACAATAAGGAAAAAAATTTTATCTCTTTGGCATGTTTTGGTATATGCCCTGCCATTATTTTCTTAAAAAATAGTCCTCGAAATTAAAAATTCCATTTTTCGTTCGCCTTCGCAAATAAAGAATGTTCGAGAAACATTTAATCTTTCAAAATTTGAGAGGTTAAAAGTATTTTTTCATTTTTTCAAAAGTTTTTTAGGCAAAGAGCATTATTTGGTACATCCCTAGTAGCACAAAATATTGAATGCACATACATACGATATTAAAAAGAGGTTCAATCTCTTTTTGATATTTAAACATACATACAATATTTATTCTAGATTAAGAAGAAAATATATTTTCCAAATATGCTGGAAATATTCATTTTATATTATGGAAAAAATATTCTTTTTTCAAATATAAAGTAAATATTTATTTACTGTTTGAAACAAAACATTTTTTCCGAATGTTCGGGAAATATTCATTTTATATTATGAAAAAAACATTCCTTTTCAAATATAAAGTAAATATTTATTGAATGGTAGAAAGAAAACATATTTTTCTAATGTTTCATATTTTCTAAACCTTTATTTCACATTTTCAGTATGTGTATATGGTATTTGGAATCAACATTTTTTTCATATTAAAAAGTGTGGCTAAAAAAATATTTTTTTAATATTTGGAAAAATATTTAACCAATATTTTCTGCTACTAGGGATATAACTACTCAAATTGGCGCTGTGGCCGTTATCCCTAATCTTACCCGGCTAAACCCTTTAAACAAAAAATAAAAATCGCTTTATGAATAACGAAATAGCAATTTAAACCTTATTAGTCAACCAGCCCCGACCGATCATTTTGACTTTAATAATCTATATAACTTTCAATTATTTATGTATAGACAAAAATACTATGTCAATAGATCGTGTAATAAACAAACTTTAAAATAGTCCTCTAACATTTATTCTATTGTAACTATATAGAGCGTGAAAAAATATAATCTTTAAGAAAAAATATTTACTTACGTAGCAAATTTTTCGTATAAACGCTGATAACTGTTAAAAAACGTGCGATTGCGGGGTCGGACATAAATGCATGGCATACGTAGTAGAAGTGACTTCTTTCTAGAGTGAATGTTTCCGCAGTAAAGCATATGTCGGTGCAAAGTTATTAACAATTAGTCAACCTACCCCTTGAGACAACCGGTCTCCCCTACTTACAAGGAAACATATCGAACCGGAAAATTCTGATCTTAATGAAACTCCGTACGATTGTAGAGCATGTCGGAGTATGTAAGAAACGATTTTTTTTCTGCGGAAAAACACTCTGAGGGGGTGAAATCAGCCCCCGAAATTTTCAGCGATTTTTCGTTTTTCGAGTATAACTTTGTAACGGTGCGAGGTAGAAGAAAACCGTAAATGGACAAAATGTTCAGTGTTTGATGCCGTATAACGCGCTGCAAAAGAAATGTTTGTACGTCCACAATTTATAAATAAATTAAAATTTTCCTTATTTTACAAACATTTCTTTTGCAGCGCGTTATACGGCCTCAAACACTGAACATTTTGTCCATTTACGGTTTTCTTCTACCTCGCACCGTTACAAAGTTATACTCGAAAAACGAAAAATCGCTGAAAATTTCAGGGGCTGATTTCACCCCCTCAGAGTGTTTTTCCGCAGAAAAAATAATCGTTTCTTACATACTCCGACATGCTCTACAATCGTACGGAGTTTCATTAAAATCAGAATTTTCCGGTTCGATATGTTTCCTTGTTAGTTTCGTCTTTCACAGCGATCTTCGAAACGAGAGCCACCGGAGAAATCATGACAGCTGATTTCGTGACGACGCGGACGCGTCTCGTGTTTTCCACTGCCCTGACAATCTGGCGTGCGATTCGCGCGTAAAACTCGATTATTCACCCCCGTTTCGCTGGAAAATATAGAAGCTAACGGTACAACAATAACACATATTGAGATAAGAACGGGGGTAGCAGAAAAGAGATCCGAGGAATACGCGAACGGATAAACAGTAAACTACGTGTGATGCGCTGTCGCTGATACAGTAGCGTTATTCATCTCTCCCGCGGAATAGAAAGCACCTTATCTGTTGACAAGAACAATGTATATACACCCGGCTCATTTGATTCTGGTCACTCCAACAGAAATACACGGCGGAGAGCGGCCCACTTGAAACGCTTAGTACATAGCCGTTTCGCGAACCCATCTATATGTATACCATTTTTCGAATATGGTCCAGGGCAGTGATAAGCAACCGGCACGGGGGTCCGCCAATTATTTACTTGCGCCTAGCCGAAGTTATTTGCGCGATCCATTTCAATCAGCCAAAGAAAGTTTACGATATATGAATCTGTGAAATAATTTTCGAAAGGACCGCATGATAATAACATATATAACAGCAATACGATAAAGATAATAGTATCGGCAGTAGCGGCTCGTAAACTTTCAGAATCTGCATGCGAGTTTTTCTGGCTGCGCTACGGTATGACCCAACCACCGTAATAAACTGAAATTTGGCGGGAGGGAGGGAGGACCTCTAATATAAAATTTTAGCTTCGGGTATTTGTTAGTTTCTAAGATATTAATAAAAACTTTCAGCATAATACATTGAAATCTGCCTATACAGACGTTACTAACACAATCATCTACTTATCGCCGTCTACTGTTTCGACTGTCTCACAGCCAACGGTATTAGTAGGGTAAAGAGTGCAATGATTGGCCACTTAAGTAAGAGTGTCACATAAATAATGAATTATAAATGTGAATTTAGTAAATTTGAAATGAAAATCAATATAAATATGTACGAAAAACCCCTAATAATCTAAAAATAAATAGAGTTTATAAAATAAAAATCAAGAATGTATAAGAATATACAAAAATTATGTTTCCTACGAAGAAATATAGTTATTGGTATGGTTAAGACAGTAATTGTCCAATCGGTTCGACAGTGATTCGCCGCTATTTGATACGTAATATAACCTAAAAGAAAATATTACCTGATTTGGTGATAGAAATAAGATTAAAATTATTCAATAAAAATGGATATATTTTATTTAGTATGTTTTTGTCGTGTTTGTTTCTGTTTTTAGCAGGCGGATAATTACTGTTTCACCATTAACATGGTTAAAAAACAGTCACTGGCCGTCCGGCCAATTACTATCATTCAACATTATTCATATGACAGTTGTTGGCCCCCTGTGTTATTCATAATATATGTATAATTTTAACAAATAAATAATTCTTTTATAAAGTTTCAACTTTTATTTATCGATATATACCGATTATGAGATATATACATATCATAGATACAGTAAACTATTCGCAAACTTTCAACTGTACTCTTATGATTTTTTGATTAAATGGCTGTAATTTCCAAGCTTCAAAGCCGAGTCATCCTATTTGCTTTTATACATAATCGCAGTATGTAATGAGTGGAGAAATATTGATTACATCCGAAGCAAGAAAGTACAAGGAATATGAATATGTTCATTAAAAAAAGGCATAACATTGGTATTTCTTTATATTAATTTATTTCTCAAAATACGGCCAATCACTGTCAGGTGGCCAACCACTGTACTCTTTACCCTATTGGTTGGAGCTAGGTTAGTGCGGAGGACGCGTGAAGCATGGTACCGCACCGATGGGAGTTTGGAAATACTAAAAATGAGATTGCAGTTACGAGCATCGTGCGATGAGGTCAATAACGTACAGTGTATCGTCGACTGTGAACCAGTCGACGGTGACGAGGAGATGATTGTATTAGTAACTTCTGTATCGGCAGAATGCAATGTATTATGCCAAAAGTTTTTTAATAATATCTCAGAAACTGACAAATACCCGCAGCTAAAATTTTATAATAGGGGTCCTCTTCCCTTCCCCCCTCCCCACTCCTCAAAATTTCAGTTCATTATGATGGTTGAGTCATACCGTAGTATATCCTTGAAAAAAAATTCCCCCTATAAATTAATCATTTTTCAATGAAAAAGTTAAGTTTCTGCAAGAAAATGTTGCTCATCGGTGGTCTACGTCATAGGTGGCGCGCGAATCAACAGAAGAATATCATGAAATCTCCTCAGACATATTGGCGCGACAGATCAAAGCGTTCGGCGAATTACAAGATACATGTATGTACAGTGAGTAAAAAAGTATTGGCACACTTTTTAAAATCGCATAACTTTTTTAGAATTGGTCCAAACGACATGAGTTTTTTTTAGAAGGTAGAAGGATTACTTTGCTAAGTGACGTGTTTCGTAGTTTTGAAAAAAATGCAATTTGTCGGAATAGCAAAAAAACATAGATAGGGCAGTTTTTTCAACTTTTTTTTCTGAGCCTGTAATGAAAATTCAAAAAACCCGTTTGTAAATTTAAGTAAGCTGTGTACATGCTGAAAATTTCATCAAAATCGGTTAACTGTGCTCTGAGTTACAAACGTTTAAAGATCGCAGAATGAGGTCGAAAATCGCGAAATTCCCGAAATCAAGCGATTTTTGACCTTATTCTGCGATCTTTAAACGTTTGTAACTCAGAGCACCGTTAACCGATTTTGATGAAATTTTCAGCATGTATACAGCTTACTTAAATTTACAAACGGGTTTTTTGAATTTTCATTACAGGCTCAGAAAAAAAAAGTTGAAAAAACTGCCCTTTCTATGTTTTTTTGCTATTCCGACAAATTGCATTTTTTTCAAAACTACGAAACACGTCACTTAGCAAAGTAATCCTTCTACCTTCTAAAAAAAACTCATGTCGTTTGGACCAATTCTAAAAAAGTTATGCGATTTTAAAAAGTGTGCCAATACTTTTTTTACTCACTGTATTTATTTCGAGGTTTTTGAATTTTGCGAACTGGTCGGTGCACATACCATTCACGCTTTCAAGTGCGACGACCTTCTCGGTATGGTGGAAATACGGGAGTATGATGATACGTTTAAGGCGAAGATGTTTAAATTGTAAGCTCCAGAACTTACAATTAGTCACCTTCCCCCATTCTGCCTATGCTGCTATACACAATATGTACACATGGACGCTTACTGTGCGTTCTGTGGGCGCGTTCCACGCCAACAAAATACGATGCGTAGAGGGGGGGGGGGGGCAAAGGCCCATAAGGGACTCGAGTCATCGCTGGTGTAACAAGGGGAAGCCACGAACTGTAGTCCGAGTCTTTTACCCTTCTTTCAAAACCTTGCGCCGCGTCGCCCAAAGTTTTAAGAAAATTCGCCCTTTTGAAGAATTTAATTGCGGTGCTCGATGCATACTATAGAATAGGACGATCTGAAAATAATTAACCCTCGTCAGGCGGCACAATTTTACAACGTTAGCAGACGACAGAGGCACAGTTGCACCCTCACATATTTTATATGAATATTCTCACTATTGGTATATAATTTGTACGACAAATGGATAACATTTAGTTTCAATGAAAATCAACAAGAAAAAATTCCAAAATTTTCTTTTAAAAAAACTCGTATTCTTTTTTTCTTGTATTATCTTCATACGAAATGTATAAGGGCGCAAGTGTGCCTATGCCGCTGTTATGGATGCAACCCTCGACTCGACCCTCTATCTCGAAAGGGGGTAAAGATATAATCTAGACCAAAAATTTAGAGATTTCACGAAACATCAGCCCTGCACGGCTTCTCTAAAAAGGAGTTATCGCAATTTAAAAACGCTAAAGTTACAATTGTACCTATACCGACTGAGGAGAATTAATTTAATACGTTCCCCCCATAGATACTCGAAGTGGTCGATCCAACTTCGTCGCGGCTCACTCTCAACTTTTAAAGATAGTTTCGAATGGTAGGTAAATGGCATATGACCACAGGTCTAATTTTCGATTGTCATGAAGATATGAGTACCTTGACATTGGGGTTAACAGACCATGAGAGCTGCGCGTTTCACATGGGTAGCAATATACGATTAAATCAATGAAATACGTGTTATATACTACGATGTCTTTGAAATCACAATCTCGTATTTTCATAGACGCTGTGAGGTGAACAACTCTATCGAGTTCTGAATGTACAGAGGTACTGCCTAGTTAACAGCTCGCGTTCGGTCCCTACCATGCGAGCTTTTAACCGGAGTAAGGTAGCGAATCTATCAATGGTTGACCGGATTTTATGGCTGAACTGTTTAGCCAGGAAATCATGTACTGCTGATATATTCAAGTTTTCTATTTTAAGACCACGTTATTCGGACTATCTTTAAAGCTACGGGATGCAGATATGATTTACAAAATGTAGAGAAGTTATTCTGATCAGGAAAGTCGCACAAATCCATTGTTCCCACTTACATGGAGATAACTTGAAAATGTCAGTAGTCCATGACATACTACGAGCGCCGAGCGTATCGTTCTCAGTTCTCGAACGTCAAGAGCTCGCGTGTGATGGGTCCCCTTAATCCCCCTTGCATAAACGAAAAATGTATGTGTGGGGGGGGGGGGGGCGAGTTGATCCGCAAGTCTTTAACTGGGCAGTACTGCACCAAGATTTGCCTTGTATTTATTGTAGCCAAATGAGACACGCTGCTGTTCAATTAACTTTAGACGAAGAAATATAAGGGACTTGTCCTTTGGACAACATTTGACGGTTCTGCACGAGAGGTGTCATCTTCCAACAATATTGCACGGTTGTCCTCCGGAAGCCGGCATTCAAAAATATCACGGATATAATAAGTAGGGGAAAGTTCTGCAGTACCAGCCACTCCAAGTTTATGTACTATAACTTGGGTTATTGTTGGTAAAAATCAGATTTCAAAAAAGTAATTTGTAGCACAAATTATGCTTGATAAAAGAGGAGAAATTGTTTTTCTTAAATTTAATCATAAAGATTAATAGTTCGCTGGAGTAAAAAAGTTTTAATTCGCAGCGAACGAAAAATTGTCGCCCAGTACCGACCAACTACTTAGTTAGTAGATTCTAAGGTCTAAGTAATTAATAATGTTAGTAGAAACATTTAAAAATACATTAGAATATTTATTTAGGCAGGTTTACAAATGTCACAGGTAAAATGATCGATATTTTCTTGGTCTGTTACAGTGCTCGTGAGCCCAACCCTTGCATTTGATGCACTGCACCAAATCTTCGTTGAACGATTCTTTATAAATGATGCACTCAGTGACTTGTTCATCAAAGCCTAGTTTAAATTTACTTTAGCTTAGTTTAGTCTAATTCTGTTTTATAGTAGCATTTTCAAAGCCGCATTCACATCGTTCTGCGTCCATTTTCCTTTTTTTCTGTTTACTTTTGAACATTTTTCTGCAGAAAAACAAAGAAGAAATACCTAAGGACTTTAATTATAGGGAAAAAATTAAACAAAATTTGGCCAGTACTGCACGACAAGCACGTAAAAAAGTTTTAGGTTTGATGCATAATATACAAAGCAAATTGCAAAAACCGGATCTTTTATGTATACCCAATAGTCTAAAAATAATGTACGTAATATGACAAAATTATTTAATTATCCGAAAAATAAGAAGCTGGCTACGAAAAATAACTTTTGTCGCGCGGAAAACCAGCGTAAACGTTAAACGTCTTAAAACTCTGGTAACATTGAAGAAAAAAGAACGTCACCGAAATACGTTGCTCAGGGCTATAGTATATATTTATTTTTCCATCGATAGTGCAATTAACTAACATTAGAAGCGAGATCTAGCTTTGGCCGGTACTGTACGCTGTCCGGTACTGCAGGACTTTCCCCTACCTATACATACTGCCATTTTCAATGCCCTAATACTGAACAACGCAATGAAATCACATTAAAAGATTATTCTGTTGAGATACAGATACTGAAATCTTTGACAACCAAACATATGTTTTATTTATTAAATATCCTTTACTTGCATAATTAATTATTCTCAAAAGCCCACCGCAGAGTATTTATATTGCCTTTGAGATCACCATGTTGTATACATAACTCGATTACAACACTAAATCTATGATTGACACCGGAAGTACTGTCTCAAGCGTAGCACTTTCACGCGTTCACTTCCTATGGGGAGAAATTGCCCAGCTTATCGCGTATAACCCTAGTCGTTGCAGCTGATATCGTATTATTTTCTACACTTTTAATTACAACAAATTTAGAGGTATGTATGTACATACCACTATTTTGCACCAATAGCATTATATTGCACCTTTAAATATTACAAAATCACCTACATTAAACCTAAGGAAATTTACATTGTAAGTGACCGTAGTCATTGTAAGTACCTCCATGGCTGTAGAACCCTAGTCCCACATGTACATGTAGTACCTACGTATGTATGTATCCAAACTTTCGCAGCCGCCTAGGTGTGAAAACACGTGAATCGCAAACAAAGAGAAGCAAACTTCTCAAGAAAGAAACGCTAAATTATTTATCAATCTAATTAATCATTCTTATGATGTCCTGTTAACATTAAGAGAAATTGTTGCAACAAATTTTTTAGAAACATAGTATTGAAGATAGGAGGATTTTGTTATAATTTGCATTCAATTATTTTTCAATAATTAATGCCTATGTCATATGTGATATGTCACGATCAAGACCTGAGGCATGATTTATACTGAATGGACCAAAAGATTTGTCAAGCGTTTGCTGGAAAACCGATAAACGAGGTACATGCATAGGTACGTACTCGCGTAAGTATACTAATAGTGGAGTTACAGCCTCCATTCATCAGAAGACTCCAAATCGATTTAATGGCTGTTGGTGACACGACGCGACGATTCTTTCGTCGACTTTGCGACGCGATTGTCGAGAAAACGCGTCAACGGTCTCCTACCTGCTCTCAAAAATAGACTCGCAATTTCCGCCACTCCATACTTTGTATCAGTAAATATTTTCGAGCGGGGCACGACTCCGACGCGAGCTTATTCAGTAATCACCGCCGCTTCAAATCTATAGACTACTTGGGTATATCGGATACACTTACAGCAGTACATACTAATTCACGAAGGAACGTTTCGCGCTGATCTTGGCTTCCTGGGTGTCGAGTTACGTTTCTGCTGAACGCAATCAGACACAGATCTGATTACCGATAGCGTTTCTAAATTTATGTAAATTGACCTGAACAAAAGATCTTTCCATGCCCCTCCCGATTAATTGTCAAAATGTTATAGAGAGAATTAAAACTAATGTTCCCGCATTATCGCCTTGAATGTAAAATTTTCTCGATGAATAACTTTTACGAGTAATGTTTAACGAGTAGTGTTTAATTTTAATCGGAAGCAAATAAATGAATGTGGTTGTTGAAATTTTTTGCAAGTTTTAAAAGTGATATGATGAAAATTTAGATTATTGGATAGTAGTTATTTACCTATGCACCTGCAGGAAGACTGAAAATTCCATTGGGATTAGAATTTATAAATATTTAATTACTGTTTCTTCGCGCACTGTAAATTATATACGGCTAGACTGCTATATTACCCACACTGTTACCTTCCATTACATTGTTGCAATCAAACGTGTGGTAAGACACTGGTCGCGCACTAAATGTGACGCATGGCAAGGAAAAAGTTAAATATTCTATTCTACGCCTACGCGTGATCAAATTCTAAAGAGTGACATATGAAAATGAGGCAATATTTGAATGAAACGTGTTTTGTGTTGTAGAGGTAATTAATTAGTCCTAAATTTGTAACAATAGTCAGAAAGTAAACTGTACAGGAGCATCGTTTATGTCTTAAATATGTATTTCATATTTTTATGCATATAAAGCAATGTATAGTGTATAAACTGTACATTCTGCTACATACCAGATGTGTAGATATTAACAGGTTTAGGTTTTCTAAAAAAAGTATGATCTTTTGCATACATAAATGAGTTTCATTTTTATAATAACAACGTGAAATTAATAACCTGAAATTCCAGCGAAAAAGCACATCCGTACATATTAGGGCTGGGTCTATTCGAATAATTTAATATTCAAATATTTTACAAGTATTCGAAAGTTACGAATAAACTTCGAATATTTCAGTATTCGAATAGTTAAATATTCGAAAGTGTTTGAGTACAGTAGAGCGTTAATTATGCGAACTGCTTGGGACCGAGGTAGTTCGGAAATTCGAATTGTTCGGAGAATGAAGCATGCATGTACTTTGCACAGTTTATAACTATATGAATTACACCTAAAAATACTTATTAAATACAAGAGTACTACTGCGTTAATTTATATTACGCAAAAGTCAATCAATCAATTGATACCGCTACACTGGTTCGAAGCATTGGTGGGCATAGTGATGATGCAGCACTGGTTCGGATAATCGAGGTTCGGATGATTGACGCTACCTATACGGTACTTGGATATTCGAATTATATTCGCCAAATAATTGAACAACTGAAGTATTCGAATAGCAAAAAATTCGACAAATAGTCCCAGCCCTAGTACATATAAGAAAACCCGTGCACCATGATGTACACATCTGAGAGAATTCTTTTTCTATGTTCTAATGCAAAGATTTAAATTGTATACAATTGCAGATAGAGGATGCTCAGACAAAAATGCCCCCTCTGTACAGTACAACGGATAATTGTTAAAGGTTAGATATATATTTAAGAAAATATATATAATTGATAATGCACATGGTTAAATGTCAAGCTAAGTATCAAATAAAAGTCACGCATGTTATTCGTGTCGTGTTATAACCTATAGGTACTATAAGGTACTATACACACAGTACGGTCACTTTATACCTCAAACCGTGAACCACACATATTCACACAGTTCAATGGCAGTGCCACTAGATGGCAGTGCCCATTGCTTTCTGTGTTTTTCTTTCTCCAACAATAATTAATAATTAATAATACTTCAATGAATCTTGAAGGTTTGTGTTGTAGAAATAAAGTTTCATTCAAATGAAACATGGCGCCTTTTGTTGCAGAATTTTGTCACAATGTACCTGCGTATGTATGTACGTATCTATGTGTATGAAGTTTTAATGAAAGTAGTTTAAGTTAATTTTGAATAAAACTTAGAGTTACGTTCAAAGCACGTTAAAATAACGCTTAATTGAAACTTAAAATTTAGATAGAAGTAAACTTTTACTCATTGAGTTTCCAGTAGTAATTAAACGAAACTTTATGTTTCACTTCACAATTTAGCAAAAGGGTTCACGAAGAAAAATCACGCGGCAGTTTACGAGTCAAGCGATTTTCTGCCTGAAAATGCGTAAAACGGCGCTTGAGCAAAACGGCCGTCGCAGAGCGAGCGGTACAGCTAAAACATTTCGCGCATCCACAGCACGAAAGTAAGTACGTACATATATAGTAGGTATGCACGTGTTGGGTCTGAAGTTCAGCCGAACGAACTCTACGCCCGTGAATCACGAAAAACCGTCGATGATCGGTAGGTGACGCGACCACACCAGTATATTCCTGCGATAAAGAATGTGCACGAATCAACGCGATGTTGCGAAACCCTATAAATCTCGGGAAGAAAAAAAACACTTTCCGAAGAACGCGGCATCTGCGTTTAGATGCACGTGCGCGGGACTTGCCCGTTCAACGCGCTCCTTTGACGATGCCTTCCACGAACTGTTTATGATATATTTCGGCTTCGAAAGTTATACGTTGCGGTTTACGGAAAGCTGATCGACGCCATAATATTTGTTGCAGCATCGTCGATAAAAAATGTCGATAACCTATGCTCGTGGACAAAGCGCAGTAACAGCGTCATCGCGTTAACCTGTCGTAAAGTGAACCTCGCGTCGGTTGTATCATTGTACGTACTTACGGAGAACGAAGAAAGCTTAATAAAAAAAGACAAAAGCAATGATAAAATATTAAAGACGAATTTATGTGAACAGTTGCATCACCGTTAATTTCATGTTACTTCGCCGAAAAATAGATAATAAGTATTCTCACGCGTCATGTGCGCACGCGTTGAATACACGCGCGTGTTAAGAACAACGCGCACTCGGGTATACTCGCGTGGAACGGGCGCGCGCGCTGGCAAACAGGCGTGCGATTTACGAAGAGAGCCACAAGCAGAAATCATTTCTATCAACATTCAACCTTACTAGTTCGTAAATTAGTAATTCTATAATTGACTGCAATACAACATCGACATCGTTTCCAATAATTATTTGTCGTTTGTTTTTAAACGTAACAAAACGACCGAAATGTTTTACATAGAGATTTTTAAGGAGAACATGCATCCAGTGTTGTTAAACCCTACTGTAAAACGTGTCTGCTACGAGCAGAATACTCGCGTTACGATAGCACCTAAGAATTTTGAAAACGCCCTCCAAAAAATAACGATTCCGTAGGGGTGCGTGCGCAGTCACGAGTAGCGCGAACCGCGCGAACCGACGAGACGTTACAGTGCCCGCCTATAAGTTACGAAAGTGGCCTTACCTTTGAACGTATTTCGGACGAGAGTCATGCTCATATTCGCGTGAGCGCGAGCCAGTGCTCCCCGAGGTACGTCTTGCGTATGTTCGACGATTCAGCCAGGTTGAACACTTCGGCAGCCGCAGCGCGTCCAGTGATACCGTTCAAGAGTTCGTCCAACGTGATCTGTGACGTTTCAAGGTACAGCGTCGCATGGCTGCACTCTTCCTCCCCGTTTCTCTTCCCAATCGTTTGATAAATACGTGGCCGGTTACGGTAGGAAGGTAACGATAACCAACCGCCCGTTCCTGCGTCGGGGAGGCGTAGACACGAATTACGTGCCGCTGGACGTTCGATCGTGACCACGATGACGATTTAATTGGACGACGGAGGGAAGAAGTGGTCGGCCACGAGACGTTGCAAGCTTCGAACGGCAGGGCGAAATTCCTCGGGACGTTCCAGTGCACGACTGGCTGATTGCGCGGGGAGATCGAGCGAGTGTGCCACTGTTGCGTCTTCTTGCTCACCGATGATCGTCCCTCGACTCCGGATGTCCACGCACCCGGGAACGTGCAACCGAAAGACCGGACAGCCAACAGCAACGCGAACCGACACTGGCCGCGGCGAACATTAAAAACAGCCGTGTCACTCGCGCAAACGACGAGTTCAACGAAACACGGGAACGTTGATCACGTTTCTTCTTCGATATAAAATAGATGAACGAGCCAAGCCTTTCGCGAGGGATAGGAAGAAAGAGAGAGAGAGAGAGAGAAAGAGAGAGAGCGGGAGAGAGAGGTGGAATGATAACAGGGAGAGGGAGGTGCGAGGTGGAGAACAGAGGGTCACCAAGAAACGAGGGAATGAGAGCGGTTATGTGCAGACGACGACAGAAGAAATTCCAGCGGGTGGCAGCGCTGAGGTCCACAGATAGTTCGTCCGTTCCTTCGTTCCCCTCGTCCGATAAGTGACGATTCCACGAGCACGACGACGATTCGAGAGGACCGACTGGGTGGGACACGTCTGAGATCCGTTTGATGTTTCACGTCCGTTGCTGGTATTCCAGGATGACCATTACGAAAGAATATCGAGAGATTCGGAGGATCGTTCAAAGAAGCTGGGCAATGAATCGGCCTTGTTTGTCGGGCAGCGAAATACGCCCCGCTTGCACATACATTCGTTGAATTTCGCGTGATTCGTCTGAGAGGCGGCTTAATTCCTATCCGCACAAAGGGTCTTGCTGACAATCTCCCTCGTGTCGCTCCGTTTCTTCTCTCGCTTGGTCTTCAAACGACCGTCCGACGTCTCGTCTCGTCTCGCCTCGTATCCGTTAAAGCGTGCGTAAGTATATCGAGGAACGAATTATACGACGCGGTCCACTGGCGACTTCCCAACTAATCACACTACACTCTCTCGCGTGAACCGGGATAAAAGAAAGGAACGCCGAAAAAGAGAGGAAGACAACGCGCACCGGTTATATCCTTGGAAACGGGCCGTATAGAAAGCGATACGCTGCTCTTCTTCTGCCGCCACCTCCACCTCCTCCGCCACCTTCTCCTTCTTCTCTGCCGATTCTTTTCATTCGCGGTACACGTTCTCGCACGCACAGAAGCAAAACACACTTAAGGAGGCAAGCCGGTGGGAAAGAATAGCGGGGAAAATAGACGGAGAGAAGAAAGGAACGAGGGAAGTGCGACGGTATCGGGAGCCGATGCTAGGGCATCGCAGAGAGCGGACAAGGCAGAAATGTCGGTGTTACTACCAGCTTGAAGTAGCAAGCACCGGTAAAACACGGTCCTAACTAACACACATGGAGACAGATTGGGGACTGCTGCTTCGGAGTTTACTATAGGATGGGACGGATGGTGATGGCGGCCGTAGCGGAGCAGCCACCGCCCCCATGCTCCTTCTCTCTCCCTTCATCTCCCTTGCCTTCTTCGACCGCCCCCACCACAGCTTCCCACCGCTTCTTCCCTCCATTCTCTGTCTCTCCCCGTAACCGTTCCAACCGTTCTCCTGTTCACCCCCTCTATGCGTTATGACGGACACGCTGGAACCCCCCTCCACGCGTCCAACTTATCCCCCTTTCTCTCCCACTCTCGCTCCACTCTGCATCCCCACCCTCCTCCTATCGCCTTCGCAGGCTGCTAGCCTTCCCTGGGCTACGAGATGTTATCCTCGAGCGATTCGTGCGAACTATATATTCGTCTATACCCGTGTCGTCGCCACATCCCCTACCTGCGTCGCATCTCGGCGTGTGCGTCGGCCGCAATCAAGGTCAGGAACGTAGCTAACGGTGCGGGCGCCCTGTACACTTATCGATCTCGTGCTACGGAATATCTACGAGACGCGAACGGGGTGCTGTCGGTAGCCGGAGACGCCGCGCCGGAGGGATACACCGCCGCACTTGGCGTTGTTGTTTTCAGTAATAGCGGTTTATGGATCGCGGCGGAGCTCCTTATCGTGGCGCATTCGTTTACCGGAAACTCGGTATCTTTTAGGCCCATTGGCTCACTCGCGTGATTGCCTTGCTATTTATCTGCCGAAAGGAAGGATGCGTGCTGCGTCGATGCTGTATTTACTTCTATGGCTTCCTCTTCACGTGTGTGTGTGTGCAGCATTCTCCAAGTACTGCTCCAATAGATTTACAGTCCGCTTATTCTACCTCTATTAACATTTCTGCCTCAGATCCTGCAAGCATGTCTCAGTTTCGCACATTTCAACGATAATAATAATTCAATGCCAAAATATAATCGTTAAAGAGTAGCAAGTTTAGAATTTTTTTTCTCATCGATATAAACCTCTCATTTGCTGATTTCATTGCTGTATATATAATTTCATGGGTATAAAAGATCTTGTATGGTACTTTGCAATAACAACACACGATTCGAATACCTTGAACTCGGGGGGTGAGATAACGTTCCGTAGCGTGTGCTGTTATCTTCATTCATTCCCTTGACTTTTCACCGCTATGAGGTATGTAATCCATTCGAAGTAGACAAAAAGCTTTTATTTGCGATGCAAACTACGTCGCCGGCGGCGCGCGCATCGGTATCAACAAAATTTTCCATTCGATCGTCTTCTTCCTAGCGGAAATAGTAATAACGATAAATAAACCGAGGATTGCGAGAACGTTAACGCGCATTTATTGTCAAATAGGTAAACCATTCGCCACGTTTCATTTCATCCAAGTTATTAACTAAACATTGCTTTTTTTTCTTAACTAGTCGTTATAATGGCAAAAGTCATTCTTCTCATATTAGGGTAAATCAGGGAGACGCGGTCGGGCCGGAGAGTTTGTCGAGTCGCTATATTTCAGACTCTATACGTAAAAACGCGTTAAAGTGCAGACCAAATACTTCTCTAGATGCCAAACAGTTTAATGAATAGCGTCAGTTTGCTTCCCTCTATGCTTTTCTGGATTTATAGGCTATAAAAGATAAATTGGGGTTAAATTTAACCTCTTTGTCAAATAGCGTTGTACACAACTGTATTTAAAATATACTAAGTTTAGTTTCGTTTAATGTTTGGGATAATAAGATAGTAGAGATATTGAAGGACAATGCAGCCAAAGTATTTGGCCATATTAATTATTCCTCTCAAAGGTAACGAGAAGACCATCTCTCGCTGCAGAAAGGAGAGATGGTCGAGTTATGATTTTTTTATTATTATTTTTGTTTATTTAGTTTATTTATTCACTTTTGTATTCATGTGCCTTGCTTTTCCCCAGTAGGTAATTAATTTTTTTTTTAATGTGATTTTTACTTGTTTAGCATAAACAAATTGAATATCAATGAATCTGAATTGCATTCACTCATAAATAATTTTACTTTCTTCTTTGTTATCTTTCCGGCAATAATTATGTGAGTGGTCTCTGCCAACGACGAAAACCATTTTCCCCGGCACCTTGGGAGAGTTGGTCAGATGTCATGACTTCAATTTTCAACCCGATTTACAGTAAATATTGTAATAAAGCAAATATCGATTAGTTTTTCTGAATCGGCATAAAATTTTGAACATATAGATTTGTTCTGATAAAATATGTAATATCTATATTAGTTTTAAAAGCCAATTTATATTAGGTCGACCGCGTCTCCCCGATTTACCCTATTTCATCAACATTCTACAGTTCGTCGATAGTCTGCGTCTCGTTTACGATTCACCGTATCCTGCAGGCAACGCGAATAAATGCCAGCCACATATGTACAGCGAGTAACGAAAATATTCGGACACTTTTTAAAATCGCACAACTGTTTCCAATTAATTCAAACGACTTGAGTTTTTTTTAGAAGCTAGAAGGATTAGTTTACTGAGCCGGAATAGCAAAAAAAAATTAGTAAATGTCACTTTAGGGAAAATCAGGAAATTCACGAAATTAGTGATTTTCGACCTCATTCTGCGATCTTTAAACGTTTATAGCTCAGAGCAACGTTAACCGATTTTAATGAAGTTTTAAACCTGTATACAACTTACTTCAATCTACAAACGGGTTTTTTGAATTTTTATTACAGGCTCACAAAAAGAGTTTAAAAAACGACCGTTACTATTTCTTTTTACAATTCCGACCAAGTACATATTTTTCCAAAACGGCGAAACACGTCACTTAGCGAACTAATCTTTCTGGCTTCTGAAAAACACTCAAGGCGTTTTGATTAATTTGAAAAAAGGTATGCGATTTTAAAGTGTCCGAATATTTTCGTTACTCACTGTATATACATAGCCACGAGAAGGAGATGACAGAGGAATGCGGGTGTGTGTATGTACGAAGCGCAGAGAGAGGTAAGGTAGCTTATCGTCGGAAACGACGATATTGACGGCTAATGTACTTACAGTCGCGACGAAAGCAGAGACGGCAAGCAGTGGCGGCAGTATCCGATACTATTATTAGTGTGCAGCTGCCTGCGAATTACTGAATGAAAGGGAAGGACCGCTTCGAAACAATGTCCGAAAGAGATGGGAGCGCGCTGCTTTGCTCAGCGAGAGCCATCGAACGATTATTTAGGGGCAGGCGTATGTACATGTACGTAGGCATGTATGCACGTTGGATGAAAGTCTGATACGGCCTCGTGTCGTCGGCAGTGTTGTTGATTCGTAAATTAGCACGAGCTTGTTTTTATTAATCTCGCTGAACGGATTCAATGAAACCTGAATGTTGCAACAATCGAGGGTGTTACAGAGAATATACTTTACGGCCTATGGAAGTTGGTCATTTTAAGACGATAATACCAAGTTTTGTACGAATTTATTGCGATCCCATAGGAGAATGTAAGTAACGGAATCATTTATCCTACGAGATGATATTGTTTTGAAAACTCGTGTATCGTGCCCTCGAACTTACATATCGAGTTACAGAAGCCCGAGTTATTTAGCGTCACCCACCTCACTCCCAATGTGAGCAAAAGGCCTAACTGAATCTTCTTTGACGAGCATAAACGTTGATTCATAGTATGAGGAGAGAATTGGCCGGAAAATTAATTTGTGGGATGGTAATATGTCCGTTCAGAATCGAAACAGATGGAAGAATTACCGTATACGTTTCGCGTATGCTTTATGCGCAATGCAATGCTCAGAATGCTTTCAGGAAAGAATTTGCTTTTATTATGCGATCTTTAACAGAAATTATTAATTCAATTACAGTAGAATTCCGATAATCCGCCATGCGCGGGACATAGGCAGTGCCGGATTATTGGATTACAGCTGTAATACGGTAAAAACGAAGAAAATAATCTGTGAAAATACCATAATTAATATTGCAATGTAGTACATTAACAAATATATATATAATATAGAATACGTAAAGTGTAAAATTAAAGTCTTTTTAAACAGTGTTTGTATGTTCGCCTGCTTCACACACTCAGTTCTTTTTTATCAATAAAATCATTTCGGACAGTGCCGGATTATCGGAATTCTACAGTACCATCATTTTTCTTCTAAACACTCATCGAAATTCTCTGCTTCTACTCTGAACAAAACAACAGCTTTGATATTAGAATAGCGTGCGAACAAGTGTGAGAGGATCCTCGATGTACACAGTTTTCTTAGTCAAGTGCTAAACGAGAAGCGTCGGCCTACGATCGTTTAAAGTCGGACTTATATGCGAGCGAAAGCATAGCCGGACCTACTCCATTCAACGATGCACTGGCCAATTAGAGCCAATAGTTGCCGACCCTCTCTTTCTCAAAGATCTCGTCTCGAGGTGTTGAGTTTCTTGGTATCTCGCGAGTTGAACCTCGTTCCATACACTACCGTCTTTACACGATTCCGCTGATTAAGCCTAGGAATTTTCACAGTTATTAAACTGCCTTGCTAATACTTCTCCACTTCCGCAACACGATTATAGAATTGCAGGAAGAAACCCAGAGGATGATACGACGTAAATCACTAAATATTCACTATAGAGCAGTGTAAACTGCGTACGTATCTACTTAGACATAAACATTTCTACCGATCAGTAAAAGCGCCACGTGTAAGTAAAGAAGGAGAAAAGCCGGAGTACAAACCGCGCCGTATTCTCCAAGCATCATTGTACTTTCTCGTGAGATTAAATTCTGTTGAGAAATGTGATTTCCTTGTTCGCTTTTAACAGAGATAGAAATGTTCACGTTCCACCCGTGACGCGTCAAGTGTTTCGATTAAGCATGCGAGATCGTTGCTCTCCCGACGATGAAAGAGAGTCTCAGACAAGAAGGGGAGACTCGTCCGTGGTTACGGCACTGCGCGATCTCCGGCGTGGCGCGACGCGGCGGGTCCAGCAACCATGCGGAGATCACCGAGCGTGTTCGAGCTCGGCCGACGATAATCGAGTGGGAATCTAGCGGACGGCGTGGTGGGGGCGCGTATCCCCCTTCGGAGGGGAAATTCCCTGATACCGGCGCGGTGTGGTGACCACACCGTTTCCCTTTTTGTTGCCGCCCATTAGGCGCCACCGCGGCGTGATTCGCAACCGTGTTCCTTTATCTTCGGCGTAGCCGAGTCTCGACTGAACTACGAACGTCAGACTGCACGCGTTCTTGCCTATCTTTCCACCCCGTTTTTTTCCGTCCCTCTCTCTCTCTCTCTCTCTCTCTCTCTCTCTCTCTCTCTCTCTCTCTCTCTCTCTCTCTCTCTCTCTCTCTCTCTCTCTCTCTCTCTCTCTCTCTCTCTCACTTCCCTCCGCTTTCTCTCCCTCTCTCACTCACTCTTTCTCTCTCCCTCTCGCTTCTCTTTCCTCGCGGATCGGACAATAGAAGAGTGAATCACCGGGTGTAGGTACAGAGGCTACGGATTTCCGACGTACTCGCGCAGATAAGTCGCCGCGTGCCACGTTTGCGGTTTCGTCGACTTTGGCCACGCATTCGAACGCGTTTTACTGTTCACTTATTGCGAAGGTGCGCGTACCTACCTACTATCTAAATATACACCGACATCTGTACGTGGTTTTTAGAGAAATCTGGGCGGGGGGAAAAGAGAATCTCCCTTCTGGGATTTACTTAGGGAGCTTCCTCTGTTTCATACTGTTCGCTAATGTTTACATACCTTTCCCGTATTGATCTCTGCCTTTTCAGCGTAGCAGGGAAATTTGAGGAAGGACCGTACTACTCGTACGACCGTGCATACTCGTTAGTACGATTATTAGACGACTGTCTCTCTTACTTCTCCCATTTCGACGGCCCTTTCGAATACAGTATTCGAAAAAAAACGGGGTGTTTCGTTTATCTGACTTGAAAGGTTTATCTACCTAACTTATCGCGCTGTAAGATTAGTAGTTTAACTTAGAATATAACGTGGTCCCGTCCGAACGCGTTTATCTACATTCTGCAGCTATACCTACGTATATTAATCAGCGGAGATATGTATAATAGGCGTCTGGCTTCGGCCTGACTTCTCCAATACAACGTGATCTAATTTGATGTGATCCTTTTGTTCGAAGAAACGGCTGAATTTTTATCTCGTCGTTCGGGAGACGGAGAACGAAACGGGACGTTGTAAGTACGCGAAGTAACTCGATGGCGGCCGAAGCGTTCCTTTGTCGATTATTGTTCTAGAGACCGACGGTCAATCGTGTTTTACCAAAGATTGCGCGCTCTTCTTGTTCAGATAACGCGCTCCTTTGTGTTACCGTTCTTCACGAATGGCTGACGCGTTGGCCTGTTTCTTTACTCTCTTCGATACCATCGATGAGTACATTGGAGCTGTCTGAATTTTGTACGAATCATAGCCTCTGCAACTAATTGTAGGCTGTAAGGCAGTTGCGTATAGCTGTACCTAAGTACATACCTACTTTAAAATTCTGGAAAAATTCTACATTGTTCGTTCACGTGCCCTGAAATCAATTATAACGCTCCATGATACAGTTGCCTATGTTACACTTAACTTAGTTATCCGTGCCTGTGGTAAATAGGGCTGGGACTATTCGAATAATTTAATATTCGACTGTTATGAATAAAATTCGAATATTCAAATATTCGAATGTTATTATTCGAATATTTAAGTATTCAGTACTCGAATAGTATTCGAATATTTAAGTATTCAGTATTCGAATAGTATTCGAATATTTAAGTATTTAGTATTCGACTTATAAATCAAGTTCTTCAGGTTCATTTTTTTATAAGCTTTTATTTAATTTCAGTTGTGAGTTCGTTAGTCAGGGTGAAATCTTGTAAACTAATTTTGACCCACTTCAACATATCCGATCGGTTTGAAACTTTGCACACATACATAGTTCCGATGACAATACAACATTTTCACGTGTTTATTTTTGTCATATGGGGGAATTCTTCTCAGGCAGTCATTCGGTCCGGTATCAAAATTATTGGTTCATTTTTAGTACATTTTAATAAAAGCTTGTTATAAGAAAAAAATTATTATACAGTATTCAAATACTTACATATTTGTATAGTATTTGGATACTTGAATTATCGAATTATATTCGCCAAATAATTCAGCAAGTGGAGTATTCGAATATTCGAATACCGACAATTTCGACATATAGTTCCAGCCCTAGTGCTAAATAAGATTGCTTAGATTGGCTGCGTGAAAGTGTAAGTGGCGATAACATGGAATTGATTCATAAAGCTGGCTCTAAATACTCCAGATTTAAAATATCTACTCTTCTCTCTATAGGTATAGAACTGTGTCTACACACTGGATTCATGTTTGTCCGAACGATTTCTCTCTTGTTTGTAATTTTAAAGGCTACGGATGACTCGGGTTTCTTCAAGTACTTAGTAGAAAATTGTTTTATGATTTAATTAACGAAAAATTGCGCAGGTACTTAAGTACCTACTTAACTCTATTAGAAAATATCTTGGGGCTCGTTGGTAGGATGTACCTACAATTGATGCCCCTGGCATAGGTACACGTATCGGTTGTACAAATTCACACTCTAATCCTATTTCTGCTATATAATTCCCATCACAGATCTGTATCACTTTGAAAGTTTGCGCGCCCATTAACTTGTAACACAAATAACGTTAGTGATTCATGGCTAAACGAGAGGAACGAGAGGGTGGCTTATAGCCGATACTCTTTATCGTTTCTCCTAGAAAGCCAACGTTTTTTTCCCCATACTCGGATTTCACCGTATCTTACAACCTTTAGCCTGGGTACCTATACAAAACGAACGTAAACGCTAAGGTTCGACAATTTGTCAGGGCGAATGGGGGCCGACGCAACCGTCGCATATAGATAGGTATGTAGTACGTATACCTACCCGTGATGCTTGTGTACAGGGTGATTCATAGGGCTGTTTACAGAGCTTGTATTTTCAATCTTGGAGCCTTGGAAAATGCTCTGGGCTGCGAGGCGCGTAACTCTGGAGACAGGGTAATAATGAAAATTCTTTTTCATGCTGATTCATCAATGAAAATTTAGTTATATTCCAGATGAAATTATTTCAAACTCTAAAATTACCTTTACAATTCCGGCAATTCGAATTTTCAGTAGCTAGGTAATTAATAAATTGGCACTAGTACGGAAGCGAGAAATGTTTTTCAAACACCACTCCACATTTTTTACAGATAAAGCAGGTCCTATTATAGAGTCTAGTAACTGAGATCTGTAAAGAATTTTTTTATTCTTATATATATATATATTCCGTAGTAATAAACTTACGCCGCAAAGTCAATTTGAATGAATAATACCTAGGTACATACTTATATATATGAATTTTCTCCTCCCTGCTTCCTGTACGTAGGCACCTACGGCTCTCTATTGTCAAAGCATCGCATCGTCAAGTTTGCGCAATAGAATCGTATCATTTCCCCCTCGCCAATGAATAAGCAAAAATCTATCACGTTCCGTGATCTTATTCCTGAAGAGCAAAGTTTGTTAGCGCATTGTTCATCGTGCATCGCGTAATGCATACATCAGAATGGAAGCTTCCATCCACCCTTCAGCCGCAATTCGAAAGCAGCCGCGGGGACGACCATCGAAGATCGTGAAATGTCCCAATGGTCGATTGTACGATTCATCGAACCAGCCCCCCCCCCCTCCCCCCTCGTGCCCCGTGTAATCACAGGAGATGGGAATCTCGCGTTAGGTGGATCACCCTGTATATAGGTATAGAGACACAGAGACTCGGCCGGATCTGTAAAACTGAAGGCTCGTGAACAAAAACCTGACCTCTCGAACAACTGTGCGCCATGTGTGCGCCACTTGTGCGCTCTCTTCTCCCATTCTCTTTCTTTCCAACGGCCTGCTCTCTCCTCGTCTTTTCGTCTCTCCGCCTCCGCGTCTCTTCGTTGCCTCGATGCCATCCCGCTTCTACGAGCTTCCCGATCGCCATCAATCAGGTAAAAGCGAAACCAGTCAGGGTGGGATCCGCGCGAACTGAATCGGCCGTAAGCCCGTCCATCTTCTGATGTGTGCATCGCGCGAATTTTTGAATTCTTTCGACGAATTAACGCTCGTCCAACGAGAATAAAAAGCTACTCCCATTACACGGGGGAGAAATACGACCGTTGCTTTCCACTTCTCCTCTCCTCTACTCTTCTCTTCTTCGCTCATCCCCCCGCGTTTTTTCTGAAAGAACTTCTCTCTATTGCTTTTCTTATTAAACAGGTTCATCTCGAGCGTAGGTATAGGTACCTATAGGTCTACACGCTGTGTACTAGGGTTTGTCGATGGTAAAAAACAGTTTTTTTTTTTTTTAATAAATTTGTAAAATTCGAAAACCGTGTTTTCAATTAAAAAAAACGGTTTTATTTACTAGAATTAATATGTAAAAATGAATTAATTATTTAATTTAAAAGGTTAAAATTTTAACTTTAAATCGCCTCGGATATAAGCATATTGCAGTAGCTAACAGTTTACTGTAAAACTAATCTTCATGAGTTCATATTTTCGGAATAAAAATACTAAATGAAATAAAGATTTATAATTTATATTTTGTACGGATTTTAGGTATTTTTGTTTCATTTGGTTTTGTATGCAGTGTATTTTATTGTGTTATTTTTTTGTAGATTCATTAATATTAAATGAACTCAAAAATTGTACGGATTTGAACGGATTTTAGTTATATTAATTTTTTTATTTGGTTTTGTATAGATAGAGTATATTATATTCTATTATATTTTTGTAATTCCATAAATATTAAAAAACTGAAAAAGTACAAATATTTATTTTCCATTTTAATAATATTTTTTTGTGAAAATTCGAAAACCGGTTGATCCGGCTTTTTGGGAATAGCAGAATTCGAAATCCGTTTTTTTCAGTAGTCGGTTTTTGTATAAACCCTACGGTGTAGAGTGTTGTGGGGCAATAGTGCGCAATTAAAGTTTAGACTTCTCTAAAATCTTTGCTTTTACACTGATACGCATATCATTTTCTGAGAAATAACAACTATCCCTTATTATTCGATAGGCAGTGACTTCATGTAAATTTACCTGTCACAACTTATATAAAATAAATATTTCCAAAAAGTGTCAGATGCGAACTTCTACTCGATATGTGGGGCAAAAGTTCGCATGTTATGGGGTATAAAAGAACGCAACGAGAAATATCCAAAGAAGTGTTTTATTTTCGCGCATAGGTACATAGTTGGTGTAATACAGTAAAACGCCTAATAGTTTATAATTAATTTTTTTAGATGAAGTTAACAATAGTCGCAAATAAAATTACCCCGACCTTAGTACTTTATAAACTCAAAATTTATTTCCATGTTGTATACAAAATAACACCGTATATTTCTAGATTGTTATCAGTGAATTTTACATAGATTTATATGAAAAACGGGACTTTAAGCCCTGCCCTACTCTACGTCAAGTTAAAAAATTCTAACCACCTAAATGTAAAGGGTTGTGCAACTAAACGATAAAGTCAGGGAAATCAGCGTTATCAGGTAGGTAAAATTATTCAAAACTGTTTAATCTCAGCAACGCAACGGGAAACTCGGTTCGCTAGGTTATTCACGCAGGCGACGATTCATTCACCTATTCTAAAAAATGCATAATAAAATATACACTTTAAAACAAAGAAACCTCATCAAAATCGAATCTGTCGTTGATGTGCTACGGAGTCATAGACAAACAGACACACAAATATGTGCGTCAAACTTATAACACCCACCCTTTTGGCGTAGGGGGTTAAAAACCATATTAATTAGCCCAAATCTCAACCGTTCTCTATATTTATAAACACCCAGTATTATAATATCATTATAATATCTTCTACAATAGATTAAGTTACTTTCTATCGTAATATTCCTTTTTAACCGGTTAACTGGCATAGTTTTTTTTACTATTCGTGACCAAACTGGCAACATCGAAAAATTAAGTGAATCACACAAAATTTGGTATAAAGTTATTCCATTTGATCATATATGATACATGAGCAGAATTGGCCAGATTTTTTTTGATCATATATGATACATAAGCAGAATTGACCAGATTTTTTTTATCATATATGATACATTGCCTGTTAACCGGTTAACCGACTTCAAAAAGGGGCAGGTTATAGATTCGACCAATTTGTATTTTTTTGTATGTTTGTTCCCGCATAATTCCTTAGCATAGGGACCGATTTTGATGATCTTTTTTTATTCGAAAGAAGGCGATGCCCCGGTGGTCCCATTCTGCACTGCATTAAGATTGGCCCAATATGTTGCCAGTTCTGGTTAATAATAAAGACTATTATTAGTACTATGTACGTACGCGCATATCTCCTCACCATGTTATGTTAATATATATAAAACTAAAAAGTTAAAAATAAAAAAATTAAAACCGTCTTCGAAAAAATAAAATTGCACTAAAAAGTAAAAAATATGTTGTTCCCTTATTTAGCTACGACTCTCGCTATTTTTAAGTCGGTGCCTCATCATTTGCACTGTGTAAATCTGGCGACTTAAAAAAATGTGAGAGTCGTAGATTGAATAAGGGAAAAAATTTTTTTATACTTTTTAGTGCAATTTTATTTCTTTGAATTCGGTTTCAATTTATTTAAAATTTTTTTGTGGATAACGTTTAAGAACAATCGCTTCGTCTAAAGAGTAGAGACATTCGTGAATACACGGTTACCACTCTAGGTAAATTGGGTCCTAATGTTTCCTGATTTAACTTCCAAACTTTTTACTTTTTAAGCTGCCCCATGTTTACGGCCTAGACATGATCGCTTCGTTCGACAGGATCTTTACTCGAAGGTAAACACTCGTGGGTCTCAAGATTCCTGTGTGTGCGCCGCTGATTGCCTAGCCAAAAAGTACAAGAGAATTGAAGGACGGTAGCTGCACTCGTGCTTTACTGCCTATCTTATTTTGCGGCGGCACTCTCACGGCAAACAAAAATCTGAACGTAACAAATATTTACCCGCCAGCCTCGAGATACATTACACACTGGTGCTTTGTAGCTTTGTCCGTGCTATGACATACAAGCCGTGGCTTATCCATGACGCGCGTTAAAAATATTGGGGCTGCTTGCATCGCAACGATAACGCGAATTGATTTGCGCCGATCGCCCGCCCTTCGCTGTATGTTGATTAATAATCACTGGGTGAATTCCTAGTTACTGCTTAATAAACTTCATCGAATCTCTAACGGCAACATCACAGTATCACAGTATCTATAGAAATTAGGTTGTAACATACCTAACTTTAACCGGTAATGTGTTAATGAAGAGTATGTAATCTGATTTCACGTAACGTGTGGATTAAAAAAAGTTATAAATTCATTTCTCCCTCGATTATTGCAGCAACTCCTACATAAATTAAGGCTGGGACTATTTGTCGAATTTCTCAGTATTCGAATATTCGAATACTTCAGTTGCTCAATTATTTGGCGAATGCAATTCGAATATCCAAGTACCCAAATACTATTCGAATACTGATGTAAGAAATACTGGGAGAAAATATTGTATTGTCATCGAAGCTACGTATTTGTGCAAAGTTTCAAGCCGTTCGGATATGTTGAAGTGGGTCAAAATTAGCTTACAACATTTCACCCTGACAAACTAACGAACTCACAACTGAAACTAAATAAAACCTTGTAAAAAAATGAATCTTAAAAACCTGATTTATAATTCACGCCATAGTATTTGAATATACATCAGTATTCGAATAGTATTCGAATAATAACATTTAAATACTCAAATATTCGAAGTTTATTCGTAGCATTCGAATAACCGAGAAGATAACTTAATTTTAATAGATTTCTGTTAAACATTTGCATACATAAAATAATTTAATATGCATTATAGAATAATCACAGAAGAGAAGGCCAACGAAGTAGGGGCAATGTACAGTACCTATAAAAGGTTCAAACTCAGCGCTGTTAATTTATTATTCATTGGGACATCTACGTTGCTAAAGTAAATTCGAAAAGACGACGAGGTCGTGGAATGAACGCAGCACTTTCTTACCTACTTACCTATGAAATTTGAAACCATGGGGCGGTAATTAAATCAGATTTCATAAGGTTGGTTTTTTTGCTGCGGTACCGCCTATCTGCAGGTTACTCTGTGTAACCTTTCAGCCCATAAAAAGCGACATATTAACAACTCGGACCACGGTTCAGAGTGTTCAGACTCAGGTGTCTCTCTCGTGGCTTTCATTTCGGCAGCACTCGGCACGTCTTTATCCCCCTTCCGGTCGCGTTTCCGGAGCCACGATAAACGTCTCGACGATGCGAAATACCCACCTATCGGTTTCGCGCGATTTTTCGCTGTTGAAGCAGCGCAATGCAACGGAACGGCGAGCCCCGATCGGAGAATTGTCTCTTTTTCGCTGGCGCGCATACGGGGGAGAAAAGCTCCTCCAATGAGACAGCATCGAGAAAATGGTGGAGGGCAGTTTGTCGACGGAGGTTCGAAACCGGATATGAATATAATTTAACCGAGACTCAAGGTATGCGACGATTGTGCGCGCGTGTGTGTGTGTGTGGGGGGGGGGGGGGGGGGGAATTGTAACATCGATAGGATTATTATATTTTTCAGGAAAAGAAATATAAATATCGTAGTTTTTAAATATTCACTGACAACAGACGTAAAATACTTGTAAATTAAATATTTCAAGAATACGAGTGGCAAGCATAGCATTGAAACTTTATCAAATTTCATCAGTTTAAAGGTTTTCGTTCTGGGCTCATCTTCTTTTAAACATATTTTTCAGAAATATTGATGTAGGTACTCGTGTCAGACGATTCGAAATATTTGAATTTATGTGTGACTATCTATAAGTACTTACCTAAATGTACCTATGTGGAATACAATAGATTGTAATACATTGAAATGCTACACTTGGGGTAAATCGGGGAGTAACGAATCACGTTTCTTAAAGGTAGAATTTCGTCCATAATTAATTGAATAAAAAACAGAGGGCTTTGCTTATGACGTAGTAGTTACGTATAAGTATTAAACGAACTTACAGTAATAATGTTCAATAACACAGATCGATCTTTATGAAAAAAAACAACATAATAAACGTACCGATCCCTTTTTAACAAAAATATATGTTTACATTTATTGTGATAACAGTTTATCTTTTATTTTTAATACTGTTTAACAGCTTGTCTTTAATTTGACTCCTGAAAATTTTTCTTGCGAACTTGCGAACTGGAAGAACTGGAAGAACTGTAACTTACGAAACGATAGTCCTAATTAAAAGAAGTAAATTTTCCTGACTTTTTTTCTATTTCCTACAGTTCGCGAGGAATAACACAGATTCAAAAAATTGTCAGGGGTCAATTCCACCCTCTTGGAGTGAATTTGGGCAGCAAACAAAATTGCGTTGCATTCAGGAGGACGTCTCTTATATGTCCACAAAGTTTCATAATTTTTTGAATTTCCTGCTTCGGTATCTTCCCTTGCGAAGAGTATGGGGGTTGACGCTTTGTAAGCCGCCATACAAGAAAATGGTTACTCCTACGAAAAAACTCTTACAACCTTTCTTGTAGAAAATTTCCTAAGCTACAAAATTTTATAATGACTATTTTGTCGCAAAACTGTTAGATAACGAGATATTCGCTACAAAACAGCTTTCTTTTAGCTTCGACCTTCTGTAAAATTTTTAGCTGGGGCGGGTCGATAGGGACGTTTGACATATTGTTTAAAACGACGAAAGGCCCATACAAAAATTTAACATGCCGGGTATTATTCCGTAAATTGGCCATATTTCAGTCTAATTTCACTGTACTACAATGGGTAATGATGACTTACAGGCGACAATCGCCATAAATCGACGCATCGTTACAAGAGAACTCACCGTAAAGTTTAATGTGTCTCGCGATGAAACACTCCGCAAGAGTAACGCGATGATATCGAATAAGATAAAAGCGCAGGTTTTCCGTTTAACTTGATAATAATAAAAAGAAAAAGATTCGTGAGTTTATGTGATACGAGATAGCCAGTCCAAGTTCGCCGAGAATTTGTGAAGGGAAGATTCGAGTGGCCATCGGTAGGTTTGTACCTACACGCTACACATTGCTTAGGCCCCAAAGAGACAACGATGCAGTGGACTGTTGCGAGTGGACTATAGAACGAGACCGTATTCTGTGGGGAAGGTGGACCCGAACGAAAACGTGGGACAGCGTTCTCTCTCGAGACAAAAAGTACAAAAGTGTGCGTAGTTTACCTATGGCTCGGTGTGGCAATAACGTCGATGGTCGCCATATGGGCGACAGCCCGAGGGCCCAGACCGAGCGCGCCGCGCACCTTCCTCTCGACGCCCTTATGCGGGCCAGATTTTATGGCCTAGGTATACGTACGTACGTGCAAAGGGCCACCGCACCGCGCCGCACCGCGCCTTCCTGTGCCGCGCGCAATACCTACCCCTCCAGGAGAACGATTCTGCAGAAACGTGGCGACGGCCAGATCGCACGCGTGACTCATCGATAAATTCGACTGGTCGAGTACAACCAGTTCCCACGGGCAAATCTCCTCTCCCAACCTATCGCGTGTCTCCTCTGCAGTGGCAAACAATTAACGGAGAAATCGCGTCTGTTTAAAACAACTATGCAGACGCAAGACATTAAACCTACCTGGGGTCTCTTCAGACATCATTTTCTCCATTGCTACGTATGTTTCGGATACTATTTTCATTTTAATGCACAGAGATTTGTACTCAACACTGTGTTGGCGACTGTGTAGAAGTTGAATGACCGAACGGATTGACATGAATTAGTAAGTGACGATTACACAGATGAAAGATACACGAATCAGTGTAGAGAAAGGTGAATACTCGAAACGGTGAATATTCTGGTTCATGGTAAATTATCTGTTTAAGTTTCTGAGAATTTTCATTTATTTTTAACCACAGCTATAACGTTCAACCTACATGTAATAAGCAAAGAACACTGCGATCAATATAGAGTCTTTCCTAGTCCTTGTACATACCTACACAGAGTAGGATATTAAACAGGATGTTTCACTGTAGCTGACAATCCTTTTAAAATTCAGAATAAAATTTCGCAATGTCGCGCTTCGTTTACGAAAAAATGGAGTGCGAATTTTAGCCGAGCATGCGTGCACCGGCGATGTACAGTGTAGATACGCCATTCGTTTTCAGACTCCATTTCTGAAAACGAAGCGCTCTAAACGAAATAACCCTTTCTAGTCGCTTCATTCCATCTGAGATCATTAACTAATTTGAAATAGTTAACGTTTATAACTGATACTATCCGCCTAAAGATTTTATATGGCATCGTATAGCACATTTCTTTTTCACTTGTCAGAAAAAGTGAAGAACAGAAAGGGTTAAAAAAAAATTATTCTATATTTCTGTCTAATTTTGGCCCCTGAAATCGTCCCCCCAAAAGATTGCCACCTGTAGTGAAACAGCTTGTACAGTGTGACTCCTGGAGGAATCCAATATGTATTTTCATGGAATTTCACACCAAAGAGCTGTTCATTGCAAATATACTTGCGACAGATTATTCTTGATAACTATCAAATGTGATTTATTCCAATAATCGAATAAATAATCCACTAATTAACATGAGCAGTAAAGTAGCCGTAACAACAAATAGTTGGTACCTACTAATATTAGGATAACATTAGTACAAATGTTACCTAAGGTAAAATTTAAGGAGAGTTTGCAGGAAAAGCTTTGATTGTAAATAACACTGATTACAACAACGAGGAATACAAAAACTTGAATATAAACGTTTTAAATGCTTCGAGCCCTCGTTATCAAGCTGTCTCGAATATCAATTTCCAACCGAGTCGGCGTCAAACTATCAACGTCCCTCTAATGGCTTGCCATTTTTTGCGCCGCATTTGCATCGACGTTTCCCCATCAATTCACGAGCATATCAAAGTTATCCAGGTCATGCGTTCGGAGTTACTCGACGTAGACACGCGGTATGTACGTGTTTCGCACGTGCTAATTCTGTTTTATCGTTGTTGCGACGTATCAACGTCGACGCTTCGAAATTTCATATTTCGCCCGGGAAACAGATTCGGCTACGTTTAATAACGCACCATCAACATATTCAGGATATAGCAAGGAAAGCAGTTTCCCTCTACATTAACAAGTGCCCTACAGTTTTTAACCGATGTACTTTTATTGGAGCTAATGTTTTATGGTTTTAGGTGCTGATGCTGAATTCTGTAGAAGACATTTAGTGGCAAAGTGTCGGAAGGCATCCATTCATTGCAAACATAAGCGGGATTTTCCAGCGGCAGCTTGGTGTAGCCAATGGAGCGAAATAAGAAATGAAGGGACGTAGGAATAGCGACCCATGTAAGTAGGTATTGAGAATTGAAGTAATTGTGGCCGTCGCGTCAAGGGGATTTTACAGTAGTTAAAGGTGCTGGAACGCCGGTACCTAATTGGTAGGGCGCGTAAACGAGGTGCGAAGTGGCCATAAATCTGCCATTAGTCGCGTTACAATGGGCACGACCCGTGTTTTATCGCGTTCGACAGGCGTCGTAGAATAGCAAAATAGATTTCTCGTGGATACGTGACGGATCGCGCGATTCGTTAACGTTTTATCGTTCTCCCTCGGTAATTTCATCATTTTTCGCGCCTGGCATTCACCAATACACCGTGCGGTTTGGTTTTCCGCCACCGTAACTTTAATACCCCTCGATATAGCTTTTAACGTAACACTGTATTTCGGTCGCAGACCGTCGGTATTACGAAGCTTCCTATGCAGAGTAAATGTCCTGACTTTGCGCGTGTCAGGTAAACCTTTCGACAGTTGAAATGCCGTTCAAACTAATCTGATTTTATTTCTCCACTCGCACGCGGTAGGGGTAGGGTAGCGTAGGTACCTACATTCTTCATTTACGGTTACTTCATAATTAATTAGGCAGGTATGTTCATTGAAATGGTGACTATATTGAATTTTAAAGTTAAACAGTTACAAGAATATTTGCGAGTGATAGGTATTGCAATTTCTATTTTCTTCACTTGCTAATTCCAGTAATTATGATAATTACCGACCTCGAGTAATTTATGAAACCGTCTGGAATTTCTCCGAGACACTTTCATCTCTCGTGACTTTTCTCGTCATCGATACCAAAATACATAATGCGTATCAGGTGTGCCGTATAGGCACCCGATGCGACGTGCATCGCGTAATGAAATGCGAGCGCGTGCACGCGCATCCACGCGCGATTCTGTTTACAAGAATGATTTGTATTAGGTATATAGTGGATCGAACAAGCGTGTCTCGGCAAGCACCCTCATTTTTCGATGAATCATGCTCGTTAAACTGATTCCAATGATAAACGGATCCCAATAAATAATCAATGTGTCCAACATGAATACTCTATTTTCATAACAGAATCGGAACACTATTCGAGCCAACATTTCTTTCAGTTTACGTGATGTACCTATAAAGTTCGTATTACTTATCAATGATGATTAATATTCGCTAGGAAAAAAGTACTTTATAAGGTACATTTACATAAAATGTAAGAAATTGTTAAATAAAACGTTAGGGGTTGGCCAGATTTGCTAAAACAAAACGATGTTAAGTTCATTGTATTATTTTTCCCGCCCAGGTATTTTTTTATTTTTAAACAAAATAGAACAACTGCTTTCTCTAGATTACTAAATAGCGACAATTGGAACATACTTCCATACATATAAATACCTACATTTTTGCAATGTACATAGGTAACTACTATAAGATATGAACACGAAGTTTGCGAGAAATTGTTTCGACACGAATGTATTTACCGAAATTTCACGAAATTAGGGCCTGGGACTATTCCAGTAATTTAATATTCGAATATATTATAACTATTCGAATGCTATGAATAAACTTCGAATATTAGAGTATTCGAATGTTATTATTCGAATATTTAAGTAGTCGAATACTGTTACAGTACGGTGTGAATTATAAATCAAGTTCTTTAGGTTCTTTTTTTTTATAATATTTTATTTAGTTTCGGTTGTGAGTTCGTTAGTTTGTCAGTTCGTTAATTTTGAGCCACTTCAACATAACCGATCGGCTTGAAACTTCGCACACATACGTAGTTCCGATGACAATACAATATTTTCACGCGTTTATTTTTAGTCATTTGAGGGAATTCTTCTCAGGCAGTCATCTGGGCCGGTATCAAAATTATTACTTCCTTTTTAGTACATTTTAATAAAAGCTTGTTTTTTAAAAAAAATTTACTATAAAGTATTTCAAGTTTCTTAGCGAAATATTCGAATAGTATTCGAGTACTTAAATATTCGAATAGTATTTGAATATTTGGATATTCGAATTATATTCGCTAAATAATTGAGCAACTAAAGTGTTCGAATATTCGAATACCGAAAAATTCGACAAATAGTCCCAGCCATACATGAAATCACGATAGATAGAAAATAAGGATTGTGTCTTAGTTTGCAATATAAAGTGGTCTGGTACTCAAACCTTCATTACTTACAATGTAAATTAGGTAAGTTAAAAGTTCACAGGGATCGGTGTAAAAACAGTGAAAAACCAACTAGCTGGGTATTTAGTATAACACAAATGTAATGAAATCTCCTCATTTCCATTGCGTATGGTTCTACCAAGGCTACCACCTTCACGATTCGAAAAGCGAAAGGTTAACGGGATTGCGGTCACGCGTTCTGGAAAGGTGCACGATGCAAAATGCAGCCGCGGTGTCGATGGATATTGGATATGGACGATGGGGTGGCTGCGCATCGTGCTCGAGCTACGGGGTAGCAAAGCTAAGCCAGTAATGCAATAACTTGAATAGATGGGTATGCAGGCGGAAAGAACATAACCTACCCCCCTGACCACCTTCCCCCCTCGTGTTCTCCGTCCCTCTTTCACCCACCAACCCCACCGTACCCTATGTCTGTCTCTCCTCCCTAAACACGAATGTATGTATGTATGTAGGTATGTACATAGATATAATACAGTACCGTCCATAATTATTCACGCGTACACTGCATTTGAATTTCACTTTGTTTAAAAATCTACAATTATTGTGGTAAAATTGATCCAAAATGCTTTTGAAGGCAGTTAATATATTGATTTCTAGTTTAGCTATAAGCGTGCTTATTGCTAGCAGTGGAAATTATAATTTTTGGGTTATGTTGTATAATAATAATTCATAATGTGACAACAGATATAATTCTTATAAGTACAGCAAACCCTAGTACTCGTGTAACGTATGTATATCGCGTGGGATATGTTCATTTTGAAGTAACAGAGAACTTGGAAATATTCCTTCGGATAATAAATATAGTTAAATAACATCTCAGAATTAACTTAATATTTAATCACATTTTCTTATTTAATGAGTAATTTTTATCGCATCACATAAGGGTTTACCGCATCAAAAATTGAGTTTATCCTGGAAATGAGGCTCACAGAATCTGAGGCTTACCTATAGGCTATCTGAGCCGGCGCAACACTTTTGTACGTCCGAGTAAAATTGAAGACTCTACTGCAAAAAGGAGGCAACTGCATAATTTGCTAAAGTTGAGTTGTGTGTAGCATTGAATGAAAAAGAAATTCTGAATAGCTAGATTGGTGCAAGAATGTTATGCATGTATTAACTTACTTGCACCCTATCTGGATTTGATGAAGGAATTCATCATTTAGTAAGCATATTTCACCATAATTTTTGTTAGGCTTCTGTGGGTTGATGGTTTCTGATATGTTTCCATGTAGGCACCTACTAATAAGTACACAGGTTTATAACATAATAATAGTGTTTAGTGAAAGTAGTTATTTACTGGAGATTAGAAGATTGTATAACAGTTGGTGCAAAAAGGGGGCAGCTCCAAATTTTGAAAATACACCCTGTCATAGAGAATAGGGCTGGGACTATTCGTCGAATTTTTCGGTATTCGAATATTCGAATGCTTCAGTTGCTCAATTATTTGGCGAATATAATTTGAATATCCAAGCACCCAAATACTATTCAAATACTGATGTAAGAAATACTGGAAGAGAATATTGTATTGTCATCGAAACTACGTATTTGTGCAAAGTTTCAAGTCAATCGGATATGTTGAAATGGGTAAAAATTAGCTTACAAGATTTCACCTTAACAAACTAACGAATTCACAACTGAAACTAAATAAAAGCTTGTAAAAAAGATGAACTTAAAGAACTTGATTTATAATTCACGCCATGCTACTCGAATACATCAAAATTCGAATACTGAAATATTCGAATAGTATTCGAATACTGAAATATTCCAATAGTATTCGAATACTGAAATATTCCAATAGTATTCGAATACTGAAATATTCCAATAGTATTCGAATACTGAAATATTCCAATAGTATTCGAATACTGAAATATTCCAATAGTATTCGAATACTGAAATATTCCAATAATAACATTCAAATACTCAAATATTCGAAGTTTATTTGTAGCATTCGAATACTCGTAAAATATTCGAATATTAGATTATTCGAATAGTCCCAGTCCTAATAGAGAAAATATATTGTTACCTAGTAACGATGCTAAATGCTGTGTTAATATGTACCTATGTAGATTTTAAGTGGGTGAAATACTTTTAACATATGTTTATGTAACAATATTCTGTTAACACTATTGTTATTAGTTTTCCAAAAGTTGATACGTTTGTAGCTGCCTCCTTCCTGCTGCAAAGTCTTCCATTTATTAATACGATCTCGTCCACGACCATAAATATCTACGACGACGCCCATAGTTATCGTTACTCCTTATGTCATCGTTTCTGCATTCTATAAATTCTGCGGTCCGTTCCTCGGAAGCAAAAATAGAGATAGCTATCAGAAAGTAAGTACGCACTGTGCAACAAATTTATCTTCATTCCATACCCATTGGCTCGAGCTAGCGTCAACGAGAATAGGTACTATCACCTGTGATTTTACAAATCAGGTTGTGAAATAGAATTGAAATACAAGAGACGCGTAAAAATTGCAATTTCTCCTTTCCTCGGCATACACAGTCATCCGAATAATTATGAACGGTACTGTACAAGTCGACGCGCGTAATATAACTACTCGGACTGTGCCAGGAGGGTGAATCCAGCGGGGCTTCAACCCCGGCTGGATAGTACTCCGAATGCAGTTGGTTACGATAAAAGGCTTTTAATATGCGTGCTCGTTCACTTATTTGATTCTCCCAGGTTCGATTGTAACAGAACGATCGACACTGTCCTGGATAGTTTCTCTTTTATTAGGAATATTCAACGAGTACCGTCGCGGTTGATACATACGACTGCATTCGTACTCGCGACGACGAATATGTAACGTCATTATTATACCTATCATATAAAGAACAAGAAAATGTGAAAGAGAAAGGAAACAGAACATGTGCAGTGTGGTGGAAAGGCGAGGCTCACAGGGGAACCGCATGAGGATTTAGATGAAACTTCGTAGAAAGGTAGAGAATTGAAAGATAAAATTTCAACCCTGTTCGACCGTAAATGTACACACCTAACAGTTCACGAGATATTTAATAACAAAAGTTAAGTGCCTTAAACAGAAACCTCAATGTGCGTATAAAGAAGCGAAATATTATTTTATATATAAATTAAAATGAACTATGAAAAAAGATATGTAAGCAGGTTTACTTACTTGTTACACTATTGCAATTTCAGGCACTTATCGCCAACGGGCAAATGCGTCTTTTATTGTTACATATCCCGTGAACTACGTACATATTAGGTGTCTACACTTACGGCCGAACAGCGGTCAAATAGCTGTCAGTTCTCTACATTTCTACGAAGCTTCTGTTTCTATGGTTCCCTTGTCAGCTTGACTGCTCGTACGACTAATTTAAAATACGTAAGTAGTTGCATTCACGATGCAATCCTATATACCTACATAATGTGTTTTCTCATTCGAAAACGTAGAAGAACGATTTCCTTTTGGGTTTACTTTTTAGTGAGCAATCCTGGCAATCGTTGCAACGCATAACTGAAAAAAAAAAGAAGAAGAAAAGAACATAGTATGTAGTTGACCGTACCTGTAGGCGCACAGCACGATAGTCAGAGATCCGTCGGGTAGAAGGAAAGGGGCAGAATGGCAGGAGGGTGGTCGACGATGCTCTCCCAGTCAAACACGGGGAAAAAATACAGGGCAACCGAATGAATGAATGGCTTCCAATCTGTTCCATCCCTTTGTTGAAGCGGCTCGTGCCGCGTGTGCAAATCTACCCTCCTCTCCCTCGGCCTTTCCCCGCAGCTCACCCTCGCCCCATCCACCCCCTGCGCACACGCCTCACACCTGAGCACAATGGGGACCCGATTTCACCCTCGTGCACCACCTTCCCATCAAGCGTGTTTAAATACTGACGTGCGCCGTAATATGTGCGTCTGAGCATGTCCCGTCTCTCTCTCTGGACCCCTAACGTTTTCATCCCCCTTTCTCCCCTTCGTTCATCCGACTCACCTCTGATTTCACGTCACCGTAAACTGCCGAATGTGTATCGGAATATGACTTCTGGGCGACTCCATCATCAATATCCTTGGTCACTAGTTACTTACTACCTTTTATCTTTTCCCCCTTTCTTCGTTGCTTAGACCTTGTTTAGTTCTCTTTTATACCACTGCGGTTTCTTCTCACCTGTTGTCTGCGCAAGTCTGAAAAATCTGAGTTGGCACCTAATTTGTCTTCATTCGGTTCATCGCTTGCTCCCTGTTTTGGCCCAAATGTTTGGAACGAAGGGAAAATATCCTAGCTAAATATACGGGAACTGTTGCAAAACAATGTTGTCATTTATACCTATGTACATTCATTATTCGAAATATCCTTCATTTTGTGCTTCAAATCATTTCCGTCCAGATCTGTTTTCGCGTAGCTGTATTGGCAATGATTTTAAAGCCCTCCTAGTTTCTTGTTTCACTGCTCACAATCAGTCTCTGTGCACACTTTCGGGTTATGTTACCTGAGCCCTTATTACCATTCGTGTATTTTGCATTTGAATAAATTCAAACGAGAGTGATAGAAAACTGTTTGCCTACGGCAAAGTGGCAAACTTAAAGGACACCATCAATGGCGCGACGATAAATTAATTGAACGGCAAAGAACCTGGGGAAATCCGTGATCGCGGTCATGTATGTGTCGTATGTATTCAGACTCACCATTGGCCCATGTTTGACCTCACGAAAATCAATATCTGTCGGCAAACATAAGTGAGTTCGAGAGGGGCGGGGGGATTGAACCATTTCATATTTTGTATCTAAACTACATACTTAGAAGCAAGGGTTTTTGTCAAAATTCTTCTTTTGCATTCCAACTCCAAATGTACACTTTTCAACAGAGGGCTATTCATTGAATTGCTTTCCCTATGGATGCTACTTTCATTTGTACATAGGTATATTGAAAAATTCGCTGATCATTAAGAAAGCCTGTATCAAGGCATTTAAACGTTTTCTGACTTATTGTTTGTTGTTAGATCTACTACGACAAACTACATATAATGGAGTTCTACAGTAGGTAAATACTATACCGTGGTTCCTTTAGCTGGAAACGCTGTAATATCTCGTAGGCCGTTGAAGTTATTACGAGAGTTGTTTGGTACGGTGGGGGACATTATGTGGTGTAAATAGTTTTTTTTATATGAAATTGTGGAGGAGATTTCATAGAAGAATTTAACTTTTTATAAATGTAAGTTCATTGAATGCAGTAGAAGGTCATGAATTATTTAGTGTTTAGTTAGTTAAGACAAGTTTTACATTGGGGTTACATAAAACAGATGATTAGCCAAACACTGCTAACTACTGAAAGTATTAGTGAATTACCTACCCACATTTTCGTAATTTCAATTTTATCGTTTTGAAAGCTGCCAGTTCGCAATTTTAACGCATTCCTCTATTGAATCTTTGCTTTGTAGTCGACCGAATTAGAAAGCCAGTAGGAAACAGATTTCAAAGGACTTTTATGTTTGTCGACGATAAAGAATAGTAAGCATACAAGATCATGTTCTCGGATTAAAATAAGAGAACAGATGAAAGGATGTTGTGGTCGGCGAAGGAAATAAAGTGGAAAACGATAGCGCTATCAGCGCAGACTGAAATAAGCGAAGGTGAGGCCCCTCACGTAAGTTGTAAATAAAAATTATCACCAGCTGCGTATTAACGTTGCACCATACACCTTGAGCGTGATATATTTCGTTTCGTAAACAAATGACCAGGCTCTATCGACACAGACAATTATTCAATGCGACCAGAAAGGAATAGAATATGAAACTCTGTATGCAATATATAATCCATGTTCATCGCCAGATTTTGGTTTTGGACCCAGTAGGTTAGGTACTTTAATATTTTATAAATGAAGATGACTAGCTTTCTATAAAATTCATACGAATGGGATAGAAAGCCTATTAAAGTTAGAGCTAGGACTATTTGTAAATTTGTTGTTATTCGAATATTCGAATATTTCAGTTGCTCAGTTATTTGCCGGATATAATTCGAATATCCAAGTATCCAAATACTATTCGAATATTTAAGTACTCGAATACTATTCGAATATTTAAGTACTAGAATAATATTCGAATATTTAAGTACTCGAATACTATTCGAATATTTCACTAAAAAGTATGAAATACTTTATAGTAATTTTTTTTTAAAAACACGCTTTTATTAAGATGTACTAAAAAGGAACCAATAATTTTGATACTGGACCTGAGAATGACTGCCTGAGAAGAATTCCCTCATACGACTAAACATAAACGCGTGAAAATATTTAAATATTTAGTATTCGAATACTTAATACTCAAATAGTATTCGAATACTTAAATATTCGAATAATAACATTCGAATACTCAAATATTCGAAGTTTATCCGTAGCATTCGAATACTTGTAAAATATTTTAATAGTCCTAGCCCTAATTGAACTCCCCAAAAGTGGTTTAGACTTTGTGAGGAACGTAAAAGCTCAATGCTATCTGTTTAAAATTTTACACTTTACAGTTTAGTGCTTGGAATTTGGTAATAATTAGAATCGTCTTGAGACTTGGAACTTGAAGCGTAAGGTTCAGAGTGTAGAACTTAAAATTTAAAACTGATGTCACCGTTGAACATTAGTCGATCATTCTGCTCTATTTTTATCACAACTTCTTTCCAAAAACCTGCCAACGACGACGGCTGCAGCTAGCAACAACTAGCGCGTGGACGACTTATCGTAACGAGAATGAGTTACAGTTGTCCAAGAAAAAGCCATACCAGATAGAAAATACCACGAAGCTCGGTGTCGATCGAATGCGTGAATTCACATTATACCGGCTACTAACTACTATTGGGTCCGTAGAATTGGCTTTATGACTGATCTAAATTCGGCAGCCGGGTTCCTCCCGTGAGTCATAATTTTGTAGATTGAAGTAGGTGCAATGTATGTGGGTCCACGTGGTACCTGATCAAAGGTTAACACGTCGCGCTGCCTTCGTAGTTCGCACCACCTCAATGGTCACCGCCACGTAGGTGAGCAGGAATCGTTCTTAACGAACATGCGGGCTCGTTACTAGAAATTCCGCTCGATTTAACCGTAAATTGTTTAATTGAAGATCCTCGCCGAGACGCTGGGCGAGTTAATTGGTGACGTGACCAGTTCACTCGGACGCGGTTCAACTTTAAATGTTCGCGAGAAATTCGACGCGTTCCCTCGTTACAGGCCTGATCGAATTCCGAATCTAGTAATAGTTTTGTGAGATTAAATCAGCAAGTATAATGCGAATACGTTGTCTGTATTTTACCATACTATTTAGCTGTTGATATTAAATTGATAATTTCGAAAAGGCGATAGGGGCTCCCGAAAAACTCATCTTACAGCAAATGAGACAAATGTGAATGCCCGTACAATTAATGTCAGAACAATCAAATACGACGGTAGTATTCTGCGACTAGGTATCTTGTGTTCAGTGAAATGTCATTGATTTTAAAATACATGCTGTATAAAGCATTTTATTTTACTTAGAAGTGGAGAACACACTCGAGCTCAGTATACTTCTTTTTCAAGAAAATAAGACAAGAGTTTGAATAAAATGAAAGATATGATCTGAATCGTAAGTCCTGTTCTGCGGGGAGCACACGTTCAGTCATTAGTTTTATCGAAGGAGGTCCGTGCCAGGGTTCCATCCCTCCCGTGCGAAATCTCTTCGACGAGCGTCACTGCGATCCAGATACTCGGGCTGGCAGCAATCGGTTCGAACGGGGGTGAAAATCGTGGCACGTGACCCGCGGGTACTCACACACAGGGGGGAACAGGCCCCGTTCTCTGCGAGTTACCTTTACTGCGTTTACTATTCTCTATTGTGCACGCCTATATGCCATACGGGACCGTGTAAAGGAGGCTGCCAGAGAGATCGTGTGAGTCATCCAAGCCAGAGATGCTAGCATTGGCGTAGACCGACTTCCAAGCGAACTTATCACGATATAAAAACTTTTTTTCAAAACGTATGCTGATTTTGTAGGAGTTTGAACCGTTAAATGCAAGAATAACTGTTTAATCATGATATGCTCTATCACGTACAGAGTTTTTTTTTTCTAATTCAGCAGCAAAAAATATGTTAAAAACAGTTAAAATATTGAAAATAGCTTTTTCATCGCAGACCTGTGTTCTATGAAGCTAACGAATGAATTGTTTAATTCTAATGAAATTGTACTTAGATGGATATAGAAAGGGCTGTCTTCTTCTAAATACATGTAGATTAGATTATGGCTCTTTGATATTCTTGAGCAGTCTCTACATCAAAGTTGCTTTTTAGAATGACGATGGACATTGGCAAACGATCTTCGTCGAAGCAAACGTGTCTTGAATGCTCGTCCCCTGAAGACAGAACTTCAAATCCGGCTCTCCTGGGCCGTGAACGCTTTGTTTTTATCGGTGGTGCAGATTGAAAAAGTATTCTTGCCAGAATATATGGCGAATTACTTAGGTATTACAGATGCATCTGCACCATTTTATATACAATTTGCGGCAGACACTTAAATATATAGGGATCCTCTTTTGAACCGTTGAAACGACACCGTTACTGATTCACAGTGCTCCATCGACCGCGTCCCGTTCCATTTTCCAGGACCACCGCTGATAGACGTCCGGCGTCGATCGTTCTTCTCATCGCGGACGAGAATTGTATTTCATTTTAAATGGCCGTTTCGTCGAGCAGGTTCCTCGATATTGCGATTCACGGAGAAGGGATTCCATCGTGTGCGTAACGATTTCCTTTGATCCACGCGAGATAAAGCGACCACCGTCACCGAGACACGTTTGGCGCGCATTGTTACTCGACGCGATCATAACGCGATCGTTAAGGAACGGCTTTGGCAGTGTCGTTTAGTCGGTCACACGGCTTTATACGCGGTGACGTTAAATCGAATTACCTAATTCGTCGCTGCCGGTACCTACTATGCTGGATGCGGGCGCTCTATACGAAATTTCGTGCCTCGCCATGCGGAGTTTTGAAGGTATACGTAAGTATGTACCTACCCTATTCCGGGCTTTCTCGTTCGCGTGAAAACGAATAGGAATCGCTGTTATCTTATTTCGAATTACCTACGCGCTAGCAGAGAATTTAGAAAGCAACCGTCTCCTTCAAATCTCAACAAGTACCTATCGAAGTTAGTGGCGAAGCTGTAGAGTAAATATAATATTGTACTTTTTCTTCGGTTTGAAAAGACAGACATTGCGCGATGTTTTATGAATTGCTCCCATGCATACCTCAACATTTATCTATACAGCTCCCCAAAAGTACCTGCACATTCTGAGGAGATACCTATTTGAAAACGTTTTTTGTGGCAATGTTTTAAAACTGATCGTGTAACTATTTCAAGTGGAAGTGCGGTGTGTGTTTTCGTTATTGTAGACCACAGAGTGCATAGAGTTTCCGAAATCATGGTGCAATCAGAAAGGAGGTAATTTGGCAGTATGCAGTGTTATATCCTTGCTATAAAAGAATGGGCTCTTTTTATTAATTTATCGGAATATGAAGTTGAAAAGGTATGCCTGATACCTACTTGGCAAAATAGAAAGACCTCTGCGAATTTTGATGTTTGAACCGACGGGAACGGGCGGGGCATAAGACATCTATCGAGTATCGACGACAATCTTATCTGTGTATAAAAAATTCAGCTATCTGTAGAGAAGGAAAGGAGGAACGGTAGAAGTGAAAATTCGATGCTGAACTCGACGAAACTCCTTCTACCTACGTCACTGTACACAGCTTCGATGCATCAGTCCGGCTTGCATCTGTATGTATTTACGCTGGGGGGGAACCCCTATGTGACATCATCCCCCTCCATACGTGCGGCCGATTCGTTTCGCTGGCTGACTTCTGTCGCCTAACTCGAAAACACCCCTGGACCCTGCCACCTCCCTTTACCTTTAATCTTTATCAATCCATCCAGCCGAGCCAGAATCGAACCTACGAACCAAGGAACGGACGGCGCCGCGCATTATTCACGCCCGATAGCTCCGCAACCCTCCGCGTCCTTCGAGCTTTGCCTTCCACCGACCACCACCGCCACCACCGTCGTCGACCCTTCCCCTGCTCTTCACTAAATACTTTCTGTCGAGTTCACTGCTTACTTACTCACGCTCACGATCAGCCTCTTGCGCCGCGATCCGCGATACTTATTGCGGTATCGGTGGCTCGTGTCCGGTAATATGATAGAGAATAGGGCTGAGACTATGTGTCGAATTTTTCGGTATTCGAATAGTCGAATACTTCAGTTGCTATTCGAAGTCGCTAATTCGAATATCCAACTACCCAAATACTATCCGAATATTTCAGTATTCGAATACTTATGTATCTAACTACTCAAATACTTACCTAATTATAAATCAAGTTCTTTAAGTTCATTTTTTTACAATCTTTTATATAGTTTCAGTTGTGAGTTCGTTAGTTTGTCAGGGTGAAATGTTGTAAGCTAATTTGGACCCACTTTAACATATCCGATCGGCTTGAAACTGTGCACAAATACGTAGTTCCAATGACAATACAATATTTTCTCCCAGTATTTCTTACATCAGTATTCGAATACTTAATTATTCGAATAATAACATTCGAGTACTCAAATGTTCGAATAATAACATTCGAATACTCAAATATTCGAAGTTTATTTGTAGCATTCGAATACTCAAATATTCGAAGTATATTTGTAGCATTCGAATACTTAAATATTCGAAGTTTATTTGTAGCATTCGAATACTCAAATATTCGAAGTTTATTTGTAGCATTCGAATACTCAAATATTCGAAGTTTATTTGTAGCATTTGAATACTCAAATATTCGAAGTTTATTTGTAGCATTCGAATACTCAAATATTCGAAGTTTATTTGTAGCATTCGAATACTCAAATATTCGAAGTTTATTTGTAGCATTCGAATACTCAAATATTCGAAGTTTATTTGTGGCATTCGAATACTCAAATATTCGAAGTATATTTGTAGAATACTCAAATATTCGAAGTATATTTGTAGCATTCAAATACTTGTAAAATATTCGAATATTAAATTATTCGAATAGTCCCAGCCGTAATAGAGAACCTCAGCTCGAAAATGGAGAAGTTTTAAATAAACGCCATTAGATGAACGTGCTTAAGCGTGTTAAGACCAAGTAGGGGAAAGGTGGGCATGACGGGATAGCGAGGCGGAAGATGGGGTATCGTAAAAAATCATAATCGAAAAATGCTGGACATTTGATGAAAGTACCAAAAGGAAGCCATTGTATTGTAACAGTTAGGTCGTTGATAAAGATGAGTGGGGGAGCTCGCGTCTTTGTTTTAGCGCTGTAAATCGTCCACATGCTGCGTGGATCTTATTTTGTGTAGTAAAAAGAATTATAATAAATATATACTTAAAAACGGTAAGTCAATTATTTTTGTTACATTATAATCTACATTCTATTTGCTTTAATGTACCATATTAAAAATTGCAATATTTTTTTATTTGTTGTACAAATAACATCAGTCTTTGGAAAACGATGATTTGAGGCAAGATGGAGTCGTTGATACGATTTAATTATGGTTGTTCATGTGAAAATACATATGTATCTATGTATGCAAAAGTCTTGTGAAGATGGTTTAAACTGCGCGAAAGGTTAAATTCTTGAAATAATTAACATCCAATTTACCATTTCTTGTGACAAACTACAAACAAAAACCGTGTATATAAAGCATCCCCTATCTAACAACACTCATTATAAAAATATGAAACACAGTTTTATAGAATAGAAAAACAGCATATTAAACATAGGTACCTATGTACTTAAACCGAAAGTTGAATAAATGAAATACTGCAACTTATTCACGATGGGAAGTTTACATAGAAGAAATATTGTTATCATAAAATATATCAACCCAGTTCCTGGTATTTTTCATTTTCACAGATTAAACACATTTCCTATTGCATACTTGCTTATTTCTCGTGGTACGTCAAAACAACTCCCGATATAGTAAAATACCCACGACCACCATATACAGACTGGTTTTCAAGCCTGATATCGAAGTTTAAAGCCTGAAATAGGCGGACAGGTGGGTGGAGTCTCGTGCAACACGAGGATTGCCACACCTACTAATGATCATCCGCCTTGGTTACCTTACCCGAGAGAGAGGGACAGGTATCTCTATGAAAGCACAAGGAAAATCCGGGGTCCTTTATGTACATTCAAACACAACCCCAGCAATACATATATACATACTTACGTATGTACCTTAGGGTGGCACTTATTTACTGAGTAAAAATAAGAAATTCAAATTTTCCGTGGGACCCCCCTAATTTTGTTTTATTTCATTTAACCGTGGCGGTTTGAACTTTAACTTTAAAAAATTACAAAGAAATCTTGCAAACAACGAAAATTAAGAAATGCAATAGCAACCTCCGTTATTCCATTTTACTTTTATTGTTTCGTAGAACTGTTGTTATCTGTAACAGTTATGTAAATCACCAGGTATGAAATCAGTTACAAACGCAGCATAATAAAACAGTTAACTTTGATATGTTACGGAATTGTGATTAATTTTTTGAATTCGATAAATCAGAATAAAAGTACGGAGGACTTGGAAGACAGTTCGGACATTTGAAATAAGATAAATCCATCAATAAATATTTGAAAATGTAATTTTTTGATAACCACTGATGTCAGTAACCAAATGGTACCACTAGGGTGTAGTGAACAATACTTTTTTCGTCAGACTGCATCGTAATAATGCGGAAAACTTGTCCACCCGTGACAGTAATACACGTGTAAAATTTCAGCTCGATCGGTTAATATCTTCTGTTCTGAACACCGCCTTAAATTTTCGCAATTTTAGTGAAAAATACCAAAATGTTGACATACGCAGAATATGCAACGGTTTCATTCTGTTACGTCCTGATACGTGTAATATAACGTAAAAGCACTTCTTATTACTTGAAACACAGGGAAAATACATCGCTAAGGACTGAAGGTACAGTCACTGTGCTCCCCACGCGCTTCGTTCCCCTTCGAAGTATCACTGTCCAACAGGCATTTTGATCTGTAACATTCAATAGCCTGTTTCTTATAGACTTGTGTGCGCTGACCACGAATCCGTAAACCGTTTGTAGTCATCAGCCTCAGTTTCCGAGAAATTCGATTTTGAAAATAATAAAGCAATTTGCAACATTGAACGTCCTTTGTGTCGAAATTGTAATAGTTGTGAAATAGTAAAAACCCGAAATGCACCAATTTTTGCTGATATCTTTCTATATATTTCGACAACTAAGGGGCTACTTAGTAGAAAATCTGACCATTCCACGCGACGCAGCAGACATTTCTCCCCCGGAAAACATGAACAGAAGTGGTAAACCTTTTGTTTTCAATACAGAAACGAAAGATTTTGGCACAAGGCGCTAGAGGCGCCGAATAGCACTGCACTGTCCGCGGAGCACGTTTTGCCAAACTCTTTCGTTTATGTATTGTAAACAGAAGGTGTTTCAGCACTTCTGTTGATTGTTTCCGGAGGAAAAATGTCCGTTGCATCGCCTGGAGTAGTCAAATTTTCTCCTAGATCCTTAGTTGTTTAAATATATAGAAAGATACATATCTGCAAAAATTGGTGCCTTTCGGGTGTCCTTTTCCCTTTGGTCGTTGTTTAAACATATTTAAATGTTTATAATTCAATATTAACTTGTATCGTTGTAATCGCGAGGGTTTATAGAATACTTTCACGGAACAAGCAACCTTAATAACTGTTACTATTTCGACACAAAGGATGTTCAAATTTGGAAATTTGCATTTTTTCTTCAAAATCGAATTTCTCGAAAACTGAGGGTGATGACGACAAACGGTTTGCGGATTCGTGTTCAGCGCACGCAAGTCTATGAGAAACGGTTATTGAATGTTACAGATCAAAATGGCTGTTGGACAGTGAAACGTGGAACGGGAACGAGGCGCGTGGGGAGCACAGTCACTGTACCTCCAGTCCTTTGCGATGTATGTTTCCTGTGTTTCACAGCACAACACATCCCTCCATATTAGTTTCATGCAATAAGACGTGCTTTTACATTATATTAGACGCATCAGAACGCAACAGAAACGAAACCGTTACATATCCTGTGTTTGTAAACATTTTGATCTTTTTGACTAAAATTGCGAAAATTCAAGGCGAAGTTCAGAACAGAAGATATTAACCGATCGAGCTGAAATTTTACACGTGTATTACTGTCGGTGAGCAAGATTTCCGCACTATTACGATGCGGTCCGACGAGAAAAGTGTTTTTCGCTACACCCTGGTACCTGGGTACCTTGGTTATTGAGAATCACTATGTAAACTTTGATGGGATAATTTTCCGAATCCGACATAAATAAAAGAAGCCTGTAAATATATTTCGCTTTCAAAATGTTCAAATAACGAAGATCCAAGCGGTCATGACGAATTTTTCACGGGAACATAAAAAAATTACATAAAATATGCCCAGGTGCGTAGCCCGGTACCCGGTTAATTTTCGCGTGTTGTTGCCACGGAATAATATTATCCGAATAAGCTGAAATTTGGTGTAGCGCAATTTTGGATTAAAAGGAACAAAACTAGGGGGGCTGTCCTTTCAAAATCAAAAATCGAAAAGTATGCGACACCCGATTATACACACATACAACTCGAGAGAAAAATCACAAAAATATTGTCACAGGCATACACAATACATTTTATTCAAGTAAATTTCTCGAATTAGAGTAGAATAAAAATTTTCATTTTTTCGATAAAATTTACGAGTTGGTCGCACATGGGGTTTGACGAACCGTTCTCAAAAACGATATTTTTGTAACGGCTGCCACTCACCAACGGACTTTCTGATTCAAAAACTGACGGTTTCTATCGGAAGAGTAAACCTCAAATTTCTATAAAATATCAGGTCAATGCCATTTCAAAGCTAGGAACTTACCGGTGTCAAGCTCCAAAGTTAAAAAGCGGGTCTATTGGACCCAGTGTGACCATGAAGGGTTAAGTGCTTCGATTTTCAAACCCGTGCTACGATATGCATTGGGATTGGCGGTCGTGACGTCACCAAATAAAGATGGCCGGAAAGAGTAGGTCGGTTGCAGCCTCCAATACGGCGCGAACGTGCATTTTAAGCTCAAAGAGTACTTATTTTTTATTAAAGTAATAATAATGAAACTTTCTATAAACGGCATGTGTTATTTTACAAATTCAACATCTTCGTGCCGCAATTTCATCGAAGGTGAAATAGTTTTGAATGCAGATCATAATATTTTGCGGCAGGAAAAGTGTCAGTCATTCCGCAGTAGTTTCATTAGCATCCGTCTGTTTAATACGGACGGGTCCATCGATTCGGACAATAACAAAAATGAGACGGCACCCTTAAAGACGGTTGTACTTTGACGCATGGACCTGGTGGACAGTGCATAAGCTAGTCTTATTGACGCGGGGGTCGAAACGAAAGACGGAAGGGGAATTGTCCTCTTTTAGCCGCCATGTGAGGGACGACTGGTGGTGCCGCCTGTGCCATACCTTGGGAAATTTCTTATGACAAAATATTTTAAATTTGATTGCTCATGCTTAACACGTTGAATGCCGTGGAATTCACCAGTGGCAGGCACTTTGGATTTACATTATTTTCTTAAAACACTGGTAATAAATAAACTGTAAATGTCTATAAACTTTCAATCAACGTTAACGCTAAGAAGAATAATGTGAAACACTAAATGCATCAGTGAACTATCAAATCGCACGGCATTCAACGTTTTCAAGAAATAATTTCCAGAAGATATAAGAAAAAAATGTAATATTGAACATTTTAAAAAATGTTAAATTGATTACATTTACGACATGTCGTACCTAAATGCATTTACAACGCGGTGAAAAATACGTTACCCACTACGAATATAAGAATCTAAGATGTTAGCTATAAGGTAAATGTGATACTATCAGATACTTCCCAGATAGCACACCTCGTCTTAGAGACGTCTAGTTTATGTCTATTTTAGGTCTGAACGTCTTGATTTGTAACAAGACGTCTTTAAGACGCCTTTTGGACGTCTTTAAGATTTTACCAGACGTTGTGCTATCTGGGTAGGTGCCCAGTCAACCACGTCCGTTTTTGCAGATTTTGCTCAACGCCTGAGTACAAATCAGTACAAATGTTTGTGGCAGAAAGACTACAGATTTGATACAGGATTTGTTATATTCGATGATGAAAGCAGACTGACAGCAGAAAGCCGACAGATTGTGCTGCCTTAACCTGCGAGCAGATCTGCGGTCAGCCACGGCAGCAAGATCTGATCGAAATCTGACATCAATCTGCGGTCAGATCCTGATGTCAGGCTCTGACCACAAAATCATAATCAAATGCGGACATAGTAGGACCCGAATCTGACATCAGAATCTACTCGAATCTGACATCAATCTGCTGGCAGACTGCAGTCAGATTGTTTACTGGGTGTGAAGGAGAGAGTAGAAAGAAATGGATGAGTATGGTGAGTGAATGGAGGGAGAGAGAATAACTAGTGGAGAGAGAGGGAGAATGGAACGACAGACTTAAAGTTCGTTGGGCAATATAAGACGGAGTCTTGAAACGCCATCTTTTGTAATCAGATTGTACAAAGGAGAATAAAAACCTTAACCTTAACCTTATACGTTACCCACCTCTGATCCCAATATTCGCAACCCAGATAGCACAACGTCTGGTAAAGTTAAAGACGTCCAAAAAGCGTCTTAAAGACGTCTTCAAGACGTTTTGTTACAAATCAAGACGTTCAGACCTAAAATAGACATAAACTAGACGTCTCTAAGATGAGGTGTGCTATCTGGGAACACGCGCAACAATATCGGACCTCCGAAGATCGATACGATGTATCGATATTTAACGCCACAAATATCGATACAGGGGTGTATGATACCGTGTATCGATACTGTATCGCACGATATGCGCAGTTTGGTGGGATTAAAATGCGACTGAATGCGACTGGATTTGTTTACGTTAGATAGTTATTTAGCTGAAAATGTTTAATTATATATACAATATAAATAGTTCGGATAACAAACATGGGCGAACTATAAAATAATTGTACTATTTTCAATAATAATCATTTCTATTGTTCATTTTGTTATTGGGCATTTGTGAGAAAATCATCTGAATCACGATCAGAAATCAGGAATAAACATGGAATCGTTTAAAGTGTTTATGGATATTTTCGAAAGGGCTGTAGCCGAAAGAAATAGCAGTAACCTAACAGAGATTTTAAAAGATAGTAGAAAATATTTTCAGAATATTGTGAAAAATGACAGTGGTATGTGTTAACGGATAAACATTACATTTTAGTTTCCAAAAGTGCATTACGATATTAGGTCTATTGTATTAGATTTTACTATAAGTACGCAATAAAAATATGGTTTGCAAATAATCTCACATTTTGTACCTTCTTTTTAGAATTGATGTTATCCGTATTCTTTGACGAAAATAGGGGTATGCTGCATTTTGTTAATACCGAACTTGCTAAATCTAAATCTCAGAAAGTCTTCGATGCGGCAATTAAGGAAGCATTTCATCTTCTAGAATTTATCATAGAGCAATTTTCTGATATATTTGAACCTTACATCACTGAAACAAAGGTCTTATGTTACGCTTTGTGTAAAAGTTTTGTTACATCTGTTAAACGATATAATCATATTATATTAAATAATAGAATTATGTTGTTTTTAACTGATATACTATGTTATTATTCAATTGTAGGATACATGCCAACGAGCACTTCTAACGCAATGCTCAACATTTATTCAAAAAGCTGCTTGTAGTGCCTTTAATAAATTGATTGAAATATTCAAGGAATCTGAATTGCAGTTAGGTGAAACTGCAGAAACATTTGTAAATAAGTTTCATTTAGTATCCGTCAGAGGTAATATTTAAATATTTAAATATATATATAAATAATTTTACACAATGGTTTTCATTTACTTGTTACAGAAAGATGTTCATTATTTTCTGTACTTGGTACAATTGCAAAACATAATCCAGAGATTATAGACGCACAGAAATATTCTCGCATTTTTCTACAATTACGAAATGACTTCAAAATACAGGTACATTATAATTCCTGATATTTTTGCTACAGATTTTATTGTTATGTTTATAATTGTAGTATACAGTTCAAACTGAATCTCGATTACCTGATAAATTCCAAACATATTTGGATGTTCTTTCTGACATATTGAAAGAGCTTCCAGTCAAGATGAAAGAACACTATTGCGAAGAATTATACGAATGGATTAAAGACCTAAGTCGTTCGAACACAAACTCACCTAGAAAAGTTTCAATGAAATCGGCTATTAATTTATTCGCCCGTCATATCTGTTACTTCCGTGAATTTGTTTATCGCGATTATAATTTCTGGTATGATGTGCTACACAAACTGTCCCAAAACAAAAATGTACAATATAATCAATGCGGACAACGTGCTTTAAAAATATTCTATCAATTAATCGGAAGCACATTGAAGCACAAAACTTCTGAGAATGACAAAACAATATTCTTGGTGAGCATCGTTATTTATGGAATTTTTATGTAAGGTAATTATGGTTAGTAGTTTGTAACGTTTTTGACTATGGTTTAGGGCTTGAAAAAACTTTTCGAACAGAAGCTGAAAGATAACGACCAGACAAATTTAAATATGTTACATTTTATCGTATACGGCTTTAGTCAAATGGCTGCACCGTGTAAAAGATATCTCACTAATGATGATGTCAAGGTCATGTTTTCCCTGACAGCTCAATACGCACTGCCACTCTGTTCCGGGTATAAATTCTATAATATATTGGGTATAATTGCATATTTAAAAGTATAAATCTGTTAATACATAATTTTGAAATTTATAGAGAAAACTTGGAGCGAGTACAGTTGGAAAGTATTTCTGACTATCAAGAAGCCCTTTCTGAAATAATATTGCACATACAAGACCTATCTATTAATGAAATTAATGTAATTCTAAAGCTTAGTGTTCTTTTGGTGAAAAGATTTCCTGACCTTCCTATAACTGCCCAAGGTTCTGCAATATCATCATTGATAAATACAATCACTAATGTCGGTATAATTAATAAAGATCTTCTAGAAGAATTTCTTTATCACCTATGTAAGTGTTTTACATGTTTTAGAAATACTCACCGATTTAGTTTACTTTTCTATTAAGTCTGATATAATATTCGTATAAATAAAATTTACTTTCTTTTTATTTAGTTTACGACGGAATAACATGGTCTTGTTCGCATACTTTATTCGTGGATGCGGAACTGCAACGCGGTTTGAAGGATCTTGAAGAGCTACCAATGTGTTACAAAAATTATTTGCCTTTGTGGTTGCAACTTCTGAAGGAAAATAGATATAAAGAGCACAGACAGATTATACAAGAAATAGTTGATTCAATGATGGAAGTGTGCATCGTATTAATCAGTAAATTAAATTTGAATACAAAAAACATAGAAGACAGTGTGTTCTCAGATGCAGCATTTTCTCAAATCGCTGAGAATGGAGCGGATTTTAGAATTTTTATAAATATCGTTGATCTATATGTTGATATAATTAGAGAATTGGAATCTATCTTACTGATAAACAACATACACAAATTCTTATTGAAAATAATCACCATGTCGTATAAACACCCATTAATATCAGGATTTTATAAGTTAGTACATGCGACTTTTAAACATATTCGCAGCTTCAGTAAAGATGAAATCAAAGCAGAAACATTAGAACTGTTGTATAAGTATATAATGAACTTACTAAATCTGATTCCCTCGTTTTCTAATGAATTATTGATCACATGTTTGTATTTAATTCTGAATATGCCAGAAATGTATTTAGAACGCTTATTGAACAGTACCATTCCAGCGTTTAAAATCGCTTTCACCGTGGGTTTAAGTGAATTTGAGGTAGCGTGTACAGCTTTAAATTCTTTAGAAAAATGGACGAATTATTTAGACAATCGACAAACAAATAAGTTTTTACGAGAAACTGTGACATTTTTGGAACCATATTTGCACAGTGGAGAAAGTTCTGTGGAAATCTTGCAAGATATTATAAAAGCGGAGCGGAAAGTTATTAAACGCATAATAGTAAGAGATGATGAGAACACTTTAGAAAGATTTCAGACAAGAGTTTTATTATTTATCGCCTCTCTTGATGCTGATATAATAATGGATTTTCAATACAAAAGATCTATGGACACCGGAGCTACTTGGGATAAAAAGGATTTACTCAAGTATTCATTGATATTTTCCGATGCAGAGGCAGATATCTATTTTGATAAAATTTTACCAAGAGTGATCCTGTTGGCCCAAAATTCTGGGGACAGGCGAACGAAAATAACTGCCTGTGAAGTACTTCATTCAATAGTAGCATTTATTCTTGGCAAAACGTCTGAACATTTAGGACGGAATCCAGATCGATTTGTTCCTATATACAGGATGTTATGTCCGGCCCTACTTAATTTAGGTTGCGATTTCGACGAAACAGCAAGGAATATATTTCAACCCTTAATGCTACAATTGACACACTGGTTGAGTTCAAGATTTATGCTTATGTCTCCAGTAATTGTATACTTTATAGATTCATTTTTCAACGGTTTGAGTAATGATTCCAATTCGTCGCTTAGAGAGTTCTCTGGCATGTGTTTAGCCGAATTTACTAAGTGGTCTATGAGGCAGTCTGCTAACGAGAGAAACACTCGATTGAACATTGACGAAGTCATATGTAAAATGATACATTTTGCGCTTCATCCTTCCGTGTCTAAACGAGTGGCAGCTGCAACAGCTTTCAATTATCTCTACGCTATTCTACGCGAAGATGAAGAAATTGTGTCTGTATATTGGTTAAAGATTCTGTATTGCTTTATAAAAAGTTTGGATGGCTGTAATAACGCCGCAATTATCGCTGCACTGGACCATGTTGAGAGAGTTTTAATAGCAAAAAAAGATATGTTGAATGTGGAAAATCAGAGTCGTCGAAAACCATATGAATTTGAAGGTGAAACTTTAACGGATGCAGTGAACTGGCTGTTAACTCAATGTGGTTGCTTGGATCAATGTTGTCGAACAAAATGTATGGAACTGGTTGTTAAATTTTCCAAACACATAACAGATTACGTCTCAGTTGAAACAGTGATAAAGAATTATATAAACACTCGTGGAATCCAAAACTTTAATCTGATAATATTGAAGGATTTGAAGTCAAAGGTGGAAGGTCACTCTTGTAATAGTATCCTACCCCTTCTAAGAACTTTTGATTGTTGCATTTGGTTGATAAGAAACAATTTGTTAAGTGTACAATATTTATTCACAAACTTGAATTTGGAAAAAGAAGTAATTTTCAATTGCGCGAGAAATTTTATTCATGTGGTAAATAAAATTAAAATTGAAGTGAAAGAAGACAATTTAACGATATTAACAAAAGAATTGGAAGATTTACAGACGTTGCAGTGTAAAGTAATAATTGCCATGTTCGATTTCTTACAAATTCTTCTAAATTTTGAAGTAAGTATTTTTTTTTTATTGTCTTTTCCTTCTTCTTTTTCCATCGCCGTTAAAGGATTGCTGTATCATTTTAAATCGTCATCTTTTAATTTCAGGAAAATTTTATTCCAGATTATTTTTTCAACCAAGATTTCTTTGAATTAATTTCCAAGTGTATAATGTGTCCACAAGTTGTAGGGTTTGATATGAAAAATCTGGTATTGGCTGAAGCACTTCCATTAGTTATGCGGGATTTGTTGCAATCGGCAATGCGGATAAATCATAATTCTTTGTTGAATAGTATTAAATGTGAACTATCTGTGTCCGTGGAAGAACATAAGGACAATTTCATTGATTTAGAGAGAATTCTGCCTGGCATTGCTAATTGTAGTGAACTAAAACATTATGTTTGGGGTTTAACATTTCTGGAGCAAAATGATATTCTCAGGCAACTAAACAATGTAAGTATCTAATATGTTTGTATGAATAATGATTTTTTTACTGTTACATTATTCTATAGCATTAAATTCTCCAATTGTAATTGTTTTTGTTAGGCACCACAGTTGCGCGAGCAATCGGAAGATAATGTTACAAGCATTTTCGAAGTTTTAGCAAAAGAAGAAATAGGAGAACTTGTTTGTGTAAATGTTAAACCTTCTGTAAAAGAATACTTAGGAATCGTAATGGATTTATTACTTATGCACTACGAGGTGTGTCATTTAAATATGTAAATAGAAAGTACAAAAGCATATCGAATGTATATGAATAGAATGTAAAGTTCAGTTATTTGCTTACAGCCATCAATGACAAGGACTCTCGTTAAATTAATTGGGACTGATACAAAGCTTGGATCAGCCACTAAAGAAATCGAACACGGATTATATTTTTTAAATGTGTTTAAAAGTGAAATATTTCGATACATGTTAAAAGATACGGAAGAAACCATGGACGTATTTGATGAACTGCTCCAAGGGAATCCGTCACTTTTACTAGCAATAACAGAGCAATTATTCTTGTTCGTAAGACGACATAAGAAGGAATTTCATATGTGTGCCCAAATTTTAGTGGACGTTGTCGTTAAAAGGTTTACAAGATTCGAGGGAGCAGTGAATAATCTTGAAGATAGGAAAGAAAAGTTCATAAGTATTTATGGAATTGCAGTGCATTTAAAGGAAAAGCCAACGGAATTATTGCCCCTGAGCGAAGAGTTTTATACATGGATTCTCAAGCAATTGGCAGAGAAGTCCGATATAGAGTATAAAATTCGAATTCTACAAAATTTCCTCGTTTGCGTAACTGATATGACGTCTAACACAAAACCGGAATTGCTCGTTATTCTACGTACTCTGCGAAGCGACAGACTTTGCATATCCACAAATGAGTTCTCGCAGAGAAACCTGAAAGTATTGAAAATTATCAATTGCTTCCAAACATTGTTAACGGTGTTACCAGTAACTAAATCGATCATAGTACTCGAAACTATAATTTTATTCGCGGCTGGGGTGGCTGAGCACCTATGCGACGAAAAAGTGAACGAGAATCTACAAAAATATTTCGATTCAATTACCCCTGATTACGCTTTAGAGTCTATAGAAAAAGTGTACAAGTTGTTTATGAACTTCAATACGCCGACAGGCGAGAGGTTCGATATACTGTATAAATTTCTTTTACCAGCATTTCAATTATGTAAATCCACTGTAATACGCCAATTCGTCACAAGAAATATTACAGAAATATATGACATAATTCACAAAAGTCTCGTTGGTAATAGCTCGGATATGAGACAACTTATAGCATCGAAAATATGTTGTTACGAACTGATTGCAGTTATGTTTGCAAAAGTACATATACAGGAAATAGACATTAATAGTGTCATTACGCGAAATGCCATCCATAACGTAAGAACTGGGCAAGAACTCTTAAAAAATTTGTATAGCAGCGCATTGAACGTGCGCATGTTAAAGACATCTGATCCGGAACAAAAAGAAATGATGCGATTACTACATTGCTCTGCATATAACTGTTCTGTGACAATAGTATGTTTAAAAAAAGATGAAGACCATTACAGGAGCATTTTTGCTGAGAATAAAAAGGAAGAGAAATTAATTTGGGAAAATATTGTGGACTGCCAGAAGAAGTACAATTTCTGCCAGACGCTAAAGGAGTATCCAAAGCACTGTAAGAAGCAGATTAATATAAGAAAAAGCAAGAACCAAAAGCAGACTTCTGAAGGGTACTCGTATATTTATAGCTACGACTTATCTACCTGTACTTTGCAGGAAGATATTAATGCTTACGATTTCAATGACGCAGTAGTGCGTAACAAACCTAACAATAACTATGAAGAAGAAATCATGAGTCTAACGTTTGAAAGTGACGAGTTAAATAATCATGAATGTATGGCTTCCATATGCGGAGCTCTGAGTCATATAATATCGACAAAAATATCTGTGCCACCTACCGGTAATAACATCGTAACGCCGAAATGGCTAAAACAGTTTTGTAATTCCATTGAATCAGCAAGATATGATAATGTTCGATTGTTCATGCTGAAAATTGTGTTGAACATGCAAACTGTATTCAAGCCTTATGCGAATCTTATCCTTCAGCCTATAATGTGGGCCACGTATTCGTATTTAAAATCAAATCAGTTAAATTATATCATTGCTGATGTTATAGAGATGCTGATAGATTGGCAGATTGTACCTGATCAAAGCAATGCCAAACGCGTAGCACAAATGTTATGGGAAATAGTCATTGGTAAAGCATTGGTAACGAAGACCAATCAGATTCCCAAGGCTGTTTACAAATATAATAGAAACATTGTAAGAGCGATACTCGAAATGTGGCAAAGTTGTTTGAAACTACCTGAAATTTTAACTGATAAGATGGAATCTGCACCTGGAGCCGCGGTATATTTGATATTAATTTGTTTTGTTAATGGAATGAAGAACGACATCATTCAAAGGGATGATGTTTTAGAGTTTTTGGAGAAATCTTTGGAAAAGTGGCAAGACGACGAAGAAACAGTTCTGCAATCGTGCGAGTGTTTCGGTTTCATTCTTACGTTCTTCGACAGCCATGATGAACATGCGAATAGAAAATCAGCCATAATGGAAAAAATTCGAAGTATATTAAGGCAGATGCAAACAAAATTTAATAACAGACAGATGAAGTGCATTGGTGCTCTATGCAAAAGTTATCCAAGTGCTGCTGTGATTTATTTCGACTTTGCTACCTCAAACATATCTAGAGTAGATGTGCAAGGAAAATCAAATTGTTTAGAAATATTCTTGCTGTGTATACCACATTTCAGCGTGGATCAAATATTGAAGGAATTAGATTATATGAAGTTTCACGATCTGTTAAAGAATAAGATTTTACTTTGTGAAACGATAGCATTGAAAATCATTGACACTTTAGTTCCTGTTCTTCCGCCATTAAATCTTATATTACTAGCAAAATTAGTACCCCTTTACACAAAACATGAATCTTTTGAATATAGAGAAATCGCTTACAGTATATTTATGAATATATATAAAAAATATGCTGCCGATACCTCTGAAGATAAAAATATAAGAGAATTGATGCAAAGCAGCAAAGAAATGTTGCTTAATGCTGTTTTGGATCCCGCTGAACAACTGCAGGAAAAAATACTGAATTTCTGGTCTCAGGATGCACAGTTATCGTGTACTTTGAAAGAAAGATTATTGGAGACGTTATATACGTATACTCCTAGTGTTGGCAATAATTTTCTGCCATTTTGGATTTTAATAACTTTAGACCTTACTAAAAAGTCAAAAAATTATACGCAGGCAATATTTGAACCATTACATAATTGTAGTTACAAAGATTACAAGATTACTCTCTTGTGGAGGATAAACCATTTGGGATCAAAGGCTCCACTCTTTGTTCCATCTATGGCTAGCCAAATAAATCAAACATTTAGTCAAACGAGTACTACATTACGAAATACATCTTCAGATTTTACATATGCAAGACCATCTTCAAGTTCTAATGCTGATTTGGTGCTTCAGGCAACACAGGATCCCGAATTTCTACCGACTAATATGGATATTGAGCCTCAGTTAACTTTAAACGACAAAGAATATGATCATCATTTCGAAGTACCAAAAGTACCGCAACCTGCTTACAATAAAAAATCAAAACGAATTTTGAGTAGTTCAACTGAAGTATCTGCAGTTATACGTCAAAAAGAAATTAAGAAGAACATACGGCGTGCTAATATGATACAGGAAGAAGTTGCTCGTCAAAGAAGCAGCGTAAAATTGTATAGAAAGTATAGAATAGGTGATTTTCCAGACATTGCAATATCCCATGCTGCGTTTATCGAGCCATTGGAACAGTTAGCAAAGAAAGATCAATTGATTTGTAAGGATTTAACTGTTTCCATTATTTGCTCATTACTCAAAGAGTGCAAAGATGATGGTTTTCTAGAAAAAGTTGCAAATAATTTGAAACACATCATAGAGAATCAGCAAGGAACAAATTCCAGTATATCTGCAATTTTAGAAGTATTATTAACCACTCGTGTATTAAAGTGTTCACCAGAAGTCATTACAAAAGTTTCAACATTGAACAATTTGAACTTCCTTGGGTCGCTTATCTTAGAGGAAAATTTAATTTACGATATAAATGATTCTGAACCACCAATAAAAAAAGCACGGAATGTTGATGTAAATGACTCGTCCGACGAATGGTTGCAACTAACAAATCTTTACAAGTCTATGAATGATATTGATGTAGTCCTCAGCATTTTCCGCAATCATATCAGGGATGAAGATATGCAAGTACGTATTTATTTCTATTCATATTTTCCACTACACTGAGCGATAATTGTATGATGTTTGTAGATGCTACAATGGATTTAATTAATTTCTCATTATATTTCAAGTCAGATTAGTAAATTCAAGAATACAGTCTGTTCAACAAGAAAGGAACCGCGATTTTTTGATAAGTACAAAAGATATGTATTTTTTATTTGTTTTGCATGAAAGCATATTAAAAATGCTAAGGCGCTTATAATTAATAGACAGTAAAATCGCCACCGTGATCGAGTATGGCCTGGCATCGTCTGGGTATACTTACAAACTAAGTTTTTAGCGTAATCCGTCAGAAGAGAACGCCAAATTTTGCGAAAATGTGCACAGGTTTTCCTGCAAGCTTGACCTTCACAATGCCCCACACATTTACGATGGGATTGGCATCGGGAGATTGGGAGGGCCAATTCATCGTATTTCCATCCATTTTCCTCCTTCCAGGTATTGCAGAGCTTACTATGATGTTTTGGGTCATTATCTTCTTGTAAGACCTAATCTTCGTTAGTGAGGCCAAACATCTTCTTGGCTGATCTAATGAGGCCGTGCTTGAAAATTTTAACCATATTCGCTGCATTTAAATTCTCCGCGAAAAGCTCCAAACAGCCGAATTCGCGCCCGTTTTGTCCTGCGTGCTTGTCGTCGATCTCGTTTTTCCTCGGTCTAAACGGTCATCAAAGTTTTGCAATGATTTGTACTGTGTCACCCACTTGGCAACGAACTTCTGTGACTTTTTAATGACTTTCCGGTGCGTGCCCAGAAAGACCGCCTCAAATCGGCTCCACGTACACAGTACTTTTTATGATGCACGTTGGCCTAATACAACATTTCGAGTGATACTAAAGTGAATAGGAATTGGCGTCGTAGCTCATCAATGATACAATAGCGCCGAGGAAGAGAGAGATATATCTTTTAGTTTTCTCGGCAACTTGCCGGTTCCTTTCTTATTGGACAAACACTGTGAATACAGCGAGTACAATCTTTACAATATAATACATAGTAAGTCTAATGATACCAAAGTTTGTAGAAAATTCACGCAGAAAACAGAAAAACTCACGTAGAAAATTTATATGACTAAAAATAAAAGCGTGGGGCGTAAAGATTGAATATTAAAAGATATGCAAAAACTAATTACTGAACGTTAGATCTCGGGACAGACTTTTAATTGAGGAATTAAGGGGGTCGTCTTATGTGACGGTCGGTTTTTTCGCTTTTTGGGGAATTTTTTTTGACGAACCATGAAAATACAATATCTTGGATTTTGTACTTATATTTATTAACATTTGAACAGTTATTCAGAATGTTTTGAAGTTAAAATATGATGTGGAATTGACTTTATAGCTCTCGAAAGAGACAGGTGCGAAAAAAGTTGGTCGACGGCTGACATGATTCCGGCTGTTCTGCTCATCTGAACTCAAAAAATCAAACGGCACATTAATTTGTAGACTTATGGCTATAGCCAGTACCAGAATGAAGTAAAAATATTGGAAATTTAATGTTTGGCACAGTTTTGAAAATAAAGTTACGATTTTCGACTTTTTTAAATTGAAAAAAAAACTATGACAAATATGACAATGATTCTGGTACGGGTTGGAACTATGAATGTACTGAACATACCATCCAAATTTGAGCGAAATCGGTGAACTTTCAATCGCGTTTTTCTCAAAACTGTTATTTTTCAAATTGGCTGACACGATATCACAGAAACTATTGAACCGATTTCGCTCACATTTTTATGGTATGTTCAGTACATTCGCAGTTCCAACTCGTACCAGAATCATTGTCATATCTGTCATAGTTTTTTTTTTCAAGCTAAAAAAAGTCGGGAAAAAATGACGAAAATCGTAACTTTATTTTCAAAATTGTGCCAAACATTAAATTTCCAATATTTTTACTTCATTCTGATACCGGCTATAGCCACAAGTCTACAAATTAATGTGCCGTTTGACTTTTTGATTTCAGATGAGCGGGACAGCCGGAATCCTGTCAGTCGTCGACCAACTTTTTTTTTTTTATGAGACGACCCCCTTAAACTACTCGCAATCAAGTGGAAAAAATTTGTGCAATAAGGACGCTCCATGAGAATGCGAAAACTAATGTATCGAGATACGTTGAGCATTATAAATATTTATAAAAATATTTGTAAAAAGGACATTTCAATATTTACGCCCCACGCTTTTATTTGTAGCAGTATGATGGAATTCTTATAAGGCAGTCATTTAGGCCGGTATCTAAGTTGTTCTTCCCTTTTTAGTGCAGTTTAATATATTATACATTATTTGTTTACTCTCTTCTAAAATATACTCAGTTCTACGTAATTTAAAAATTTACATTAAGATTAGAAGAAAAGAATCAGAACGGTGAAACTTTCGCAAAAGATTAACACACACTGATATTTTTTTATTATAGGAGGCAGCATTTGCACAAGCAGCTAATGATTGGGTTAGAGCAAACTCAGCATACGAAAAGGCGTATGAAACAGAATTAGAAGCGGTCAAAGAGCATTGTCTTCAAGGCTCATTCGAATGTTTGAGCAATTTATGTAGCTGGAACGAAATCGATATCTGGACACAGAAAAGATTAGATGGGAAGTTAGACAACATTTGGAATGATTCATGGAAAGATTGGATGTTTCCGTGGTTGATGGAGGTACATGTACGTAAATTAATAGATGATGACACCAGCAGTGATAAGCTTGCAGATAATGTAAACATCATGCAGTCTTGGTTAGGCGACGATGCAAAAGTGAAACACATGAAACGATTCTTTGGAACAGAATTATCAATGTTTCTGTTCGAGAAACTGGAAGTTGCTCGTGAATTTTTATTGAACACATTGGATGAAATCAGGGAACAGTGGATTGCGCTTCATCCACTTTCAACACAGTTAAAAGCTCATAAACTACAAAAGTTGCGAATAATAAATGATGTAAATCACTTTATAAGGATTTTAAAAACAGCAAAGGGCGGCCCGTGCGACTTGCAAGAGATCTTAAAGTTCTGGAATAAGAGCGTACCCTCTGCACAAGACTCTATTCTCCCATGGGATACATTAACATCCTACAGAATATATTTCATTAGCTACCTACTGAATTATAAAGTGATACAGTGTAACGAGAATGACACGCAAGACGAATCAGAAAGTCATATTACTCATAAGTTGCACTCGGTTATATTTCAAATGCGGTTGAAAATGATCGAAGCAGCGTTAGATCAAAAAAATAGATACATAGCAAAGAAATACTTATGTCAATTGGAAAAGAATATAGAAAAATATTCGCCGGACTTGGTAGACCAGTTCTTCTTAATGGTCGCAAAGAAACGAATTTTGAATGGGGAGATTGAAATGAATATGAAAAAAAAGTTGTCGAATTATACGTCTGCTTGGGAGCATTGTCATAATCTTTTGGAAAACAACGACCTTGACCCGAAGACGAACGTTGCCGTTCGACAGCAAGTGAGCAAACTAGCTTCGGAAATTGTAGAGTTAAGCGAAAAAGATGAGACGTTTTCTGAGTTATTATCCATAAACGCTACAATCTTGAAGAAGGTAAATGCTGAAAACGGTGATTTAGCCACCATCAGAGACTCATTGGAAGCTTATAGTTTGAATAATTTAAAGATGTGTTGCGATCCACCGACTACGAACATTAAGGAGTGTTATTTCACTCTCGCAAGGTACTGTTACGACAGGTTATCACGTAACTCGAGTGATGTTGAATTAAGAAAGGAATTTGTAAATTCTACATTGAAGGCAATGCGTTACGGATCTCTGGAAGCAGCGCACTATTTTCCTTGCTTGCTAAAACCAGAATACTTTGAGGACGAAGAGACGAAAAATATTTTCTTAAAAGAGTGCGACGGAGTTGAGACTTGGTTGTTTCTTTCTTGGCAGGCGCAACTGTTTTCGCACCTCGGAACGTTGATAGCTCCATTAATCATACCCATTCTGAAACGAATCGTTGAGACTTATCCGAATGCGGTATTTTATACATTTCGCTTGACGGTGGAAACGAACCCTGCTCTTCTGGAGGAAACTAGAACTTACGAAATTCGCCAAATACTCTACAGTAGACCCGAAGTCGACCAATTTTTGTTAGCGATGCAATACGTAGTTCAACCAGAATTGTACTTGCAATATTATTTATCTGATTGTATAAAAAACTTGCGACTTGGAACATCAACGGCAATAGATATACTTCTGAAGAAGGTATACCAAAGCACACAGGGAGACATACATGATCCAAAACCAGGGAGTGTGTTTAATCAAATTGAAGCGTATAAAAGTAAAATAGAGAAACTGCAAGATAAAAGTTCTGCAGAAATTAAGCAGCGAGTAATCAAAATGATTGACAACATTAAAGATTCGCTTCGTAAACGTAGGGATAGTTTGAAGCTAAAGGACTACAGTCCATGGTTACACAAATTTCGTGAAAGAAATATCGAGATACCTGGACAGTATACTGGCAATAGAAAACCTATGCCGCAATACCATGCAAAAATTATAAAATTTGAATCTACTGTGAAGGTGATGCAATCACTACGCAAACCAATTCGAATTACCATGGTGGGCAATGATGCAAAAGAATACCATTTTCTGGTCAAATTTGGGGAGGATCTAAGACAAGATCAGAGGTTGCAACAATTGTTCACCATTATGAACAAAACATTACATACTGATACCGCTTGCAGGCAAAGACAATTGTCTGTTGATACGTATCAGGTGACTAAATATATTATTAAAAAGGAGAAGGTCAAGTTTCTGGACAATTCAGTAGAATGAACTAAATCCCAGTGATGCAACAAACACTTTATCTCACATTTATTTGAAAATATTGAATATATCACTGTGTGCTAATTATTCAGCTGGGTGATCTTTTAACTACTTTGGCCATTATAGTAACGTTTTCAGTGAATGTCATAGGTGATTCTTGTATCCTACTGAACTTCACGGAACGCCACTAACTTCTATTATATTTTCCCTTGATTTTGAAATAATCTTGTAAGGATTTCAAGTAATATTATGTCGTGTTTATGCAAGTAATAAATCTTGTAATAGGTATCTCCTTTTCAATTCAGGTGATACCCTTATCCACAACAGTGGGTTTCATACAATGGATAGATAACACAAGGTCTCTGCAGGAATTAATACACTACACACTATCCAAGCAGGAGACAGATCGATATGACTCCATACCTACAGAATATGAAGAATGGATATGTAGTGCTGCAGCTTCTAAAAGGCAACACGAAAGATACAAAGAGGCGACAGTAAAGTGCAGTGCCTCAAAAGTGATCGCTAAAATGAATGAGTTTATCAGTAAAACCGAATGGGACAGTTTACGCAAAACATTCATGATATTATGCCCGTCTGTAGAAAGCTTCGTTACCATGCGCCGAAATTTTATCACTGCGTACGCCACTATGTGTATCGCACACTGGATTTTGGGCATCGGTGATCGACATCTTGGGAACATCCTCATCGCTATTGGCTCAGGACGATGCTTAGGCATCGACTTTGGTTTAGCTTTTGGTGCAGGCATTGATCAAAAGATACCTGAGTTGATGCCATTTCGCTTAACGCCCCAAATTCTTGGCTTGTTGAAGCCTTTCACTGAAAACGATCTTTTGGGGACAATAATGATTCACGTGTTACGAGCGCTCAGAAACGAGCAAGGTCCTATTCTATCTTGTATGGATGTTTTTGTTCATGAACCGTTAAATTGGACTGAACATGTTAATAAGGCAGTAAGAGAAAGTGAAGAAGATATTACAGGTATTCCTTTCGTATCTTATATGTAGTAGTTTTTCTTTCATTGAGTTAAATCCAAATTTTGAATATTGGTATGAAGAAACCTATTTTAATCCATACATAAATTTTAGAAATTTTTTAGAAACTATATTAAGTTGAGGAGAATTGAATGTAGGATATTTGTTATGGATATTAAGACGTTAGAATGTCAAAGAAAAGATTCAGTGTCAGAGATGTCTAGGATGTTTTAGAATAATTATGTATCTTTATACAGTGTGTCTCAAAGCGGGAAAATCCAGAACATACAATATCCTAATGTAAAAAGACATTGAAATGTCCTTCACCGTTTTGGAATCGGAAGCTTCGTTTTCATGATATTAACAATTGAATATTGGCGGTTGAACTTCCAGGCCGCGTAGTTTAAGGGGACATTCTACTCCCGCGGTCGAAAAATCCGTCACTTTTCGGTGATGGTTTTTATAATACACACTTAACGTTTTAGAATTTCGGGGGGTATATTGTACCACTCTTGAAATACAAGAAAAAATCTTTGTTGTTTGTTCATTTTACGTGTTTACTTACATATTTCGTAGTGAAGTTGGCGTTCTTAGAATTTGACCCCTTACTGGCGGTTGCAATGTCGGACGACTGGATCATCGGAAATAAAAAAACTAAACATATTTTTAATTGGCAGGAGTATGGCTATCTCGCTAACCACAAATATCTTAAGATTTTTAATATTTTCCCACATTTCATATCTATTAAACAGAAGAGAAATGCCCTTTTCGGTACTTTCAACTTTGATCGACTACTATTTTAATAATTTTGGGTCCAAAATTGTTCTTTCATGGAAAGCGAGATAACCATACTCTTGTGAATTAGAAATATGTTTGGTTTTTGTATTTCCGATGATCCAGTCGTCCAAAATTTCAACCGTCAGCAAGGGGTCAAATTCTGAAGCCGCCAACTTCACTGCGAAATATTTATGTAAATAAATGAAATAAACAAACAACAAAGATTTTTTCTTGTATTTCAAGAGTGTTAGAGTATACCCCCAGAAAATCTAAAACATTAAGTGTTTATTTCATTATAAAAACCATCACCAAAAAGTGGCCGATTTTTCGGCCGAGAGAGTAGAATGTCTCCTTAAAGCTGAATCAGCTGAGCGCGCGGTTGCGTACGCCACATAGAAGAACCGACTGTCCTAATTCATTTTCACGGTTTGAACCAGCGCGGTCGGCTCTACTGTGTGCGTGGATCTGTATCTACGTGTGCCTCCTGCGTGTGCGTGCTAGTGTAAGTGTCGCGCGCTCAACTGGCTCGGCTTTATACGGAAGTTTGACCGCTAATATTCAAGCCTTTCCGTGGGTTCATCTCCTCTTTGTATATAATTTCTGAAAATTATTATAATTAGTACTTGCAAAATATGACCGTTTTATTTCATTCGTAGACATTAAATGGGTACCAACGAAAAAAATCAAAGCAGTTGCCGAAAAATTAAATGGAATCAAACCATCCTTAATTACTGTGGAACAATTAAAAGAGCAACACAATGATAAATATTTTGATAAGTATGTTGCAATAATTACTGGGACTGATGATATAAAACGAACTCGAACAGGGATACAGGAGAATAATGTAACTCCAGAGAAACAGGTAATGTTTTATAGTATATTATATACATTTATGACTGCGTAGTAATTACAAACTATTACACAAAGTATTTAATAAAATTCTTAGGTTGAATGCTTGCTGGATCAAGCAACCGATTTAAATATTCTTGGACGTTCGTTTGTTGGATGGAAACCGTGGCTTTAAAATATTCAATCATGTAATGTTTATAACGATTTTTAGTTGCATGACCGAATACATTTTTATATTTTTAATAAAAAATTAACTACATATGTATATAGTTACCCCATTCTTTCTATAATTGTACTTCTACGCGACGACACTTTTGTTATTTAAATAACTTATCAAATAAGGGACTTTATCTTTATTTGTCATCAAATAAAAATAACACAGAGTTATTTTTTATTTGAAGCGCAAAAAATTTTTTTATTCGACCGGAATTCATTCGACGGCCACAATTAATTATTTTATTCGGTGGGAATTCATCCGACGACCACAGATAATTTTTTCATTCGACGAGTATTAATCCGACACCCACAGAATTGTTCTATCACCTTCAGCTTTTGAGAAAATCGATTTTGAAAAAAACTGCAACTTTTCAAATTTCAACATCTTTTGTTTCGAAACGGTAATAGTTATGCGGTTGCTCGTTACGTCAAATTATTCTATAAACCCTCCTGAATACAACTATACATATAAGTTATTATTGCATTATGAACATTTAAATATGTTTAAACAACGATCAAAGGGAAAATGATACCCGAAATGCACCCACTTTTGAAGATATATTTAAATTTATTTCCAAAACTAAGGGTCTAGGAGAAAATCTGACCATTCTACGCGATACAGCAGACATGTTTCGTTCGGAAATCATAAACAAAAGAGGTAAGTCACGTTTTGATTTCAATACAGAAGCGAAATAGTTTGACAAAAAGCGCGGTGTCGACAGTGGTAGGCACAGAAGACAATTTCCCATAGTGTTAGCATTTGCTATAACAATTAATAAGTCTCAAGGACAGAGTTTTGATTACGTACCAAAAAATGGTATAAAAATTCGAAGTTCGATAGTTATTGAAAATATTATTTGGAAAAAAGTATTGTAAATAAAGATGTTATGAATTTAAGACCGCTTATATTTTCTGTCTGTATAAATCAAACAAATTTCGACAAGAAAACAGCAAACGAAAATACCTGCTGAACAAAACAGTGAATTTTGCCGAAAGTGTACCAGTAACGAATACGGTGGGTTGGGCGCCTAAGGCGCCAGGGGAGCATAGCCCCCTAGTGTCATAATATTTTTCTATTTTATTACTCTTTAAGCGGCAGGGGGCGATCGCCCCCTCTGAATCCGCCCCTGTAGTAGATACAGTCGAACCTTCAGTATCTAAATTAATTGTTCGGATAAAGAATTTTTCGGATAGAGAAGCACCGACGTTCATGATAAATAATTATTTTACATTTTATATGTTAGAAAAGATACTACCCTTGTAGTACCTAATATGAAAAATACGAAGTAATATAAATATACTATCATAGATTTTCGAACGTTGTATATTCTTACTAATTTTGCCGTACCTACTTTCACCATTTTCTAACTTTAGAAGTGTCGCCTTCTTTCTTTCCAACAGTTAATATCGTACAGTAGGTATGTAGACAAAAAGTTTTTAAAAAATGAAAACCGACTTAAAAAGAATGACAATGCATTAAAAAGTAAAAAATAATATTTTTCCCTATTTCATCTACGACTCTCATTTTTTTTATGTCGGCGCTTCATCATTTGCACTGTGAAAATCTGACGTCCACTTAAAACAATGTGAGTCGTAGGTTAAATAAAGAAAAAAATTATTTCTTTTTCGTACATTTTTTTAAGACGGATTTAAGTTATTTTTAATTTTTTTTATTTTCTATTTTTTTAGTTACTTAAGTTTACATAAACTACATTTATTTAAAAATATATGGGTGGGCCTATAAAAAGAGCTGCTCGTAAGAAAAAGAACCGTTTGCTAGAAACGGAAGATTCCAAAATAAGTACTCAAATTCGTTATAAGCGGTCTATAACTCAACGCGCGGAAATACTCTAAAATGCGAGAATACATTAAATACAAATTATGTAACGAGGCGAAGTTTGAATTAACCAGTAGTGGCAAAGTATTAAGTGATTATTGATGCACTGTATGATGGGGCTACCGGGGCATCGACCTCTTTCGAATAAAAAAAGGATCATCAAAATCGGCCCATATGCTGAAGAGTTATGCGCGGACAAACATAAAAAAGTGCATACGGGTCAAATGTAAAACCTCCTGTTTTTTAAAGTCGGTTAAAAAGGTATGTAACTATAGCGAGATAGTAAATTAAACCATAGAGCGGCGGCAACGACTAATATATAGTAGCGATTCTAATTGAGCTTCGGGTGGTTATCTTTCCGTATTTCTGTTAATTACACATTCTAAAATCTAAAAACTTCCATGCATTGACGTATAATGTAGGTACCTAACAAGTTTTTCAGAATGTGACATAATATTTTTACATTTCATTACTTACGGGGAGGAGGGCGTTGACCCTACCGCCACCTTCTGGATCCGCCCCTGAGAACGATCAGATAACATATATTCGGATACTGAAAGTTGTATTCTACCTCCATTATTATATGTCGTACGATAAAAAATTTTAAATAGTAAACTGCGAAATTGTATAAAAAAAATCAATGTACATGATACATATGTTATATATACATGTACATCAATCTAATATTTCAAGTATTTTATGAAATAATTTTATTAAAACTGTAAATATTTTATAATACATTATTTTATAATATAAAATGTTTTATAATGTTTTATAATAACATGCAGTTGTATAATATTTGTCTATTTTTACATAGAAATGGAACCAATACAATAGATGAATTGAAATGTGTACCTAAACACGAGTGATAACTTCCGCTTTCACTTATATATTATTAAGGATAATGAATATTCCATTAAGCGATTACATGGCTCGAATTAAGAATCATATTAGATCTGTATTTGTGTATCTAGTTCTATTAAATACATCACATATGTCGTTGGTCGATCGAACAGTTTGTTTTCATAATTATACGATAAGGATATGCCAATGCAGGAGGCATTCGTTGGCTAAGTTGACTTATCACGCTTATCAGTAAATTGACATCGTTAGAAAACGTCAAGCAATATATTATTGTAAAATTTTTGCCTATTTCGATCTCTTGTTCTTGTGATCTGGAACAATAATATTTCTCTGAAGACATTATTATAAAATTTCATAGATAATTGTCATTTAAAGTAACACAGTGTTTACACAATATTTTAGTACAATAGTAATAATAACAATATGACAATACTATTGTCAAGTTATAATAAATTCCTTGGCATTACCGTTAATGGATATTTCAATCTTCGCGGCTGTTTTGTATAATAGATATTTCTACAATCGTATCGCGCCGAACAACCAATCCGCAATTCTCCTTCATCAAGACCCGTTCAACAGGTTTCGTCTATACAACAAAGCAAAATGAAAGAGGATATCACACACCCAGTAATCGATTTTAGTCTCTATTCAACTAGATCTGAAGAAGTTATAGCGATCGGTTACATAAAAGAGATTGTAAACAAAGCAAAAGTTGAAAGAGAAAGTAAAGGAAGTAGTACATTGAAAATAGAATGACTAACTGCATCAATTATTTCTAACGGGTTTGTCGGCCGAAGTATTGTAAAACGCGAAGAAAGTTGGTAGTAAATGCAAAGAAGGAATTGTATCTGATAAAGCGCCTGTAAGACGTTTATCAGAAGCACAGCAAGGCACGGTAAACTGGAATATCTTCTCTGCATTAAATCCAGTTCAGTCTCTCCATAGCAGCCGTCCGGTACGATAGTGACATTCGCAATGAGCGATCAAAGCAATAGTTCGGGCCTTGTAATTAATTTTGGAGCAGGACCGGCCAAGATACCACATCAGGTACCGTGAGAAAATTATTATGTTCGCAAAGCAAATTCTTTATCTTTATAAACATGTACATCAATTTACGATCTTAAGCCATAATTCAAGTACATACGAGGGAATTACGTAAAAATCGGAATACGATCTCCCACACAGCACACAGGCCTTCCAGGGACGTCTCGAACGTCCCACCAACGGCTTATATACGTCTTTTGAACGACCCATTGTTACAAAACGGGACGCCCAGGGGACGTCTTTAATAAGACGTTTATCGGCACTGGTTCGATTTAATATTTTAAGGAAGTAAATGGTTTCCAAAATAATGTCAAACTCATTAACGATTTATTTCATTTATGTAATTCCAATTAATTTTATTTGAATTATTATGTATGCAGGATATATGCAGAATATACATAACCTATAAACTCTATTTGCAAACGTTCGTGCAAAAACATTTAACAAAATCCCTCTGTGTTTTTGATTTTCCATTGATTATGCGAGCAAATGTTCATAAACATTTGTATATAGATCTGGTTAGACTTAACACCTTCGATCTTTAATACTTCGTCGGTAGTTCGGGACAGACAGTGGTTAGAATCCCTGGTTTCCTCCAACTACCTGATTCGTACTCTGAGAAAAAATAAATACCTTAACACGTTGACTGCCCACTACACCGATCGGCGTGTTTTTTGTTCTTTGACCGACGCCGACTACACCGATCGGAGCGATCGGAGCGTGTACGGGCTCATAAACAAAAAATTTTCGGCGTCGAGCATAGCACCTCCAGATTTCGTGGGCAGTCAATGTGTTAATCTCTAACTAATTCTTAGATAGCACGCAACGTTAAAAACGTTATATAGATGGTACCTATGGAGTTTTCAAATAATACAGACGCCCCAAAGCCCACATAGCACAGACGTCAATTGTACGTCCGTTTCACGTCTTTAAGGACTTTTAAGGAGACGTCTTGTTACAAATCAGAACATTCAGACGCTCAGACTTAAAATGTACGTCCCCGGGACGTCGCGTGCTGTGTGGGAGCTATAGTGATCAGTAATATTGACTTTTTCCCTGTGTCAAAAATGACTATACTCAGTTTAAGTAATGAATACTTCTCGTGTCAAGTAATACTAACACATATATGTATATCACTGGATTCAGAAAGTATCCGTTATAATACTCTGTAGTATTATGACTTTTTCTGCAGCTGTAGCTACATACATATCGACACGCTACCGCGTCTCTAGATATATGTGAAGGAGTCTCCCTCCCTGGACGGCCTGAAAAGGAGCGCGATGTTTGGGATTTTTTTTAAGAGAAACCCTCGAATTATATTAATTAAAAACTTTATACCTATATTTGTATATATTTAGGCAACATTTTAAACAAATTTAATTAAAAACAAAAACGGCACCTAAAACTTCAAACAGATACTTCGCAAAACGATGTTTTTCCAATTGGTTAGCATGATATCTCAAAAACCAATCACCCGATTCACTTCAAACTTAGCATATATCTTCAGTAGATGTCCCATTCTCGCTGGTACTAAAACTAAGTCGGGTTTTGCAAAATTAGACTTTGTGACTTAAAAAACAGCGAATTTTTTTGCAGAAATCTATGCCTGTTTAGGCGGTGCCATTTTTTTTTATTTTTAGTATTTCTCATTTAATCTAGTTCAAGCAATATCCACACTCATACAGATTACACAAATTTATAAGTTTTCTACTTCAGATAACTACAACGGCTGATTTTATGCTAACAATGCGCATATGATTTTTGTAAGCCGCCCTATTTGAAGCACTATATCTGCCGATATCACCACTATTTTTTCATATTCTTTAAAGATTAACAAATAGTCACAAATCTGGAAGTAAATATATTTAATGGTTGTGTTTTAAGAAATTCCCAAAGTTCGCATTATTTTTCGTCTGTCAAAGTAGGGATACGCGTTAAGTTACAAAGTATTATATACAATTTTGTGAGGTAAATATCACTTTGAATTAAAAATCAGCAGAAAAATATAAATACAGTTTAAACATATTACTTTAGGGTCAACGAGTAACTTAGATAGATAAAGTACACGAATGTAGTGATATCGTTTATGTAAAAGGTCAAATTCGTTCATTCAACTGCCGCGAACCCCAATTAAATCACCTGCGCACATTAATTACGAGACAGCATCGAAGCAGTGAATTACATTCCTCGCATTTTTGGAAAATATATTATTCTTTAATTCGTTACTTTATACTATTCTCTGTATTTTTAATCGTAATTACCTGACCTATCGATAGTGTTGTATTTTTGATAGGTATTAAAAGATGTACAAAGGGAATTGCTGGCATACAGTAATACTCAAATTAGCGTCTTGGAGCTGAGTCATAGATCGAACGAATTTAAAAATATTATTGAAGATGCTCAAGCAACGTTACGTGAAATATTGTAAGTTCGTATGAGCAACAATATGACGGGAATTTTACATCGTTAAAAATGATAAATTCAATTTTACAATTTTTATTAATTTTAATTTTACAGGCACGTTCCGGATAATTATAAAATCTTATTTATGCAAGGAGGAGGAACAGGTATTTTTGCAGCTGTCCCTCTAAATATGATGACAACTGGTACTGCAGATTACATAGTAACTGGTAAATTCTAAATCTATGATAGTAGGTTTCTTAAATCTCATTTTTTACGTTAGAAATCAAATTTTGCTGCCACTAAAGAAGATACATTCCGAGACAAAAGGGAACTAAGTATATAACTAAGTAGGGTCTGGGGAAAAGTTAAACTGATAATAATGCGTTTTACGTTAATATAAAGCAATTTGTTAAGGTACTTGGTCGGCTAAAGCAGCGAAGGAAGCAACAAAGTACGGTAATGTGAATTTAGTTCTACCAAAAACGACGAAATATACCGAAGTCCCTGATCCATCTACTTGGAATTTGAATTCAAACGCATCCTACATTTATTACTGTGCTAACGAAACGGTTCACGGTAAATAAATAATAATACGATACAAAAACAACACATATAATGATCCGTTTATTTATGTACAGTCGATGATGAAGATACATTTAATTGTTTAAGGTATCGAGTTCAATTATATTCCTGAAACAAATGGAGTACCGCTTGTGGCCGACATGTCATCGAATATTCTCTCCAGATCTTTAGATATTTCGAAAGTATGTAATATTCAATCGAACGATGAACAGGCTCAGAAAAAGATAAATCAACGGTTTACAATAACATGTTGTTCAGTTTGCAGTAATATTTGCCGGTGCACAGAAAAATATTGGTCCAGCTGGAGTAACACTTGTGATAGTGCGAGATAATGTTCTTGGTCATGCCATGAAAGTTTGTCCTACCGTACTCGACTTCACTGTTATGGCAACTGATAATTCCTTGCACAATACACCACCAGTATTTCAGTAGGCATTCGCGATAAAATGAATATACATAGTATTAGATGGCACATGGTATTAGATATTATTTCACGATCATTAGCAGCATTCTAACACACAAAAGTTCATGTACCAATTGAAAGTGAAAACGCTTATTCAATTTTGAGAACTCTTACCAAGGAAATATAATCAGTATTTTTTAACGCATCTCTGTTTGATTTTTAGAATATACGTAGTCGGGTTAGTTTTCAAATGGATCAAGCAGCAAGGCGGTGTCAAGGGAATGGAAAAACTGGCGATTATGAAAAGTCAGAAAATATACGACACGATCAACGAGTCGAAAGGGTTTTATACGTGTCCAGTTAAGCCAGATGTACGGAGTAGAATGAATGTACCATTTAGAATAGACAAAGGCGATGAGGAACTTGAGAAAAAGTTCCTTTCCGGCGCGATCGCGCGCGGGATGCTTCAGTTGAAAGGTCACAGGTCAGTATCACTTACAATTAGAAAACAGTCTATATAACAATGAGTAGTACTAGCTACCTAGGTGAAATAATATCGTGTCAAGATGGATATCTTCCTATTTTAATGAAAATTAATTCAAATGAATGTTGCATAGTATTACAACACTATTCAATCATACATATATATGGTATATGACCATATAAGAAAGAAATCAAAGTAGGTAGGTATGTCGTACAAAAAGTATTTCAGATAATGTTAATAGAAATTTAATCGTATGGAATAATACAATAGATTTCAAATGATCCCAAACATACTCAATATCATCTATTTACACGGAAAGTTTTTAATTAGTTATGCAACAAGCTATGTTTGTAGCCATCTAATTAAATGCAAAAATATTTAATTGCAGGTTAGTAGGTGGAATTCGAGCATCTTTATATAATGCTATTACTTTAGATGAGGTGGATAAATTAGCAGAATACATGAAGTCGTTCTTCCAAGAATATTGTAACAAAAATTAGGAGAATTATAGTACAATCTTGAATGTATGAAAAATATTATTCCATAAAAAATAATTTATATACATGTACTATAAGATACATAATATTTTTACAAATTTTGTAAATTACCTTTTATACAATTTATGCAGCTGCTTTTACGTTTGTTCTAATGTTCGTAAAATCGTCATTTAATAGTAATATGTATTCACTAATTTTTTAAACACAATGTCATCTCTTTTTATATTTTGAATCAATCAATAGAATTATTAATTAATAAAACAGTAGTATATATTATGATAAGAATGTTCTTTTACATACGCAATTCTCCCTGTCTTGAGATACATGATTTGCAAAGATTATATCTAGTTCCCTTTCCAGATTAAAATTTGTCTTACGGCACCCATCTACCACAGCTTTGGACCACTGTAATTAGCATTTTGTATTTAACAGATTAATCTTAGCAGACTTAGTATATACATTTACATTGACAAGTCTGTTCTTCCTATTTCAATTACCTTAAAATATTCTTTCACTCTTTCTGGTGACCATCCGACCGGTGTGGTTCTCTGGAGATCTCTCAAATTATATAATTTATCTGCTAAGGTAACCAACTTAGCTTTGTAACTTCGTCCACAAGCATTTTCTATTTGTAGTCTTTTACGCTCCGCTTTTGGTAATCTTTTATCATCAGTTACCTCTCTAACAATAGTACAAACTTCAATACCAAATTCTTGCTCTATCTCTTCGAATGTAGTATCTGTATCTTCTACTGTATCATGTAGTAAAGCTGCCAAAATTAGAGCTGAATCATGGACATTACCTTCTTGGATCAAAATATTTGCCACACCTAAGAGATATTTCATGCAATCATACCTTTTTTCTTAAGTTTTAAGTTTCTTATGCATTCTTCAATGCATATCTTTGAAAATTACAATTCTGTCTTTGCGCCAGAGACTCAGAAGTGGTATTATTTTGGTTTCCGTATTATATTGAATAAGCCATGCTGACACCGAAATACAATCAGAACATACCAGAATAATGTAATACCGAAACCGAAATACATAATTAGATTTTTAATTGAAGTTACAAATTCATACAACTTACATCAATTCACTAATGATTAAAATATTATTAGTTTAACTATAGCATAAAGACGATAATGTGTATTTTAGAGAAGGGATCGATCTCTTGACATTAACTTGAGTCGGAAGCACTGATAAAGCCACTTGGGCTAATAAATACAATTCGGGTATATTATTTTCGTTTTCACATAAAAATTGTAAAATATCCTCGTTCCAAGCTAACAAAGATATTCTAAGAATTCCTTAATACATATATAGTGGCATGCAAAAGTATTCGGCCACCCTTTAAAATCGCATAACTTTTTTCAAATTAATCCAAACGACTTGAATTTTTTTGAGAAGCTAGAGGGATTAGTTTGCTAAATGATGTGATTCGTTGTTTGGAAAAAATGCACTTGGTCGGAATAGCAAAAAATAAATAGTAAAGGTCGTTTTTTAAACTTTTTTTTGCGAGCCTGTGATGAAAATTCAAAAAACCCGTTCGTAGATTTAAGTAAGTTATATGCGTGTCTAAAATTTCATCAAAATCAGTTAACGTTGCTTTGAGCTATGGACGCTTAAAGATCGCAGAATAAAATCGAAAATCGCTGATTTCGAGAATTTCGTAATTTTCGATCATGATAATTCTACCAACACATTAGACATTATCAATGTATTAAGGAAATTCATAGAATATCCTCGTTTAGATTCAAAAGAAGATGCTTCACAATTTTGGTACAAAAACAAAAATAATACATCCAAATTGTTTACATTAACCCAAATCGCTTTTGTGATGGCCAGTTGGGCCATTAAGGAGCCGACCTCCATGATGTTTTCCAGAACCACGAGGAAGGGGAGCACAAAGCCAATGATACCGTGGATATACAACGGATAGGGAAAACTATAGTAGTGTTTCCAGTGGCAGCGAACACTGGGGACCCAAGAATCCCAGTCACTCAAGCCTATCCTACGGGTATGAGCCTGCACTGCACACTACTACAGTTTTCCCTATGCATTGCACGCCCACATTCTCGATGGCTTTCAGTCTCCCCGTACCTCCTCTGGTAAACATCATGGAGGTCGGGCTCCTTAATGGCCCAGCTGGTCCCCACTGCTGTAGAGAGATTGTTCTCTTTTCTAAAGTATATATCTTTACGCTATAATTTAATAGATAATTTGCTTAACGACATTTTGGTACTTACAAAGAGAGTATTTTAGGTGTCCACCTCCGATCATTTTGATTTTTGGATATGTTATAGAGGACCGAAAAATAAGAAATACGTGTTTTTTTATTTTTCCCCGTTTTCATATTTGGGGGGTGAAAACTGCGTTCAAAGTTAGGGTTGAAAAATCATTTTTGTGGAATATCTCGAGAACTATTAGAGATAGGGGAATAGTGTCAATGGACGAATTTTGTGTCTTTGAATGCGAAATATGACTGACTCATCAGATTTTCAAAAAGTCCATTTGTTTAAATAAATTTGTTTAAATAATCTTGTTTAAATAAATGGACTTTTTGAAAATCTGGTGAGTCAGTCATATTTCGCATTCAAAGACACAAAATTCGTCCATTGACACTATTCCCCTATCTCTAATAGTTCTCGAGATATTCCACAAAAATGATTTTTCAACCCTAACTTTGAACGCAGTTTTCACCCCCCAAATATGAAAACGGGGAAAAATAATAAAACACGTATTTCTTATTTTTCGGTCCTCTATAACATATCCAAAAATCAAAATGATCAGAGGCGGACACCTAAAATACTCTCCTTGTTAGACCTAACAGAAAATATAGACATAAGTTCAATAAAGGGTTCAATATTCTTTAATCATAGAAATATGATTAAAAATATCTTGAAAATTGGAATAAAATAGAAATACCAGTAAAATACCACTAAATACTTACTAATATACCAATATTCTCATATAACGGTATCACATTATACCTGTATTTTCGTGCTTGTGTTTCCCTAAGGGTTATGTATATAATGGAAAAATAAAGAATAGGTAATACCAATATTTTATGCTTTGCTGTTAAGTTCTGGATTTGCATTGCTCGCTATACATATTATTTGATTGTAAAAGTAGATAGGTAAAAAGTTACAGACCTATGGGATGATTAATGTACGGTGTTTGTTCTGCATCTTTACGTCTTTGATTTTTGTGCTTTACTGCTGCAAAATTGATACACTTCATTGTTAGTGTCAATAATTCTGCATTAGACAAATCTCTGCCACATGATTTACAAGGTCCAGATACATGGAATTGATCATTAGTAATAGATGGTGTAGAAATACTGTTTTCCATAACTGATTTATTCAGCAATGCTACAAATTTCCACTTGCTTTCTTATTTAATGTGAACTGATTACCAATGTTGCTATTATTAAATTGTAATTATATTGTAGAAGCATCTTAACTATAAGTATTATTATACTTATACTTTTATATTTACACTAGAATTATACTCATTATTTAAATTTTTTCGAAGTGTTAACATACTTACCTAAATAGAGAATAAATTGTCATACTTACTAATCTATGCTCCGTAGTATTGGTTGTGTTCCGATTCACGCCTATTCACGCATTATGCGCATAGACTGCACTGTAGTAGGCTACTCCTTGGTAAAATGCTTTGGTTTGGCTTTGACAGTTGACCACAGTTGACGTATAAGGCCTGGTATCATTTGAAATTTATAACAATTCCCAAGTTCATATAAAGTTATTTAGATAAATTTTATGGGAAGAAAGCAGTAGATAAATGTAGAATGGCCGAAAAGAATGAAACTTCAGCGAAGCCGAAATCCGAAACTATGGGAGAGGTTATAAAAGATAAGGAAGCTGATATCAGTCGTTATTTCGAGAATACGTCGCACACAATTTTCGACGAGATTGTTCCGCCTAAAAAAGACGATTTTTTCAACATGCAAAGAGGTTCGAGTAGTAGGATTCCAGATTTTGAGTTATTGACTGATCGTTCTAATGAATTTTTGAAAAATAGTGTGTTGCTCGGTAATGAGCGATTCGACCACAATACATCGAACGATATACACAGAGATGTCTGGATACCATCAGAACAGACAAGGAAAGTTTTGAGAAGTATCACCACATCGACTAATGGAACTAATTCTCTTGATAGAGACAACTTAACAATGCCTGGACTTGCAATACAGGGAGACATGGCTGATTTAATAAAGACTACTGCCATCCACTTCTTAGGCGAAGATGAAAATATTCACAGAAATGTACTTACTGCTTCTGATGTAACGCAAGATGAACGTGGTTTGAGAAACTTAATACAAGCTGGCTGCTACAAAGCCGCAATAAACTTATCAGGAAGACTTTTGGCTGTGTATGCTCAGGGATATGGCAAAATCAATCAACCTAGCAAACACACACCACATTCTTTACAATTATGGTACACTAGGCTTGCTCTACTCACTAAACTTAGACAAATAGATGTTTTAGAGAAAGAATCGAAACCGTTTGGTAATTTAGACAAGCCCGATATGTATTTCACATTTTATCCTGAACTGTATGGTACAAAACCAGGTTCCATGGCTTCCTTTTCCTTTAGATTACTTTTAGCTGAAATTCCACTGTATTGTGGAAAACCGAAGCATGCATTAGATAATTTGTATAAGATTTTAGCCACGGTCAATCAACTAATAGCAAATTTTAATAATGGACATGGTGGAGATGGAGCTCGAATTAAAATCAATGCTACAGAGCAAGAAGATGCAATACGATTGTGGAAAGGCAGACGGTCCAGGGTCCTTATATCTATTACTAATTCTGCAGTTACAATGAAGAATTATGTACTGGCTATAGATATTTTAGAAAAATTATGTGATTCTCCAGATTGGAGTCCTGAACAATCAGATGCACTAAAATCTAGCATAGGGAGGCTACATCTGTTTTTGGGAGATGTTTCGGCTGCAGAAAAATTGCTTATAAGTCGCCATAAACAAGACAGTGGACCAACTGTTAGAGAACTAATGGACAGAGGATTAATGGCAGTAGCTCAAAATTCATTTCAGGAAGCATACAAATGTTTTCAAACTGCAGCAACAATAGATCCTTCAAATATTGCGTTAACTAATAATATGGCTGTTTGCCTTTTATATACAGGACAGTTAAAAGCAGCCGTACACTTATATGAAAGTGCAATTACAAAGAACCCTGTAAAAAGTTTACAAGAACCTATACTCCTAAATATATGCAGTGCATATGAATTACATACGACTCACTGTGAACAACCAAAACTACATCTCTTAAGTCAATTGAATAGGTACAAAGGAGATGCTGTAGACATACAGTGTTTAAAACTTTCTTTGTAAAGTTAATGTTAATTTTAAACAAAAACTACTTTATTCGTCCATGTATAGGTGTAATAAGCTAAAAGAGAAACTTTAAATCTGTTATTTAATTACAAAGCTGATTGCATTAAGCACCATGTAAAGTTTATCAATAAATACCAATATCGATTCAGTTTTTAAAATATCTTAGTATTTCTTTATATGAAGCTTTTAATTTTATATCTGAAAATATGTGGGTATTTATCATTTTGTATTTATTATTTGAAAGTATAATTTATTCACAACGATTTCTTAGTATACACAACAGAGTTTCATTTCAACACAAAAAAATGTCTGCAGGCATAAATGACAATGACACCTTTGTGAGGGGTCCTGTCAATATTGTTTTTAAACATCATTGAAGTAATATGGGCTACGAATGCTACGATCAGCTGACCGTAATAGCGGAGCACGCGGCTCGCTTACCTGAAACTAGGCGTACCGCTGGCTGTCGTAAACAGCTTCTTGCGACGTTGAATATGCAAGTTACCAATAAGAGATAGGTTTATTTTATTGAAAACACTTCAGCGAATATGGTAGTATCTTTTTCGGATTTTTACAATGGCGACCTCGAACCGAAATTGAAAAATAAAAATTTGTTTATAATTTTCATTATTGTAAAAGTGATTTTTCAACCGGAAAAAATTTATTCAGTAAGGTCGAGCCATCTAGATCAAAATGAAAAAAGAATCATCTAAATCCGACAAATTCAAAGCCCTGTATTTTCTAAATAAAGTCGGAATCTGCAAAATGGTGAATTAACTCTCCCTCCCTCCCCCTAATTTCACGAGGACTATAAACTGCAACATATTCAAGTTTGAGCTTGATTTGTTTGATAAAATGATCGATTTGGCGTGAAATGGCTCAAAATCGAGCCGGCGCGCGGCGGTGAATCATGTATATGTACCTACTTGTAATCAACGAATTTCATCGATGCCAGTTGATAAAGTCAAGGCGGAAACAGATTCAAACAAACGGTTATCACGTCATCCGAGCTCCGTACTACCACGTTGACAAATTTAAACCGCGATATCATGCTTACAATTATATAGTTCTTCGGATTGAGGAGATGGAAACTGTTGTTTTTACAGTTCTCAATGGAGAAAATTAAAATACGAGATCAGTATGGATCTACGAGATAAATAAAAAAAAGAGAAGAATTGGATCAATTTCATCGGTTAATTCAAGAATAACTAAAAGAGTGGACTCATTGGTCAAATGACATAGAAAAACAGAATACTCAACTTTGAAGAGCTGTCAGTACCGAAGGAAGATTAGCCATTTGTGTGAGGTAAGTAGTAAATAACCAAATACTTGTAAATATTTAAGACAGGGTTTATTTGGTGCCGGCGATGGAAATGAAGAAAATAATTGTTGTTGTATGGGATTTCGATGAAAGGAGTGTTGTGGTTAGGGAGTGGAAGGAAGTAATTGTTTATTACACTTTACTTCTGCTGATAGCATCGAATTGCTCAATGCAAGTTTAATTTGTGATTGTTGAACTTTTGGCAACTGCTTTGTCATTCTTGACATGCTTAGAAAAAACATGTCCGTGTCATCTAGAATTTCTAAAAGACTAGTTGTTTTAGATGCTTTTGGATGCATACACCCTTCTTCATATGGACGTTTTCTTAAAGCTGAAGTTTCCTTTACAATTTGAACCATTTGCTGTGGCGGAGTATCAATTTGTTTATTCTGTCTGCAGTGTAAATATCGGATGCTTTCACAATATTTATCAATAGTTTTTGCATTGTTAACAGTTGCTATGTCGTCTGAAGCTTCGGAGTCTTGACTTTCTAGTCCACTTTCTGTATTTACATCCATGTATCTAAATTCTGCTTCAGATTCTTCTGACACATCTTCTGGTCCAGTCATCAAATTGACAGAAGTCTGAGACCTGTTTAACTCCCTGTGCATCCTTTAATAAAAAAGTATATGATAAAATCGAAACATTAGAACGAAAATAATTTAATGCTCTTATACCCACTTTATCTTGTTTGGAAGACCTACTACATGCGTCGTTGGATACCCGAATATGCAGTTGGATTCCTTTTTGTCAAGACGCCTATTTTTTGCATTAGAGAAACCTATTAGTTTGTCCCAACAATCTTGGAGTTTTTTCTCTGAATAGGAAATATTAAACCAGGGACTCCTACCGGTACGTAAAATACGTTTTTTTTTCGGTTGTATCTCCGTCTGGGACTTCATACCGGTATTTCGGCAATACAGCTATACGGAAACAGATATCATACCGAAACAGATAAATACAGAAAACCGAAATAAATACAGGTATTTTTCGGTATTCTTTTCGATATTTTCTGGAAATACTTTCATAACCATTATAGAATTGAAACTATTATATCAAAATACCGGTATAACATTGTACCATTATATAAAAATATCGGTATATTAATAAACATTTACGGTTATTTTTTCGGTTTTGTATTCCATTATATCTAAATTTCGAAATATTTTAATGATGTTTTTACGATATTTTTAATACGATATTTTAAGGGTATTTTTAATTAAATTAAGAGGGAATTTCTTTTTTCTTGGTCAAAAATATCGATACTTGGTCAGAATACCGAAAACTGTATTAAACATTGAAAACTATTTACAGTGTTCCCCTTGTTGCAGATTTTTGGCAACAAGCTATTCTTTGAAATGTATTGACTTCAGCAATACATTGGGATTCAGTGCTGTTTAAGAAATTATAAAAGAAGTTTGTGATGCGATATGGAAAAAGCTCAAATCAATTGCAATGCCACCACTTACAGAATAAAGGTGGAAAACTGTTGCAGCAAGATGCAAACAGACATGACAGTTTTCAAACTACATTAGTGCTATCGACGGCAAGCACATTAATATCCAGTGCCCTATTAATGCCAGATCCATGTATTCTGATTATAAAGAAAGCCATTCTATTGCACTTTGAGCATTAGGTGATGTTGATTATAAGTTTATTGCAATTGACATCAGCTCCTATGCCAGGCACAATGACGGTGGAATTTTTTCTAAGCCAGCAATTTGTAAAGTTACACAATAAAATATTCAATGTGCCAGAACCGGCACCTCCAATAGAAAATAGAGAACCACAGCCATAAGTCCTTGTTAGAGACAAAGTATTTCCACTAAAAATTTAAATACTTCACTCATATAACAGACAGTCAGTTAGGAGACAACGAGCCTCATAAAATATTTCACTACAAATTGTCAGAGGCAAGATATGTAGTAGAAAATGCGTTGTACTTAGAAGTGCAAACAGAATTTGTAGACAAAATCATACTTGCATCGTGCTGTCTACATAACACGTTGTGTGCAGGCTATGCGTTTAAACCAGATGTTGAATCACTTCAACTTCCTGAAGCAGCATTATTGAATTTAGATCTCTAAGAAAAACTAGCACTTATGAAACATTTCACGATCGAGAGAAATATAAAGAATATTTTAATTCTGATGATGACTATGTAGTTTGGCAAGTTAATAGTGTTCATAAGGAAAGAATCCGTACATAATTAATAAATACACTAAAAACAATATAAATTGTGTGAATTTTTAAATAGCTTGATTAATTTTATATTTTTAATATAGTTCAATATTGTAATTACCTGATATTTGTAACTTCCTTCCAATTTCCTCCCAAGCTGCTTGGCGAGTATATTGATCGTGATCAGCGTTGCGTGGAAATCTACTACCGCGGGTGTCGGACGAGAGTGGGGCCGACTACGCACGTCTAATTGGTTTAACGCCAAGAGGAAAATTCACCGACGCCAGCGCCAAGCCAAGCCGAGTGGAGCTAGCCAAGTGAGGGCGCAGCCAATCAGCGTCGCCGGGGACTCGTTGTCGACGCTGATTGGCTGCCTGCGGCCTCACTTGGCACATTGACGAAAAATGGATATAGAAAGGTTAGTAAAAGAAATGCATTGGGAAACCAAGAATTTCGATACGCCAACAGAAAATTGAACTACTGAGAGTGGATCAAAATCCGGCGAAGTCCATATGATTATTGTACATTTATTTCTAATTACTTTACCTTTCACGATTTACTTTTTATTATTTATTATCTATACAAGTACAAAACAATAATTAACACCACGCTTTTAAATACTTTTTTGGGGTTAGGAAAGTGGCGATTATCATAGTTTTCGACGTAACCGACGTATTCTACAGTATTCTATAGTATTCGCATGCAACCAACAAGTGAGTCAGAAAGAACTATATTTCTCCAACACTTTAATTGTTGAAACCTTAAAATAATGAATATTTTTATTTACGACATTTGCGACAAATGACATGTATAAAATGGACTTAAAAACGGCATATTATACATACATTTGCGACGCGTCGTAAATGCATTTACGACGCGGCGTAAAATACCGACCCACCACTGCTCGCCACCCTGCATACGGGTCGAATCTATAACCTCCTCCTTTTTGAAGTCGGTTAATAAAAGGAAACAACAGTCAAAGAGGAGATATAATAAGAGGCGTCACTCGACAAGGACAGAAATAACCTAGGGAAATCACTAGACAACTAATTTAAATGTCCATTCGGCAATGATCGGTAAACTTCGACAATAATCAGCCAACTGCGGTAAAGTACATTTAGTCGATTTGAATATCCCGCTCGAATAGACAACCAATTTAAATGCCAAGGTCAAGCGAGGAGTTCAAAGGTTCCGCCCGGAGTGACGCCTCTTATTATATCTCCTCTTTGAGAATACGTCGGTTACGTCGAAAACTACGTATAATCGCCACTTTCCAAACTCCAAAAAAATATTCGAAAGTGTGGTGTTAATTATTGTTTTATACTTGTTTAGATAATAAATAATAAAAAATGAATCGTGAAAGGTTAAGTAATTAGAAATAAATGTACGATAATAAATAAAATTTATTTAAATTGAAAATTATGTAAATAAAAATATCTGTTTCAGAAAAAATGAAATTGATAAATTAGTACCAAATTTCTTTTTATTAACATAATTTTTAATTTAAATAAATTATATTTATTATTCTATATTGCGAAACTTAGTGGAGACGTCGCCTAGATTTCAGCCCTCTGGTGGTAAGTTGGCAAACTATTGAAAATAGGTCCGAATTCCACAAAACATTACGAACAATTATTTATAATACGAAGAAGTCAAAATTAGGGTTCAAACAAATTTCCACAGCGAAGAGTGTGACCTTTTTCGCTTCCGATTGGCTAAAATTCGCACTCAGTGCGCCCCAGTGCGACCGTCCGAAAGCGCCATATGGGGAAGTGCCCACCCCTGCTGGTAATCTCGAATGCAATCGAAACTCGATCGGCCACAATCGTTTGAGCCGTGTGTACTTTGTTGCGGGGCCGACTGGGAATTCTTGAGTTTCAATGGGAGTTCTGTGTGGTTCGTCGAACGAAATGTTTTGTAACGAATAACTTTGAACTGAATAAACTTATTGAACTGAACTAATTGAATTAATTAAATTATTGAACGATATAGAAGTAATATAAATGAGAAACAAGACGATAAGGATATTTGGAGAATGATTGGGATAAGATTTATTGTGACACGTCTATATTGTAACAACGTCGGAAATCAAATGCGAAGAGAAGAAACAGGCTTCTTCTTACGTTCGTTCCTCTTTTTATAAAATACATTGTTTTTCGAACGTTAAGGAAGGAGGCGAAGATAGATTTCTAATGTGATAGAGTTCATCCTTAACTCTATCCTATTTAAACTTCGCGTTGTAGGAGCTTGCGCTGAACGCCGCTAGAGCGAGGATCGCAACTCGCCCCAACTTTCATACATAAGTGCATGCATAAGTACATAAATATAGGACGGTCAATACAAAACAACCTAAAAACTCCGTGGTATCAGCGAAAGCTAAATCCAAAACAACCTAACAGCATTGCATTTGCGGTTGAAAAGTGTACTTTTTATTTTGAAATGTCTCTTAAAAGAAAATTAACGCAAGATGATTTACGCAAAGCAATGAGCGAACACAAAAAGAAATTAGGCGTTGTAAAGAAAATCGAATCTCCGTTAGCAAGATATCCTTTTTTTACAATATTTTGACATAATTTTAGGTTAGGGTTTGTGCTTTACTTCTATAATAATATAACATTTTCGATATCTATTTAATGACTGCAGTATAATGTTATTTATATGTAGTGCACGCATTTTTATCTTCCTGAGATTAATAAGTGAGAAGAGGTAAAAATGTAATATTTTTTTAAACTCCTTAACTATGGGAAACACATATACAGATGCAGGACAGCTTATGTGTATTTTATGTAAAGCTACTATACGTAGTGAAGCAGTGTGGCCAGTTCATTTGAACTCAAAAACTCACAAAGAAAATATAACGTTGGCGAAGAAGGCTAAACTAGAAACGGATACTTTGAAAACATCTGCGCATACATTTAAAAGGCCTACATCTCCTTCTCAAGAATGTTCGGCGAATAAAAAGATAAAAGGAATATTGAAAAATTCTTCGACACACTTAACTCAAGTAGCATCGAATTTACCATCCGATTTCTTTGATAATACTTCTAAACAATCTAATGGAACTATACCGTCGAATGCTTCTGTGACAATACAAAGGTCAGAGAATGATAAACAGCTTATAAATGATAGAGAATTTAAAAATGTGGAAATAGAAGAGGAGAAAGAAACAGAGAAAAATAAAGATATAAACCAACCAGTTCTTCCAGAAGGATTCTTCGATGATCCAATTCTGGATGCCAAAGTAAGGCCATTATATCGAAGACAATATGCGGTACATTTCTATAGAATAGCATACTTTTTATGGAAATTGTAGGTCCGTAATGTTGAGTACAAAAACCCAATAGAAGAAGAATGGGAAAAGTTCCAAAGAGAAATTAAAGAAGAAACAGCACAGTCTGCGCAAATTATTGCTGATGATCAAGAAGAAGCAACGACAGAGAGACAATTAGATGAAATAGAGGAACAGATCCGACATTGGTCCAGGTAATTAAATCAGTTTCGCTAAGAACCATAAGTTTGAATAATGAACAAACTATTGTGGTGTTGATAGGGTAATGGATCTTGTAAAACGTAAAGAACAAGTACAAGCTACTGATAGGAAGCAAAAGAATATAGACGAGGACGCCTCTAGCGAAGACGAAGCTGAGTTCGATGAATTTCTAGATTGGAGAGCAAAGAATTCTTATAAGTGAAGTTAAATTTTAATATGTATAGTATCTACGGTATTGTAAATATTTGAAAACTAACTACTTTCAAAAGTATTCTATGCTTAGAGTGTCATGTCAATTCACCCTTCGTACAAAAATCTGAATATTATTTGTATAACAAAAAAAAGGGGGGGTTGAGGGGCAAAATGATAATTATGGCCACTGTGTTTCTATAATTCTATTCCTTATCCTTTTCTAACCAAACAATATAGAGGCAAGAAACTGACTGCTGGATACAGTGTATTAAGATTTTATTAAAATGAATTTGAAGAGTTGTAATATAATCAAGTTTCAAATACAATTGTTATAGATTATTAATTATCCATTACAAGCTATAATATGAAATGTATAATATAAAGGTTACAAGGTATGCTAAGCCGCTAGTAAAATAGTGTGGGTAGTATATTGCCAAGAAGTGAACGATATTCGCATTTGTTACATATCGGACATTATAAAATAGTGAAAATCGAAAAATGAGTGACTCACATACGTTTTTACCCGCACCCATCCATACTGTAGCTAGAAAATTCTACATGTTTGCTATTCAATTTCCCCGCGTGAGTTCACCTAAATATGACACGAACGGTACTTATAATCTCTGAAAATACGTCTCTGTAGATCCAAGTTAGTTGCTGGCTATATGTAAACCGTGTATAGATATTCTTAAAAGTTATTAATAAGTAGCATGTAATAATAGAGCTTAATTTTACCTTACGCGATTATTTAGATCGAAGCGAACTACCTACATACATAGTACATATGCGTCACGTAAATATTCGTGTACCGTTGTTACGTATTTATCTTTATGTCATTTATACCTACTATTTCGGATCACAATACTGCACGCGAACCGTCTACGTTCAGTAGCCAAAATTATCAGACGGATCATTGAATGTGTGTTCGCCAGCAATTCGATAATTAAGCGCAAAATCGCATACCGATCAACCGTAACATCTACTTTGTCCTCGGAAGTCTAGCGAAGCTAATCGTGCGCTTACGCTACGCAGTCCCTTTAAGGTTAAGAGCAAGCGGTGACGGTGATTGCAATAATTCGTTAACAGTAATATTACGTGTAACAGAAAACGGATAGTTGATCTTAAGAATATCGATTCAACGATAATAATTAATCGTATGGTCGGGTAGGTAATTGGAATCATTCAATGACAATACTCGTGCTGGATTCGAAACGTTCGTATGTGAGGCTGTAACAATAGAAGTACAAAATTGCGAAACTTGTTGCCGTGACAAAAGATCGCTTTCTAATACTAATGTAATGTTTCGATAAAGCACTGATCCGGCGAAAATCATTTCGCCATTAGTTCACGCAACCTTCGTAGATCAACGATCTTTCGTCTCGATCTTGATTTCTAATCACCAATTGAGACTGCATCGACAACGTATTGTTTAAATTTGATTTCGAATTTCGGGACGTTTCATCGTTGTTTCAGCAAGAATATGTAGGTAAGTATGTATGTACTTAGTCGGTGTTTCTCGTTTGTGTTGCATCTTCCGGTTTCGAGGTATGTATGTATATTGTATGTATCGTTCTGTTTGATACGTCGAGCACGTAGAAGCGTCGTCGATCGAATCCCATAAAGATATCAAAAGTGGTCGCGGTGTTACTTTAATATGATTTATACATACATATATCTATGTTTCGGAGACCACGTCTGACAAGAACGAAGAGTAATCCAAACACTTCCCCATATTTGGATTACGGTGTCGTTCGTCTACGTTTACGCAATTGGTAACAATCGCCCCAAGGGACGAGAGCTTGCTCGATTTTCGATGAGCCTCCAATTCTAACGATCAGTACGATAACAAGAAATCTCATAAACACTCTTGATTCACTGTAACAATTACGGATTTGTCGCTTGTTGATTGATGGTACGTACCGAAGAGTCTTCCGACTCGCACTCGTATTCTTGTATGTATAAATATCCCTGTGTCAAAGTTGCTTATAGTCAGTGATTAGCGAGACTAAATTTTACAAAGATATCTCTAAATGAACGCAGACTTCCCCCTTGGAATCGTTGTTCCTCTGGCAAAATCGCCCGCTCAAGTGCATACAATAATGCGCAAAGGAGCGTAATAAAACGAATGCGATACATTAAAAGTTTGACAAGACTTTGATAAGTTTAGTTTCCTGTTCGAATACCTTCGCAGACATTCAGAAGTAAAGAACGCTGAATACCACATTTCTGTTACGAAATAACAGAGAACACGAAGGCGGATGAAAGTTCAAAACGGAGAAAGAAAATTGGATACAATTGTCTTAGTTCTTTTGGATTGTTATCAGTGTCGTTGTCATAAAGGTAGCACTCTACGCTTAGGTATATGTAGAAAGTGTTCTCCACGTTAGAACACGAGAAACGGATTCCACACTTTAGAATAGAGATGTAGAAAAGTGAGCGAGTGTCTTTGAGTATAATAAAGACGAGGCACCCTGCTTGTTTCTTTGGTAATTTCATTTGTGTTTCGTATAGTAAAGGTGGAGGGAAACTAATGACTCGAAACATTTTAATAATACGTACTAACAATTAATCTTACTCTAAAGTTATAAGCGAACGATTACCACCCACAGCTGGCTACAGTCGGATATTGTTTTAATGGAATGTCCAGATTTAAAGAATGCAATAGCGAGTCTCGCGTAGTTACCTAATTTATCGAACATAGAGGAGACGTTCTATCCGGAAACGGAAACCTTCCCCGAATTTCGTTCGCGGTTTAGACCGATCCCTCTTCGCCGTCGTTTCAAATCCTTATCAAATAAACATTTACACGTATGTATGTATATGTATCTTGCTCACATCACGCATTTATTTTTTCTTCTAATCCGTTTGTTTTCGTCCCCTTTAACCCCATTTCTCCATTCGACCTGCTTGGAAACCGTTATTCGCTTGAATGCAAAAGCTCATCTCGCATTAAGTACACGATTCTTTCGTATTCGTTAAGTAATTGTTTACGACAGTTGCGGCGTAATCGTTAAAATGATGCTATCCCTAATTTCCTCTTACGTGACGAGAGTGCTATACAAGTGGATCCTCGGGTGCAAAAAAAGATAGAGTACTAGGTGCGGGACGATGACAACTAAGCGAGCCGCTTATACGTTAACGACGTTAACGCTAACAATTACCCTTGTTATATATATGCATTAAGAATTAGTAACAATGACTGTGGCAAGAAGAACCTGTAGCTGTACGTTGCGCATAGATCACAGAGTGGATACAATCACTAGGCATTCCAAAAGTAGTCTACAAATAGTGCCAAGCCTAGTGGTTATGTATATGTATATGTGTATACATATAGATTTGTTCTCCCGTATCGATATAAGTACATATACGTACGTATCTATATATTTGTATTTCACCTCTCTGAGTAAATTGCTATATACGCGAGAGCGCAGGCACTAAATTACCGAGGTACAATCGTACCGGACTATCGATGATTTTCATTATTTCCTGAAATTCGACAGAAACAATATCGATGGGTGCACTTGCGCACATGTGTGTGTGTGTATGTGTGTATGTATTTGTGTAAATTGTCATAAGCTTTCGATAACAAGATATTGTGCGATATAATATGGTAGTTGTATAAACGAGTACAAGACGTTTGGTCGTTCTATCTACCTACGCCGAAGTCTCTCGAGGCGACTACCTATGCATTTCATTTCCCTTTCGTCTCCGCAGGCGCCGCTTCGGAACAATCGATTACTTTCACCGCCTGCACTACCGTTTAGGTTTAGAGTTTTAGAGCGTTGTATCGCGATATCTGGCTCACCGCTGGATCCAGCTACTCGTTCGCAGAAGTGAATTCCTATTCCTTTGCGGTAATCATGGGGCGAAGCGATAACTTCGTCATTCAGACGTCATCGTGATTAGACGTTCGATTAGAAGCAATAGATAAGAGAGGAATGGTTGTAATCGATCATGAATAAACGGCTAAACTGCCCCCTACTATTAAACTCAGCGATGAGAAACGAGTCCTGTGTACAACTATGTCGTTGCTTAAAACTGGCTTTACATTATTCCAGTCTTTTTTGGAACCATTGAAAGTGGTAGGACTGTTAGTGGCACACATGCATATGATTGTGCCTATGTGTTTTGTAAACACATGTACAGTGTACTACCGTTCAGCCAGCACTGGATCGAACAGTCTAGACGTTCCCAGTAACACTGGAACATTGCGTCCTCGATGTTGGTGGTAAACACTAGATTGAAAAGTAGACTTTCGATTCAGCGGAAACCTGCTGGAATGGCGGCACTGTACTGGAATGAAAACACTGTTTAGATTATTCCAGTGCAAATCCAGTGCTGGGCTGGATCACTGGACTAGATTAATGTAAGTCCAGCTTGAATCATGCGCGATCAGTTGTTCGTTAATTGTGGTACTGTGAGATACATAGTTGCCTATAATAGAGTTACGATGGTGCTTAATTATCACGCGGCGTAATTGGTTGCTACGTGTAGCGTTAATCTCAGGATGTCGGTTTCAAACACTTTCGTCTGGTCCCTTTCGTGTTGGCTTCTCGAAAAGTAGCGTCGATGGCGAGAACGATCGGTTCTCTATCATCGATATCGTGCCGGGAGAGCATATTTAAAAGAGATCTGCAAGTATTATACTTAGCAGCCTCTCTGGCGGTTCTCTCACCCCCTTCGAAAATTATATTCGCCTTCCTTTTGCGTCACAACTGCCGTTACAAACGGGGCTCTGATTCGTCCTCCGCCCAAATAATTCCTGTGTTGGCTTAATATCAGACCAGCTGACCATATTAAAAATCTTCTATGATAAATCTCCTATGGCACCGGGGTTCTATCTTTTTAGCTCCAGCTAGCTCGACCTTTCGTCGGATGATTAAGAAGACATCGAAATCAAATGATTTAGAGGATATTGTAAGATTAGAAGTGAAGAACGCGTTAGAGGCAAAAGATAGAACGCGATGATTTAAAGATTATCTTTCTGGCTCGTCCGATCAATCATTTGGATGCTTGTATGCGCGATCGATGAACGATCGCCATGATATTTGCCCACAGTGATGTTGAGTTTACAACGATTCTTTAATTTGCCGAGTATTGTTTCAGAGTTGGTTATAAAATACGAATAGTTTATCAGCTAGAGTAGTGAGCTCGTAGCGATGAATTGTTTGCGAAACGATCTCAATGGTGAAACGTACGATATCCTTTGGTCCAAAAGAACATTGTAAACGATGTAAAATTATGAGTTTCCATTGAACAATTGGAACGATCAACTTTGCATCTTTACCATGTCTCGCTTTCGTTGGCCTTGCCATCGCGTGGATCAATGCACGAAACGAACAAGTCGAAAAAGTTGCGTTTCCTAGCCCATGACTCGTCAAATTAAGCTTCTTTTTTTGTACAAAAAAGAGGTTTGTTTTTCTTATTTTTTTTTGGTGTTTCCTGAATACAACACAACCTAAAACGATCTACAAGAATCTTCCACTTTCTTAGATGCGTTGCGGGGTTCTTGAGAAAATCCTATATCTTTTAGCGCGATTATTTGCCCGTTTGGTTTTGTGCAGAATACTGAGATTTCTTCTCGCGAATATACTATAATATATCTATCTAATTACCTTTTTTTGCGTTTTCTTTTTTTCTTTTAACATTATTCTGTTCCGTCCGATTGCTCTCAGTAGCAATTTATCAAAATTACAAATACATTCAAGGTACCTTGCTTTTTAAATCGAATATAATATTGGACAGAAATGGTGACGTCAAAGGTACTGTCGGGAGAAAAGGAGCGATATTACAAGCTTGCAATATATAATATTTTAATCTGTTCGTTTTTGATAACTTGTTTCCTCTATCCATCGCACTTAAAACGTCGCACAGACACGAAAATGAAGTAACGATTATCTCGATAAATAATGATTATCTTGGTTGTAACATCGTTTCCTTCGGTTCCCTTAACGTTGAATGAAGTATTTCTAGAAGGTATTTGCCGCCAGTTTGTCTCCGTTAATATCAATTATCACGATGTTTGATAGACTTAGAAAAACCTTATCTAGGCAATAAATATATCGGCGTAAGATAAATAAACAAATTTCACAAAACAGGAAGAAAAAGAGGAAGAGAACCCGAAAACTGGAATTTGTACATTAAAAGGAGATTCTTTAAATCTCTTTGATAATGCTGTGAAGGATCTACTGTTGCGGACGTCCTTTGGACCGTCGCGTCGTTGATAAAGCACGCAACGATGGTCGAGGAGATTCTTCTTGTTGGTAGATCTACGCCTTTGCTTCGAAAATTTCCACGGTGACGTTCTCCAAGACGGTTTCTGTCATGTTGCTCGGTTGATTGGGTGGCGACTTGTTCGATTTTGTTGAAACGGCCGATGCGTTGCCGCTGCTGCCGCGACTACCGCGTCGTGATCCTGTTCGTGACCCTGGTGACAGAGATTTTTTTGCTAAAGTATCGCGTGCTTTGGCGCGACAACACTCTGGCATAACACGAAAAGCCGGAACAAAGGTTAAGCATGAAGACCTGCGGCTGGTGAAACTTATCGCTTAGAGACAGGTTCTTTGTCAGAAAAGTTACAGTGGCGGTCGTGAATTCGCAACGAGGTGCATTTCAAAACTGATCCTCAGGTGGTCTGTTTTATATGCTATACACAAGGAAAAGTCACACGATAAAGGCAATGTTTTATGCGACAAATGGTATTTACAATAGATTGCAAAGAACGAAATACATTTATCCATGGAAGATGGTTCGTGAGACAGAAAGTACTTTACTGTTTTATTTGCAATTAAGCTTTTGCTTGTGTCGCCTTCTTCCATTCCGATGCATGATGCATAATCTGCTTAAAGTTTCATAAATTTCTCGATTTTTGTGGAAGCAGATTTTAGTTACATGCTTGTTTCTAAATTCTCAATGTAGGCAGGTGTTATTATAGATTCCTCTTAGCGTTTACTTCAATGATTTGAGAGTGTGGAAAAAAATCAATTACCTATAAGGGGGAAATTAGAGAAATACCTACATATGTATATTAATGTAGCTCTTATTTTCGACTTTTGAATTTTCTTCGGGGTATCCTCTAGAACAGTTCGAAATAATTAACGTTCGGATAACGGGAAAAGGTGCCCCTGGGCCCTTGAATATTTAAATAATTATAATATCCTCCAAGTTATTGATTACATAAAAAAATATGTGAAACAAAAGTTGTAGATCCGAACAAGGAGCATCTTTTATGTGGTATTACTTTTTCCCGTGCGATAAACGGGTTTCGGAAAAAGTCTGAAAAACTGAGAAAAACTTTTTTCCCCTTCAAATTTTGAAAGTTTAAATGCTTCTCACACTTTTTATTTATGAAGGTGAATAAAAAAGATGGAACTTCTATTTTCGAGGGCTATGTTTTAATCATTTTAGGGGGGGGGGGGCACATGCCGAAATATGCCAAAAAGATAAAAAAAATTCTTATTTTCAGTACTTGATATGTCATGAATGGTTCCCGAAAATTTGAGACCGAAATTCGTAAAAATATCAAAGATCTAGACATCAGAAGTGAGGTATTGCATTTTTCTCGAAATCATGATTTTCGAACATGTTACCCACGATTACTCAAAAACTATTCAACCGATTTACTTCAAATTTTGCATTGCTATAGGATACACTATTACTTATGTTTTCGACAGCGCGGATTTTTTGTTTGATACATAGTTTCTTTTTTATTGTCTAAAAACTGCAAGATTTCATGTCTGCCTTTTTTGAAAATTTTGAAAATTGAAATGTATCTGAAATATTTCTTATTTATGAAGACTAAAAGAAATGTGTATTTTTTATTTTCAACCCTAAAGGTTAATGCTGTTACGTCTCTGTCACCAATGAGTATACTTCACTTCTAATGTCTATATCTTCGATATTTTTGCAAATTTTGTTCCCCAAATTTCAGGAAACATTCGTGACATATCAAACACTGAAAATAAGGAAGAAAATATTCTTTATTTTTTTGACATATTTTGGTATATGCATCCGCCTTAAATGTTTAAAAAATTGTCTTCGAAAATAAAAATTCTATTTTTTTGTTCGCCTTCAAAACTTGAGAGGAAAAGTTTTTTTCTTCAGTTTTTCGGACTTTATTCGAAAATCGTTTGTCGCACGAGAAAAAGTAATGGATCATAAAAGATGTCCCTTGTCCGGATTTACAACTTTTGTTTGACATATTTTTTGACGGATTTACAACTTTTGTTTGATATAAAATCGACTTTATGAGCTGTTGAATAATTATTTAAATGTTCAAAGGCCCAAAGTCAAAATTTATACAGATTCTGTTTGAATTATATGGAACTATTCTGGCGGGTGCTCCGAAGAAAATCTTGAAAAAAATTTACCACGTGTAAATAAGAGTCACGCTAATGTATATGGACACAGTGTTGATGAAATCAATACCCAACAATTATCGTTTTTCTAAACTGTTAGACGTTTCGAAAATAACAATAAATTTCATATTTTGGAAGCGGCTTTAGTTTTCTTTTAACGGATTGCTATAATAGTAATAGGTGCATATACTGACAATGAGTTGTAAGTTGTAAATGATGAAAGAAGAAATTATGTAGGTGCATATAACTTGTGGTGCAAAAAAAAACATAAACACATATATCGCTGCTTACTGTTTACTCGAGAATTTGTTGCAATCTTAAACCAACAAATTGAAAAATAATCGATGTTAAAATACAGTAAAGAATAATTGTCAAACGTTTCGTTTTCAAAATTTCACAAAAGACTTTTAACGAGAAATTTTGCTAACGGAAAAATAGACCAATGTAATTTGATCTGAATTATTCAAATGTTGGAACGTTTAATTTTCAATATTGCATATCAGACCGCCACTATGTGCACGTACATGCAATTGTCTAATTCGAAAAGTGCTTGATAACTCGAAGTATAAAAGTGTCTGTAATTCTACGATCGACTTCACCGATAATGGTATTTGAACCAATAAATAAATCCAGCATTGTTAGCAAGAGACAATATAGAGTAGCATCTTGTGTCATATTTGTCATTGAATCGCGGTGAAGTCGATCAATAATTTGCCTTACCGTAGGTATAAACGAGTCAATTGACCGAGATGCATCCCTTAAATGCGATCTGATCTCCTTTAAAACTACTTCAGAACTCCGTGCGAAAATATAGATATACACGTATTCGAGTGCGTATAGTATGTAGGTAGATATGTATGTATATCGATTCTCGTTACCGCAACGCGTGTAGTACCATACATACTACTTAGTAGCTAATTTTAATTGGTCATACTACGCGGAGGAAATAAAAAAATATCTCGCGAAATGGAAGCATATCAACGTGGTATTTCTGAGCCGTAAACCGTAAAGTTAGTAGCCTCTGGAGCACGGTTTGCCAGATCATTAGAGAATTGTCGAAAAGTTTTCTTATTCCCTCCCAATTCGATCTACATTTCGTTTCACTGGAACGTTACTTCTATACGTCAGTCATTGGCCGTATAGTTGTCTGAACGTGATCTTCTACGATAGAATTCGTCATACGCAAGCAACGATCTTTTACTGTAGCAAGCAACTATAGTCGTGATCCTCGAAGACGCTAGATAGAGGAAACTCAGGTCTATTGATAGAATTCGCAGACTTCTAGGCTCGAAGTTCTGACGTATCCGAAAGAGGGTAAGTACCATAGGGCTATGTACAGAAACACATATACGCTACAATACACCGTGTACCTAATATTATACATATGTATGTAGTAACACGTAAGAGTTACGAAACTTACCCTCTTCGAAGGACGCGTCAATTTGAAAAGTTTTTTTACAATAGAGCACCTCATAGGTCCATAGTACATGATAATCAAGATTTAACGGTCACAGACGGGATCATTAAACAGACTACTGCTATAGATGGTCGACTGCAAAGAGAGTCAAATCCATTAAAAGAAGAACATGATTATGGCGAGTTGGAAGATGCATCGTTCTGGCGGGCAATTATGTATCTTTTACTCTGTTAACGTTCTGCCTATTGTGTCAGAAATGTATATACATATCGAATACAATCTTCTGTAGTTTTCTCTGTCATTAGTTGGGGGACGTTTTAAGTAATCGTTCATCAGTTAGTGAAAAACTTGAACAAGATATACAAATGTAGGTATAGATACTTTCCTCTATTCATTAATTGTTCACTATCTTTTTGCATTATTTTATATCTTATACGGATTTACGAATTTTGACACAATTCACTCAACACGTGTCCCACACTTCCCGTATGCAGAGTTATAAATAGGTACATACATAGTAAATACATATAATAACACAAGTAAAAGAATTTACCCCAATTAGTAAATTAGTATTTTTCAATCACTGCTATTGTAAATTGCAAGTTTGAAGGTATAAAACGCATGGATATGACTTTGTACTTGTCTTAATTAGTATTAATGGCAGCAGTTTGAAAAGAATCGCGTGTTTTCGTGGACACTGTCAACCTATTCAGTCACAACGATGCATCTAATGTAACACATCGATCTTGATGAGCTCTCGAATCGGAAGTATCAGCAGATATCTACCCGTTTGGCAGGCAATTGTGCATGCGAGAAATTCAGAAGGACTCTGCGCTTGATAGAAGGATTCTAAAGTAAAGAGAGATAGGCAAGAGTAGGTAGTCACCTACTTTGTAAACTCGTATCTATATTATTGTACATATATAGGATGTTCTACGGAAATCGATATAGCTACTGAAAGATAGCTATTTTCAGTAACAGCTCATTAGCTCGAGCAACCATTCCACCCCTTCGATTACTAAACAACACCGCTGCGCACTGCAAACGTGTTCCTTCGAAAGTCCCGAAATTTTACATGAAACGTAATACCTAAGTAAAAACATTACAGTGCAGAACAAAGTTAAACTTCCTCCTGGGTCATCGATATCAGAACGGAATACCGTGGGTTATTCTACTTTCTATATTCTTTATGACTGTTTCATTTTTCAAACAGAATATTGTTCACAAACTAACAATGAGACAATCGCTAAGGGTGTTCTACATACTTCTCGAGCACATGTTTACCTTAAATATTTCATGGAACACGTGTTACCGCTTTCAAACGAAATAGGTACCTATGTACATACTTTTGAACACTCCTACCGCTGGGAATTCAATATACCCGGATGTAACGTTTCGATCGTACTCAGGAGAAACTCGACGATACGCTTTGGAAGAAAATGCAATTGCTTTTGATCTTGAAGAAACTCTAAAACTCGGTGGGTAAGAAAATAGTTCTACAGCTGAATGATAAGCTCGTCCGTTTGCTTCACGGTGCTCGCCAAACATTCGGGGCGTGGCGTCTCGATTTCCATCGAACACCCGATATACCCGGCGCGTAAAAGATTCGCTTGCTTCGTTTCAACGGGACACTGTATAACAAGTTGCTTGCTTAGTAAGTGAATGAATAAAAACCCGTACGGCTCACTCTGTGCTGTGAGTGCTGAGAGTGTTTCGCACCTTGCGAGGCGTTCGGCGAGTGGGCGCGTAAGGAGGCCATCGAGGGTTGCCTCGAGGGAACCCGTACGCTTGCCCTTGAACCGCGTCTCTCCTGCGGATGCAGAAGCTTGTTCTCCCTCAGCAGCGACACATTCATTAGACGGGCGTTCGGTGTATTGAAGATGGTACGATTCTCGCGCCAGCGAGCCCTGAAACATGCCCAAATTGAATTCTGTCTCGTCCAAGGGAAGACGTAGATGCTCTTGTTTAAAACAATGCAATCAATTTTTCGGCGAGCGTGATTGTCTCGCGAGTGTCGCGTCCCATGAGCGTTACTGGGAATCGAACTTAGGGGGGCGATCCTCGTGTAACAATCCCAAAAGTAACTGATATTTACGATTTTTTTTAAAGACTGTTGTTAATATTGGATTAAACTCTTTCGGGATACGAGGAGGCATCTCTAAACTCGCAGAAAATGTTTTTTTTTTACGTCGATCCTTCTTATTATTTATTAACTATTGTGGAATCTTGTCAACCTCTTCGAAGATGTAACTCCTGTTGGCGGGACGCGTAGCACATATTATAGTCATCTGTTTGGGAAAACTAGAAAAGTTTCTTAAAGTTTCTTAAACTTTACTGCAACGAGAGTGTGCTGTATATGGGTATCTGAACCTCTGCCTTTTCCCCTCCAAGCCTATGTTCCCTTCGCCAATAGTCCCAGCTTCTGCTCCGTCTATATCCCTAGTAGCATTTCTGGTTTGCCAACGGTAGTCAACAGTTGGAAATTAGTTGGGACATAGTTAGTGTTTTTGCCTACAAATTCCCAACATAGAGCCTACGGCAAAAGAGTTACGACAGTGTACCAACGAATATTCAACGTTGGGCCTACAATTATTATGTTTGGTTAATTAACAAAATGTTACGACAGTTTACCTACGAATATTCAATGTTGGGCCTACAATTACTATGGTTGGTTAATTAACAAAAAATTTACAACAATGATTAAATGTCGTCTTATAAACGTCAGAAAATGTGCTACATTCAAAAACCTGTTATTATATTCCAAGTTGTGATTTTTCTTTTCTTATTTATAAATACGTAATGAGGACGTCGTCTTGTGACGAATGTGAAATTTTAAGAAATGAGTCTAAAAGTCGAATGATGATATTTTGTAGAATATTTCGCGTCACTACGCAACTTGTCGCAAGTGCGTAACGGGGTTAAAGATGCCTCCTTATATCCCAAAAGAGTTTAATGCAATATTAACAAAAGTTTTTTAAAAAAAAATTCATAAATACTTTTGGGAGTTGTTACACGGGAATCCCCCCTAAAGGAGGTAGGTATAGTCCTTGAGCTCTACACAAACTGGAGAGTGAACAGAGTAACGGCGAACGGTCCGAGAAAGAGGGAAGATAACGGGTGAACCTATCTCTGTCTTACAAGCAAACTATAGATATTGAGCTGTACGTAGGAGAAATGTGTCTAAACCGATCCCTCAGGGTAAAATGATCCCTGGCTGTTCGGCGGCTATTAGTGGTGCTATTTCGTAATACACTACGCACTCGTTATAAGCCCGACGAACGGAACTGGCAGCGGACGTACGGCGCGGCGAGTTGTGGACACTATTGGGCGTGGTAAATGGCGCGAGTGAGAAAAGTCTAGATCGAGTGAGGGGAAACGAAAGGGCCTCTCGCTCGTTCTCGGGTTCTCTCACTATTGTGCGAAGGATTCCAAGAAATGGTGAGGATAGTCGCCAGGCATACAACGCATCGTAGAAACGGGTCTATAACAAGTGCATACTGTATAAATGATCAAAAGTTTAGCCCGTACGTCGTCAAGTGTTGCACGAAGTTCCATGTAAATATCAACGCTGTGTGTTATAAACAACCAAAAATCGAAATTACTGCCGTTTATCTAAGGTAAGGTCTTTTTCAATGTTGTGTAACTTTTGTCATGAACGGTTTAGTGTAACAGCTGTATTTTCGCGGATTTAATGATAATTCAACAATAATCTAATGTATGTTTCGTTACCGAATGTAATAATTTGACGTTATATGCAACCACTGAACGTGAGTTGGATGTTTGGAGTCATATGATCCCTCTCTAGTAAGGTAAAATGATCCCAGGAATCCCAAAGGGTGAGCAGAAAAATTAGAGTTTGTGAAGCTGATCTCATTTTTTTTTATGTTTGTTAGTTGATTATTTCTAAGATGAGTATTTCTACTCATTGATTATGTACCAAAAATTATCTAAAATTTGATTTATTTAAAAAATTGTTTTAATTTATTATGGTCGCATATCTTGTGACTCAGTTCAATTTCTCTTTTTATTTAAATAAATAAATTCTTTATAATGTTCGTTTTATTCATTATCAGTAGATATAAAATGATCCTAGGCGTTATTTTCCCAAGGATCCCTCGTAGGGATCATTTTACACACATAGGTGTACAAAATGATCCTTTAGTATGCCTTCACAAAAATGCGAATAAAAATGTAATTGAGCAGGTAGCTATTGATCTGATAATAAGCCAGTAATAAGGTAGATAAACTATCTTACAAAAACTACTTTACTTTTATTTAAATAATGTGCATTTGTATTTTTTATACGAATTACGCCTAAAGGGGATCGTTTTAGACACATTTCCCTTATATAACTCAATGACTGTAGATGTGTAGTGCATAAAACACAACACAGATAGAGATGGATAATAGAACGAAGGATAGGTTCACCGCTTATCTTCTGTTTCCCTCGGACCGCTGTCGCCTCTACTTCTTCCAACTGCTGTTCACTCTCCAGTTTGTTTAGAGCTCAATGGGTATAGTTCTTGCGAGGAATAGTATATTTTCAACTCCTTCAAATGTCTACGTACGTACGGGCAATGAATTTGAATCCCCCTTGTGGCCCGTGCGAAGGATTGAAATTCACTGCATGTACATACCTACATAAGTACATATGTGTACATAAGAAAGTCGTTTACGATACCTACGTTTAATCGATTATATTACATGATACATTATACTATACATCTATTAGATGATTTTGTTGAATAAAAGCATTGTAACAAAACGGTAAATTTATGTTAGATATGGGGTTCAGAGGATTTGTTTTCCTATGCTACTTCTTGGAGAAGTAGGTTATAAAGTCGCGCTGGGAAAATTGGTAAAGTTCATAGTGACCGTAAAGTATATGCAAATGGATTGGCTTACTTGCTGAAAAGCCTAAGAACGACGCAGAGAATGATGAACATGAGGGCCATACCAACGAGAACCCCGATCATCGTCGGGTCGATATATTGGAGATTGGGTTCTTCTTTCTGCTCGGCTGGAAAAATATATTTTAATATCTTAGCAATAAAGTTAGTTGAGTCTACACTATTGTTGTTTTAATTTCGCAGCACCTTCCTTACTCTCCTAATTCACCCCCTCCCCATTATTTTTCTTATTTCCAAAAACCAAATTCACGATGAAAGTGAGATCATTTGAGTATACGAGAATCATTAAACGAAATGTAACAGAGGGCCTAGCTATTGGGCCGTTGGTAAATTCCACGAAAAATGGCAATGAAAAGTGTTTCCAATAACAGTCAGTCGGCGTCCGGCGAGAACAAAAGTGAATCATATCTCGAGATAGGTAGTTATTTCAAAGAATATTAAAAGTACCTACCTACTTCAAAAATATATACGACTTTAAACGTAATTCTCTTTAAAAATTCACACGCTCCTGGATTTATATTACCTAAATACCTATGTAATTCGTAAAATTGCACATAAAACTGGCGAACTTATTGGAAGCCTAAGTGGTAGGTATTCAGATACTGTTGTTTGTGATATTCATTCCTAAGTTCAATTTACATTTATGTGCAGCTGAATTGATCGGGAGAAAGGTAGTTGACGAATTAATGAACGCCGCAAGATTTTTAACCGGAATTTCATTAACTTGGAATGTCTTGTTCTCGCCGTGAATCGTGGCTGACGGAACCAGAGCGGAATCTCATTAAAAAGTGTGCGGAACTTGCTCGGTAGGTAGTTCCCCTATTTCCTTACCGACGCATACTGTCAGCCCGTCCGATTGCGTTACCGGGATCTTCTCGAAGATACAAATACAGCGCCCGTCTCGGCACTCTGTTTGGATCACCTTCGCCTCGCATTGCTCGTTAAAGAAGCACGACTCGTTCACATTCGCCGCTGCAAACAAAAGACGGTTAACGGCAACTCGCCTCGTGCACCAGGCCGTAAACGTTTGAAGTACTCGCTACATATTCGCGTTTTATGCTTAAAAAATTATTGTTTCGAGGAAGTTCGAAGGCACTCGTTCCATGTGCCTATGTATTTCGTATTTATCACAGGTAGAGCCGAGACACACAAGAAATACTCAGGCATAAACATTTGTCTAAAAAATTTTCGATTCAACTACAGTTTTCGAGTCCTTCTGGCTTGCCTTTATTGTCTTATCGCGTAGAATGAGAGGGACTGAATGCCGTTCTCGCTTATATGTACGCCGCAGCCTGCCTTATTCGTAACGGCAATAAGGGAAGAAGTGGAAGGGATACCGATCGCCTTACTTCGAATCAGAAACGCCGGACATCTTTCGAGACACTACTGTACTCGCCTGAAGCCAAGTTCGAAGGGGTGACTTCTCTTTAAATGTTTGATTATTAGCAACGAAAAAACATGGGTTTAATAGTTTTTAATGTTCTACAAGTTTAGGTCACTCGTTACATATTTTAGCTACCATATTCTTCAGACATTGCAACGATATAAGATTTACCACTGTTCCGTTCAGTAGAACATTCTTCATGCTCAAACTTCCAAGAGTTTCAAATAAGTGAGAACAAACGGAAGTTGTTTGCTTTAGAAGCAGAAGGTATAACAACGAGAAAGTGAAACGTTGTTTACAAAATGGTAAAATATTATTTTTAATAGATTATAATGTGCTTGCTTAAACTTTGCATAAAACAAGAAGTAATTTGAAGAGGTATCTTTATTATACGTGTTATTGTGATCTTTATAAACATTATGCAACAGCACAAACGCTTTGTCGGGTGTCTCCTCAGATTTATGAAACGGAAAATTTATTGAAATTGGCGACTTTCGTGGTTTTGACCTCTCTCTGCTACGCTCAATTTCAGCATCATTTGTATTCATCGTTGCATCAGGTTCAATCAGACTTCAATTTACCGCACCGAATGAAATCTCAACTGGAGCATTTTATCCTAGTCTACTTCGGCAGTTCTAGGCCGAGTCGTACAAACTTGTAATTTGAAATGGCAGTGATTCCTTCTCTGAACGGATAAAGAATACTGTGAACTTCCTCTGCTCAAACCCAGTACGCGAGTTGAGTGCAAACCTTTGATCTATACATACCGTGTAATAGTATGTATTTAATGTACTTATGTATATGTAGCTTTTCGGTATCATCGATATCGCTGGCAAACAAAAGACGATTACTATTTCGAGATGCTGTTGATACGTCAATCCATTATTATCGTCCGATGCCCTGGTTCCCTATTGCAGCTCTCTACGACAGGGTTGACTAACTGGCGACTCACGAGCCGTCGGGGGCCCCTCCGCCTTGTTGCCACGCTGAACAGCTCCCCTCCATACCTACCAAACTCTGACGATCGCAGTCGAAAAGAGAAGGAAAGAAGCAGGAATCGACTGCGATCGTCAGAGTCTGGTCGGTATGGTGGGGGGCCGTTCAGCGTGGCAGCAAAGCGGAGGGATCCCCGGCGGCTCATGAGCCGCCAGTTAGTCAACCCTGCTCTACGATACCCTGTATGACTTCAGGCTCGCTAGTTATTTTAACAACTACCTATAACTGAAATTATCGGTGAATTCTCGAATTTTATATAATTCTTAATGTTATTGATTTTTAGAAACTAAAACGCGGCAACAGCCCTAAATAATAGGTATCACGCAGATATTACCAAATTTTGGAAGCATAAACAGCTGCTACAATTTGTATTACTTGTTATCACAGTAACTTTATCTCGATTTCATCCTTTGTGATAAATTATAGTGATACCTACCCATTAGGTTTACACAACAGAACTGCGGAATTCTTTCGTCAGTATTTTGATCCTATGTTTATAGAATTTCTTATAATTCTTTTTTACACTCTAAATTCAGCTCTAATTTTTCTATTAAAATCATTTCAGGATAGTCCGATAGACATGGGATTCAATAATTGTAATGATCATGCGGTATTTTCTTAATGTTCGTGTATGTCAAACAAGTCCTGTCGCTTTCTTCCCATCGATAACCTTCTGCCATTTCCATCTGATTTTAGAGACTTTATTGGAAAGTGTCCACTGAACCCGCACTTTGTTTATATTACAGCAGGTGGCGAAATTATTATACTCAAACAAAAAGGTTTGAGATTTTGATTGAGCTATGGAATAAAATAGATATCTCGTTTGTAATGTTATAACATTATTTTTTAATACACGTATTTAAGAATGCAAATTAAATATATTTAGGTATATATGTTTAAGACTATATTATACGAGAAATACAATTACTCAATATTTGGTAACTCCGCCTGCAGCTTTTATGATGGCTTGGTTTTTTGTCTTATTTGTAATCATTTTATCCTCGCCCTTTTAAAAACAAATGAGATTTATATGTTGAAAGATTAGTAGCAATGTTGCCAGATGTTGTAGCTAATCCATAAATGAGAAAACAATAACATTCATTCATTGTTACTTTAATTACAGCCACAACTTTCACAGATTTTGACGAAAATGTTTTGAGTATAATAATTTGGTCACCTCCTGTATCTTACGATTAACCTGAAGTACAAGGAGGAATAGACCTTTCCAGATCATTAATTGATGATATTTCTTTAAAATTTTCCTAGCAAATTTCATAATTCTTCTAACTTTAAAATTTTCCTAGCAAATTTCATAATTCTTCTAACTTTAAAATTTTCCTAGCAAATATCATAATTCTTCTAATTTTAAATTTGCCTGGTTTTGTATACTTATGCAGAAAGTAATTTGCTACAAATTATAGCCAGGAAAAAGATTATAGACGATTGCTGCATCGAATAGTGACATTTAGGGGAAAGTAGGGTAGCTGCTCTATGCTTATGGACAGTGGAGTGTGGAGTACAATTGAGGGTTAGCGTGGCAAATCTGATCGACTGATCATTTACCCACATTGCCCTCAATGTATCGATTACGAGCTTGTAATTAGGAGAGTGGCTTAATACTGTCCGTACTCGAATCCCCGAACAGGAGCATCCTGATATTGTGGTCTTTGTTCCTATCATTGAAGAATATGTATACCACGATGAATGATATTCTAATAATTATGGGCACTGTATGTGTTACATAAAACAATGTAAATTTGACACGAAAAAAAAATAAATAAGTTTGGCAATGCAAAATTTAAATATCATAGGGCTATTTAATAATGCGATATAATTTCAATGTTTCAAAATGTTGATGTTTGTTGACAATGATTTGTTTACTCGTGGAACTGGCATTTTTAGATATAGCAATTTACTCGGTATGACAATTTAATAAAAATTTATAGAAAAGAAGGAAACAAAATTTCAGTAAAGAAAGCTGAAGTCTAATGCTCGCCTATTCTATGCTACTCTGTAATTCAGCAGGTATGTACATACATACGCTAATTTAGAGTTTTACATTTTAGACCAAGAATTCGCGAACATAATTTGAGCGTGAAATAAAAAGATGCAAGTATAACGAAAGTCACAAATCTTTCTAAGCAATTAATCGTGAAGAAAATAACTTTAGGAATGGTGCTGAACTATGACCTAACCCAGACCTACTACTGGCAGCATAACTTAGACCGATGGATTCTTCATCCTCCCTTATAATTTCTCCTAACATTTCTGCATGAAGCCTTATTTAGAGTCTGCGAAAGAAAGCTATAATTCGACTTTCATATCATTCTGATCGCAAAACTCGATCGCGGTAAGGGGTGAACTCGCATTCCTTGAACGTGACTGGACAGAAACGTCTCGAAATATCTAACGCCACTATATCGGTCTTGACGAGATTGTTCTTGTGGTTATAATAATTTTTTATTTATACACCTGGCACACTTGAAAATATACTAACTTACGGTGTCCACATTTGTCGATATGATTCGTGGCCTCAAATTCCTCTCTGCAAGCGCATTTGCTTTTCTTCGGCTCGCAATATGACCCCGTGAAACCACATTCGCGATCGTCCTCGCACTGGTCCCCAAATTTTCTTGGCCCTCGTTCACTCAAATCTACAACAGAAAACAAATTTTGAATTAACATAATGCGCCAAACAGATTTCTCCTACAAATTTCACGTGTCATAATAAGGTTTCGGAGTATTAACGGTTATATCTGTGGCACCAGTTAAAAATTTTTATACGTATAATTTGGGGTCGAAAAAAGGCAGAATAATTTTACAGATTCATTATGCATAGACTGGTATACATATATGTGTTAGATAACAAATAGTAGGGAGCGAATAACGTAACAAGTATTACTTATTGTTAGAAATTTCAATTCATCTCATGTGCATATAAACTGGCACGTTTAAGAAACGATTATGGTTCAGAAAAATAAATCAGATATATGAAAGACTATTTTTTTGTACGATCATGCGATAATAAGATAGTAGAGACATTAAGGGACAATGTAGCCAAAGTATTTGGCCATATTAACTTTTCCTCTCAAAGCTAACGAGAAGACCATCTCTCGCTGCAGAAAGGAGAGATGGTCGAGTTATTATTTTTTATTATTTTTGTTTATTTTTTATTTTTTATTATTATTGTAATATAATTTTCGTTTGTTTAGTTTACTTATTCATTTTTGTATTCATTTGCCTTGTTAATCGCCAGTAGGTAGTTCACTTTTTGTTTGATTTGTTCTTTACTTGTTTAGCCGGTTTAGCGTAAACAAATTAAATATCAATGAATCTGTAGTTGTATTCACTCATAAATAATTTTGCTTTATCCTTTGTCAATTTTCATTGTATAATTATGTCAGTGGTCTCTGTCAACGACGAAAACCGTTTTTCCCGGCACCTTGGGAGAGGTGGTCAGATTTCATGACTTCAGTTTTCAACCCGATTTACAGTAAATATTGTCTTAAAGCAAATATCGACCAGTTTTTCTGAATGAGCATAAAATTCTGAACATATAGGTTTGTTCTGATAAAATAAGTAATGTCTATATTAGTTTTAATATCCATTTTATATTAGGTCGACCGCGTCACCCGGGTTTACCCTATACCGGTGCATTACTGCCCGTCCTCGTCCTGCCTTATCCTCCTTCGCCGCAACGCGGGCCGTCTTATTTTGCTTAGTGGAATGAATTGAAAGCGCAGAAATCGCAGTAAGGAAAATCTCGGTTGGTTACGGGTTACGCGTTACGGGTCACGTTTTCTCGTATCTGTAACGAAGGACGTGACTGCACGAAAAGCCGACTTGGACCGCAAAATTATCCGAAAAATTTCGCAATTTTACCCGGCAAAGTCACAGCTGATGATCTACGTCATCTACGATATTAGGCTCTAATCAATCAGGTTATCGTGCTCAAGGAATGCTTAAAGTATGGGAATATATCCGCGCGTGCTTGTAATAAATTCGTTGAGAGTAAACCATGACATACTAGCAAATAAATATACATTGTAATCTGAATGATAACGACAAATTTAAGTATAGAGAAATACGTAAAAATACTTAATGAACAATAAAGTAGCATTACGCTAACGAGTATTAATGACTGGAGGTATTACTAATATGTATATCCCCAGTGAGGGTTCTCGTTTAGTGTTGAAGCCGCGCGGCGCCATCGCGTCGTGGCGTCGTCGTGGCGTCTTGATGATATCGCGAAAACACTTTACACGCAGCTTTCTCGTTGTTCGAGATATCTGAGGGACAGTGATGGTGTCGTGACTCTGTTACGTTTAGTCATTTAGTATGCAAGTTTCACGTGTGCTGACTTTACGTCCTCCACACGTTTACTCGTACACGGACCCCTGCCACTTTTTCTACTCTTTTATTCGCGCGAATTAGTTCCATGAATTATAGCAAGTTTCCTGATTGATTTGTCCTTTGGAAAAACTCACGGAAATAATTTCCATATCGCGAATATGGTTATACCCCAATTGTATGCAGTGTGACTAAACTTGCTTACAATTAGATGACTGAAATTCAACCATGAACCACAATTAATATTAAATATCATTTAGAGTAACGAACTTTCCTTTTCCTATGACGTATAAAACCACGTAACACATTATCAATTCCTCAGTAGAAGAATGTGTGCTAATTGCAAACAGTTTCTCAAGTTGCGGTCGTCAATTTTTAATTTAGAATAGCTATCAATAATAGATAAACTGACAATAAGTGGCGAACGAATTCCTAAGAGTTCGAATTACTCATAGTTTCTTTATCGTCAACTCACAATTCTCCTTGCGATTCACTCATAACCTTGACAATTCAGTTTCAACGACTGCTGCTAAATCGATATTGTTTTCTTTTTCTTCATCTTACATGCTTGCACGGTACACGCAATGAATATTTAAATCCACGTAGAAAATATATATTTTGCGTAAGCCACGAACAACGAAGGCTGTTCATGAAGTACGTAGGTATCAGAGAGCCTGGAAATTTTTCTTCGGCCTTATTAGATTCCTGGCCAAGTACCTATTCTTGCGCATGCACCTTCACGTTTTAGTACAATGCGCGTGCCTTTTAAAGGGAGAGAATATTGTCCTGGATCCCTAAACCCGTCGAAATGGAATTCTCATTTTACAGGCGTGTCGTCTGACAAATTAGCTGAAGAAACCAAGTACATACCTACTACATAAATTTTCATTCGATGGCGAGAATACCTACGTCTGGACAAAATATCTACGGGTTTATTTATTTGTGCAATCCCCTCGCGTTCTAAGTTCTAGAAAAACCAAGATACCTTTCGAATCCTTTATTCAGCAACATGCATTGGCGAATCAATTTCCAGTGAATGTCTTACTTCCGCGTTACCGTACGGTAAAGGCAGGTAACATGGAACGGCACGTAATATGGAACTTCGTAAAATTTTGATAAAGAAATAACGAACTCTTTAGGCAATCGTGTTATACTAAGAGATCCCTAGACACAATAGACGATGATACTCTCAATTCAGCATCAGTCGGGTATCCATCATTGAAAGAGACACGCTAATATTTTTCGTGGAGTGTAAAAGTTTCTGAAAAGTGCATCAAACAGTTAAATATTGCAGTGAAGGTACGTTACAAAGTATTATTTTGATATAATTTACTATTAAATGTATGTTCTTGATTATTAAACAATAGTTCACCAATAAAGTTACTTTCTTCTTAAAAGGAGAGTATCCCAGCTGTTCGTCTCCGATTGCTTTGGCCAAAAACCAAAGCAATCGGAGGATGGTACTACCTATTTTCATGAAATTTGAGGGGTGGTTCCACCCCCTAAACATGCAAACAGGCCAAAATAAAAGGACACATGTTTCTTATTTTTCTGTCTTCCAAAACGTATCCAAAAACCACAGCAATCGGAGACGAACACTTGAAAATCTAATAACTTTGAAGGGTGGTGTCACCCCCTAAATATGAAAACGAGCCGCTATAAAAAAAACACGTAAATCTTATTTTTCGGTCCTTTAAAACATATTCAATATTCAAAGCGGACACCTGGGATACTCTCCTTGTTAGTATAATTCTTTATTTCTGGTCGGAATATGTATGTACGTAATATGGAACATAGATGAAGTTGATAATGACGATGACGACGATGATGCGGTATGCTTATTTTGCGATGGTAATTATAAAAATAATGACAATGCAAAGTAGACCCAATGTATTCGCTGCGTTCAGTGGGCACACGAAGAATGTGGGGCTTTCGACGTTTTATTCACGTGCCCAACCTGTAGGAGACACAGAAAGCAGGATTAAATTCCAAAAATGATGTAAACTTATTTATTTGTATCTTCTATTTAATAAATCTTCATTTTTAGTAAAAAAAAAGTAAAGATTCCTGAGTTTTCTTTACAAATTTCCTAGGTGTTCCATATTAGGACAATTTTTTTCGAACGGCCGATTTTCACTCTTCAGTTTTTTTTTACTATAATTGCAAAACAATTGGATTTTTTTTACATTTAATCATGTAAATATGATTATGTATTAGTTTCTTCGGCCCCTCTTGAAACCCTTCAAACGTAGAATAATGATATCACTATTTAAGATTCACATTTGAATTGAAGTTTTTATTGACAAGTGTGACTATTTTTCCCGGGAAACCGGCAGCGTTACTTTTACGACTCGTTTCATCGTTTCTGTGCCCGACATACCTAGTACACAAAGCATCGCAGTATCTTTCTAAATCGTCGTCGCGGGCATATTTTAGGTGAAACGACAGCAGCTTGTCCCTCGTCTTGAGTACGATCGTATTCTACATAGTAGGCGGCCATTATGTGGCGACAATGCAGTAATCAAGCTCGGTCTCGTTGCCTCGGAGAAAAGGATTGCTTCCTTGACTTTGCTAACGGGCCGGGCGTCGGCATCTTCACAGCATCAACCTGCCCTTTAAAATTCTTTAACGCCTCTACGGCCTGTTGAACTTTCAAGTGTACACTTGGTAGGCGTTAATTACATGTCAGAAAGAAAAAAATAAAGTACGTTAATTTCACAGGGCTGCAAAATTGAGGGTTATAAAAACTTTTTTAAGAGTGTATGCTGGCTTTATATGTTGGTACATATCTGGACGTCTAAATGCAAAAATAACCTCAGCTTTGCTGCCTCACGTATAGTTTTCTCACAATTTTAATACGTTTATTCTCTAATCCTAATCACACAAGACGCCCTTACCTGTAACAATAATGGAAGAGTTCATTTTACTTTATGTAATTTCACCAAAAAGAAACACTCTCATCACGGTATGTACAATTAAACTGTATCGTTTGTACGTGAACCAATTCATACAGATATTCCTGTTCGCCCTCGCAGAATTAAAACGTGGCATCATAAATAATGTGTTCAATTCGTTCGAGCACTACCTACAGCCCCGTGGTTCGCACGTAGGTTGTTTGGTAGCGGTCGTTGGGTGTTTATGACAGTTCGAAGAGAGCTCTATCACGACCGTATACATATATACCCACCTTCACACAATAGGGGCACTGTCTAGTAGGGCTCTTACTTTTTGCGAGTTTCCGGTTACCCGGGTACCCGGGTACCCGGTGAACCGGGTTCTACCCGGTTACCCGGGCGCAACCCGGGTCTGCGGGTAATACGGTTACGATTACCCGATACTCGTGTTATACGGGTAATCGACGAAATGCCGGTTATTGCAGTGGATCGTAACAGACATTACACCTATCTTATATTTATCTGTAATCTGTAAAATATTTCAACATGAAAGAAAAAATATAAATTAAACATATTGTATTTCGTAAAATAATGGGTAATATAAATTTACTATAGAGTTACATTAAACTTTGTTTTGTACCGTGAAATAAATTATTCTTATGTATTCGATGTTGGGATAATACATTACGTTGTGAATAGCAATGTTACTTGCTGCTTTCATAACGATGTGACAAAAAATATAATTACTAATGAATAGCACAATTAAAAAAATATTGTTGACCTCGTGGTTTAAGTTAAAATGTGTGACCGTTTTTATAATACATTTTCATTGTACAGTATTTAACGAAAAACAATAGTATTAGTTTCAGTTTTTTACTTACATACTACAATTTTTTGCATAATATACATATAAGTCAAGTGTAATGTTTATCACGATCCACTGCAATAACTGGTTAACTTTATTTCGTCGATTACACAGTTCGACAAAATTTGACTTTTTTTTTCGGACTTGTAACATTCATTAGCCGTTTCTTATAGGTTTTCGAGCGCTGAAAACGAATCCGCAAACCATTTGTTGCCATCACCCCCAGTTTTTGAGAAATTCGATTTTTATTATTATTATAATTATTATTATTATTATTATTATTATTGCTTCAACGGGAGAACCCTTTAGATTACAAAATAATACAGAGTATTACAAAGATACAGAGAAAAATAACATAAAATAAAATAAAATAAAATAAAATAAATTAAACAGAAAACAGAAATTATAACGTAACAAAACATAACGAAAATAATCTAATACAGTCTACGAGCGTTAACAACACGCGGTGAAAACACAAATAATGCATATTTGCGCAAACAGTAGTGAATAATTATTACTGTCTCGGCACAAAAGATGTTCAAAGTTTAAAATTTGCAGTTTGTTTTTGTCAAAATCGAAATCTTTAAAAACTGAGGACGGTTTTTTGAAACCGTCAAAAACGGTTTGCGGATTCATTTTCAGCGCTCGAAAACCTATAAGTAACGGCTATTGAATGTTACAAGTCCAGATGGCTGTCAAACTGTGTTACCCGTATCATACGAGTATCGAGTACACGTAACCGTATTACCCGCAGACCCGGGTGTCGCCCGGGTAACCGGGTATCACCCGGTTAACCGAGTACCCGGGTTCCCGGGTATCAAGAGCCCTACTGTCTAGCACCCCTACCAGAGGAATGCCTCCCACCCTACCGCGTTTAGAACGCATTGTAGGGGAGGCTAAGACAAGGCAAGAAATTAAATCTTTACCTGAAAGCCTAAATTAATTAGGGAAGATAAATGTGACTATATTATTATATCGCTCAAAGTTCGACTTTTACCGCGATATAGTAGCAATGGCTACAAGAGATATTCTCAAGGTATATCTCTACGCTGCCATTGCCGAAATAAAACTGATTGCTCGAAAAGGGAATACTCTGCTAGTCTCTGTATTGAAATTCCAAGTACACAAAACATGTAGATTTGGGTTTGGGTTAGTTCAGAATGATGGAAGAGTCGATCACAGAAAGATAGGTAGGTACAAGGTGACTATGGTCGTAGGAAGGAAACTATGAAACTATGATCGTAGGAAGAACCAAAAGTGTAACTCGTTCTATTAATAAATCTATACTTCTTCCCTTCTTTTTACGACTTTCGTCTTCCTACCTGTAGTATTGGGAAACCAAATGGAGGCGTGGCTTAGATTTCAGCGCTGCGGTGGTAAGTTGGCAAACTATTGCAAGTAGGCCCGGATTCCACCATACATCCCGAATAAGTATTTATTAATCGAAGAAGTAAAAATTTAGTGTTCAAAGAAATTTAAAATCACTCGTTTTTCACAACATGTTTATATAAACACTGATAGTCGTACGGACTTTGACGGATACTCACAGTAGTTTAATTTTCTGTCACTAGTTGGCGTATCGAAATTCTTGGTTTCCCAATACGCGCCGAGCGGATCGATCGATGGATCGATGCATCTTTGTTAAGTCGGGTCCAGACCTGAATGAGTATACGCTGAGCGGGCTGAGCGTGCACGAATATTCTAATGTGGTCGGGTGAAACGGTAGCTACACCCTCATGCTTCTAAGTCAGAAAGTGTGAGCTCGAATGCATATGCTAGTGTGGATGTGTCATTCGTGGTGACTCGACGCATGCGGCTCGACTCGCGAATGCCGAGAAAGGCACATGGGCTGAGCAGACCGTTGTCGGTTGTCTTCCACGCATCAAAGGAAGTTTGGAGTGCATTGCGCTGAGCGTGGATGATAGAAGCAGGTGAGATACTTTGCTCAAATCCTCGATGTCCCGGATCTTCATGATATTGAAATAAATTCTAGTCCATATGAAATTAGGGCGGGCTAAGTACTCATTTTTCTAGTTTCGAAATCGTTTAAAAAATACAATTCTTCCAAGCTCCCTGCTTTCGGTGAGTGTTACGAGACCCGCATTCAGAGATGAATTTTAATGACCGAAATTATTAAAGATATGGACTTGCGTCTTTTTTTTTAATCGTGAAGGGTGGATCTATATTCTATGTGAATGAATTTAATACATTGTTAATACTATCATAACCAATTAACCAAAAATCTAAAAATGACATTTTCAACAATATAAATGCAAATACCATATGATAGACTTTGAAGCTCTATTTTACTGAATAAATTGTATTTCTTTTCTTCACTACACCTTGCATTGTTCTTAATTCATACAGCCTGACCGACTCGTTGTTGTGTTAAAAAATCACACGAGATTACTCGCGGGGGAGGGCAATTCGCCTCGTGGAGGGGCGCAGGATCTTATCTCTTCAGTATAAACACGCGCTACAATATCAGACCAAAATGATCAGCTTGAAATGATATAAATCAATTTTTCATGAAACTTCCTTCATTATGGTCCGAATTACATCGTTCTTGGTGTTAGTTTCATCGGTGAAACATAAGGAATCTCTTGGACATTTCTAACTTTTTAATGATATTCCAACCGTTTCGAGGATGGGAACCTATAAAATTCGGTAGGGGAGTGCTGGGGATTGTCCTCACCATGGGGTACCTGGTGGCAATTCCTTGACAGGCGTCGCTGGAGAATCGCCCTGTATTGGTAAACAGGATGACTCGGAGGGTTGAGCTGTATGCTTATTTAGCTGTCTATCACACCATCTTTACGACTGCGGAGTGGGCTAAGCTAAGCACAGAAGTTGGTGAAGAAAGCCACAATGGTACTTTCGACCCCTGCGCATGCGTCATTCGTGCGCGCTCAGCCTGCTCAGCGTAGGGTAGATGTCCCAATTACCGTGCCCTGTCCCTATTACCGTGCCTTTATACTTAAAGAAGCCGTACAAAAAACCTCGCATAAATAAATAAATAAATAATAGTTAAAAAAATTTCAAAAATGCATATGAAGATTTCGATGGATTTACCTAAATCTTTACCAGAAACTGTAAGGAACACGTACTTTACAGAAGTGAATAAATTGATAATTATCATGACTCGCACTTATGTAAAGTGTTTATTACATCATAAAAGGTTTAAATTTGATGAAAAAATAGCAAAATCAGCACTTTTGAAACGTTTTCGTATTTTTAAAGTGAATACCGTAATAGGGACAGGAATTTACGCTTGTGCCTATTACCATACCCCTAGGTGCCCACTGGCTCCCTCTGTAACTGCTAAACCTAACCTTACTTTCGTTTCTCAGAACGGGTGAACAGAAATTTATATTTGCATATTTTGCTTTTGTAATGGAAAGGTCATATTAAAATTACATAAAATCCCCTCTCGTAGGGCAAATAAATGTTTTGAACAGTTCAAAGTTAGAAGGCATAATCTAGACTCATCGACAATGTACGTAATTCTACAAGAAATAAGAAAATCCTTGGTTTTTTTATTTCAGGGAAGAAATGGGGCCACCATTACAATCGCCAATTTACAACTTCGGCGCGCGAGTTCTAACGAACGTGTTCATATCTCTCCAATTCTACGGAACAATTTGTAACGTAAAAATTAATTTTTATTGTTTGAATGTGAACTAAAATACCCGGAAAGTTTGGAAAAGATCCGCTTAACAGTTTCTTGGAAAAAAATTCCCAAGAATCACCTTATTCCTAGCGTCCTAAATAGGGCTCATCCCTTAAGGTGAATTTCTACGGGCCGTGGCTCGTCGACTCGCACTTGCCAAGGCGAGTCGCCTAGCCGTGGAACATAACCTTCAAGGCCTAAGGGCACACTACTAGAATTTTCTCCATCCGTTGCATTCTCGCCGCTTCATTGGCTACCTTAGAAGATGCTATAGATGCTCGCGTCCTCGGACCGCCCATCGGAGCATCGCTGCTCCACGCGATGCAGCAGACATTTTTCTTCCGGAAAACATCAAATAAGTGGTAAATCACGTTTTCTTTTCAATAGAGAAGCTAACAGCGGCGGGCGTGTCCACTGTCGCTGAGCGACTAACGCGCACGACTACCACTGTCGGCGCCACACGTTATGCCTAACTATTTCGCTCCGGTATTGAAAACAAAACGTTACTTACCACTTTTGTTGATGTTCTCCGACGGAAAAATGCCTACTGCATCGCGTGGCGTAGTCAGATTTTATCCTAAGTAAGTTGTTGAAAAAATATACTTAAAATTTATAGTTTTTTACCTGTCCGTGTTGTAAACTGTTGTTCAAATTTCGCGCAAATTTGCAAACATAAACTACATACCAATATAAGAAATACGAATATTGTGAAATTTTTAATTTCGACTTATTAATAAAAATTTCGGTTATTATAGAATATGGGATATTTGCACAGAACGGGACTTTAAGTGACATGCCGACGAAAGCATTATACATTTTTATGATATTCTGATTAATTATGTGTGGTAAACTAGGTTTTAGACACCTTTCCTAACACCATGTACATAAAACGCAGAAGCGTACTAATTTGTGGTAATGAAGTAATTCTTCATGAAATTGCGGCTACAGTAAGAAATATTATTAAAATAACATGTTTTGATTCTGAGTGATGAAGGTTAAGACATTAGTAGCCGTAAAATGAAGATGATACAAGTCGTGTGCGAAACTATATTTTATCTAAAGGAGAAGTTGATGGTGGCTTGCGAACGTGACTTGCAATTTCCGTTTTAAAACGGCCACATAAAGCGGCCGCTAGAACCGTCGCGCGTCACCGTGCAAACTCCAAGGCACAGGCATCAAAGAAACTGGCTATTCCCTCATAATTGCGTGGTCAGTTAACGATTTGTCCCCCTTGCTGCGACCTGAAAAAAGAAAGGATCACACACCACTGACCGTGCGCTGCAAGAACTACTCCGGCAACTCCCAGCAAAAATGGCGACACTTGGGTCAATCTACGCGTTGAAAGTAGGTCACTTTGCTTGCTGTGGCACACTGCCAACACTCTCACGTGCCAGCCGTCCCACGCCTGCTGCAGTCTGAAGCTGGCAACCACCTTTAGACAGGGCCGGCTCAGCAGGGTAGTAAGTCAGGTGTTTGATAGGCCACTAAAAATTCTCCATGTATATACTCATTCTCATAATGTCAGTCGAAAGGTTCGACTCGACTCGCAGTTCTGCTCTTGTGAGAGTAATTCGTCAGGTTGTCTTCAGTTGACGTGACGTTATCTTTTTTGCAATTGAAGATTGGTACTATGTATACCTTCACACTCTATGAGATGTCGCCCGGACGTCGGCCGAGAGGGTGTCATCGACCTAGCTTCAAGTATGAAGAAAGGATTACAAAACAAAATTAAATACTCTTAAATAAATGCTGCAACTTCCTGTGTCACTATTACGCATTTCTATGCATGCATGCAGCTGCATAGTAACGCAATTTCACCGTTTCTTTATGGGTTCCGCCTACATATTTTTGAATACCCATAATACTTATTCGTTGTAATATTTCAACTGTAAGGGTACTATTTAAGGGGGTAGTGGACTATTGGATACGTAAAATCGTTAGTTTCTTTGACGCTAAATTACTTTGATACCAAACAATCGTTATGGTGGTGCTTGTGACAATATATTGTAGGCACGGTTGCGAGTATTTACAAAAGAAATTGTCGGGATCTATAAAATTGTCGAAGTTATTAGTCGTTGAATATCGTCCTGTACGGCTCGCCGCTGCAGGTGGTGTACATTCAGTAGTTAGTAGTTGGCCATACTTATATTTGTAAGACTCTCACATAAAAAGTTTTATGATCTAATTAAAACAATTATGACACGTGATGCTTGAATAATCTGCCTTTACAACTAGCTACAAAGGTTAAACAAAAATGAAGACAAAATCATGGAAAATTTAAATTTTCAAAAAATCTTCGGTGGGCCATCTTTCCCTAAGTGTCCAGCAGCGATGGCCCTGTCCAGGGCAGATGGCCAGAGTTAGTGTAGTCTTTTTCTACCTTTTTCTTTGCTGTTACTTTTATTTTTCACTAGCTTAAAGCCCCGGCGTTGCTCGGGTAAAACTTTGATTGTCACAGATTGTCAAGGGGGTGAAATAATGGGGAAGGGATGGGACGTCCAGAATTCATGGTAGTCCATATTTTCCGCAGGGTTCTAGAGAGTAATTATGCAAAATTTGATCGAGATCGGTTAAAAAAATAGGGATTAAAATTATCTTATATGTTAATCCTGATCCTACACTACGTGTGTACAAAATTTCAGTAATATCCGTTGCGACGTGATTGAGGAACAACCATCCAAACAGACTTTCGCATTTATTATATTAGTAGGATATTGTCTTTATCTTTCTGTACCTTACTGTAGACGGTTAAAATAAAAGTCGACACACCGAATTTACGCCGAGTTATAATGCCAAATATATTTAGGTATTCCGAAAGTTCAAATAACAAATTGCAACACTTAGGTACTGTCACCAAATACTTGCAAATCTTACATTCTAGCCAATCTTCTGCTAGTTGTGTTCGATAGTAGTTCTCGTCACATCCACGGAAATCATTGGTAGCATTACCGTTGGTGAACCTAACCGTTGCATCCGGTTGTAAGCTTATACATATAAGCTTATTCGGATGCTAACCTTATACATTCGTGACATATAAAACACTGAAAATATGTATATAAAAAAAAATATCTTTCTGACATATTTTCATATCGTCGACTCTTTCGTTCTCTCACTCTCGACCGAAGGATTCCAAGAAATGGCGGGGATAATCACCGGGCGTACTACGCATTGTAAAAACGAGACAATTACGACGAATTACTGTATTCCGTCCTTCGCGTGTGCGACGGAGTATCAACCTTCCGAAAGACGGAGCGAGACAAAGTACAACGGATTGTCTGTCTCGTACCGCTCCTTGTTCGCTTTTAGTCCCTCTGACTCGCTCTCGTTCCATCTCTCTCTCTCTCTCTCTCTCTCTCACCTTCGCCAAGAAAGGAAGGAGAAACTATCGCTCAGAATAGTAGGTACACGGTCCAATGAAAATCATATCAATTTCATGTAAATCGGACTGTTTTTAACGAAGGCAGCTTCAAATGATATAATTCGATTTTTCATGGAATTCCCTTCATTATGGTCCGAATTACGTCGTTCTTGGTGTTAATTTCATCGGCGAAACATAAGGAATCGATTGGCGTCGTTTTAGCAAAGATCTGATGAGAAATTCGGAAATCCTAGACATTTCTCAATTTTTAATGGTATTCAAACGCCTTCGAGTGTCGAAAGCCATAAAATTTGTCCTTGCCACGGGGTGCCAGGCGGCATTCTGTAAATACGGGGTTTCGAACCAAGAGATTCGAGACTTCGAAGCCGACCAAGACTTTTCAAGACTTTTAAGCTTCGAATCATGTTCGAAGCGCTTCGAAGTAGTCGCCTGACATTCGAGAACGATTCGAAGCGCTAGGAACCGACTCCGGAGTCCGGAGTCCCATCACTAGGTACACCCCCATCGACGTTGAATGCTCACCATCGCGCCAGTTCAGAACCGCGAACTGTCAGTGACAAAATGCTGTACACACGAAATCCTCGTATGGTGTGTGCACAAGTCGTATTAGTTTATACATATAACTATACATATGCGAGGATTCCTCATCTACTACTCCCTACTACGTCACGAGTTCCCACTTCCAATAGGTAGCTATTCCCCCTCTACTACTCGTTACTACGTCATGTGCCCGTTACTTTTGACAAGCCTCCCCCCACGCGTCACGCGTTTGCACAGATCAAGTACACGCAATCCAGTTGTCACGTCGACAATGGTACCCTCTATATTCTACAAGTAAGGATTCATCTGCGGCCTCGGATAAACCTAATGAATATCATTCAGCTGTGCCATCAAAAAGTACCGATGCACCCACTGTTGCTACGCTACCATACACAAACTTTAATTTCTTTAAAACTGCCCATCAAGAATTTCAAACACAATTTCTGAACAATAAGCTTGGTAAATTTTGCTTCATTCGTGTTCGAATACGGTTTAAGGGGTCATTCTGGTTAGCGCGCCGATAAATTCAGCGATTTTCAGGATTTTATTGTGAAGACAGGAATTATAGTAATGAAATGAAACTTTTTCTATCGATTAAACTACATTTCTATAGTAAATAAAAAATATAAAAGTTATAAAATTATTGCTTTTAAAATGGGTTTGACGGCGATTTTGATGACATGTTTAAAAATTCATGCCTCGGCCGTGCAGGCGATTTCAGCAGTTGGACTGATTTGAAACCAAAAATACAAACAGATTCTTGATCAGTATGACTGTCGCTATGGCCCGTACTAGAATAAATGATTTATCCTTAAAATTAACAAAATGGCGGGCAAAATACAAGAATCAATGTATTTTGGCTGTGTTTTCTGTGCTACTTTCGATTTTAAAAGTAGGTTAGACCAAACAGAAATACTTGGTTGTAGTACCGGCCTGAGGTATAGGTGTGCAGAATATGCAGTTTAATTTATAAAGCAATCGGTTCGATAGATTTTGAGATTTTACCTGCACCATGTGAAAAAATGACGTCCCTAGAAAAACGCTTTCAAAGTTTTTATCTATGGTGGTCGAGGCTTTGCGCTCCCTATAAAATACCTATGTAGAAGCTAAAATAATTGGAATTTTTCAATGAAAACTTAACAGTACATTCTTGAGGATATCTACTTTGGAAAAATGTTATAAAAAAAAAATCGATTTTTTTCAAATCGTCTAACCAGAATGACCCCTTAAGTACGACGTGAAACCAGTTGATTCCAAGCATTAACAATTCTTCCATACTGCTTTCCCAGCCATTACCATTCAACATGTGGTAACGTGCAACTGCAACGCATGCAGAAATTGTCTGGCTCGAAATAATAACATTCTAACGTCATCCAAGTCAAATGGTTTCGTATATCCGCAATTAACTTCTCATCTACCTGCATTAGATTTCTCGTCAAATTCTTGTTTAATTTCATCCGGGATTTAACACTTGCGACATGCACATGGGATCTTCGGGCAAATTATTAATGTTCCAGTGTCTGTAAATACGTTGGTGAATCATTTGCCAAGAAACATTGACGACGATCATTATGTTAATAAAGTTCATATTAATATTCATGTTAAGACAGAAAAATACATCAATTACGTTGTGTGGATGGTTTGGTGAAAAAACGAAACATCAAAAATTTGCTGCAATGTCTATTTGAAACTCCTCTGTACAGGCTGTAGAGCTTTGTTTCATAATGAGAATGTTAATCAAATTTCTATAGATGAAATTAGTGAAGACATACCAATCGAAGATAGTCTCACTGCACAACAGAATAATGAAAAGTATCTTCGTATTGCACCAGGAAAACCACATGTACCACACAGTCTACTTTTCGATGAACATGCAGAGGAATAAAACTTATTCACGTTAAGAAAAATTAACGGTTTTGATATTTAATAAGAAGTTTCACTTCTCACGCGTGAGAGTTCCACGCATTGATTTTTTTATTAATATCTTGGAAACTAATAAATTCCCGAAGCAACCTATCCCTCCCCTCAAACCTCGTGACGTTCGGGCACTGGGGCCATTCGGAAAGTATAGGCAAAAATATTTCTCCTTTACTTTCATCACCGATGCCTATATAGTCAGAGAAGAATGCAATAACTATTAACTTGCAGATTAATGGGTGCAGGGCGAATGGGTGTTGTACGCACGGGTGTTGGCTCGCTTAAAATTTCATAATTTTTTCAATTACGTAGATTGCAGCGTAATAATCCTAAGACATGTTGTCAACGCTACTTGAAAAAATCTAAAATTCAAAAACCAATTCTTTCCAAAGTGATCAGGTGTATTTGACACCTTTAATAACAGACTTTTGATGAAGATCCTTATTAAACTTGTAAATTGTGGAGCGACTATGTCACGTTATTTTTGCGATCACACGGGAAACTAGGTGTTGTGCTCAATGGGTGGTTCCATGAAGATCGATTTCCCCGACGGTTCAGCCTCGATCAACGTGGAACTGGTGCACACAGTTAGTCGCCCCGGCAACTCGTGCGAAAAGTCGCATAATAACGTTAATGGCAAAAAGTACAGCCAGCGCTAACAACATTGCGTGAGGACGATAGGTATCGCCGTGTAACTGTCACGGCAGGCAACTACCACTTCAACTAGAAAGCACCCCTTCTCGAGCCAGTTCTGTTCTTTCATCTAGAAAATTTTTAGCCTTTCGTAATGTTGACGCAGTATTTGCGTTCTCTCTCTCTCTCTCTCTCTCTCTCTCTCTCTCTCTCTCTCTCTCTCTCAAGGAGACGAATGCTCGTCGAGTTCTCACGATTTATAGCAGACCGAACTCCATCACGGTATATTTCTAACTTTCCCATAATTCCCTCTAAGGGGTCATTCTACTTTGATCGGCTGGAAGATTAAACTATTTTTAAAGATTTTTATCTCTGTAAATACAACATATAATGAAATAAATCTTGTTGGTATTTATTAAGTATAAAGTACTCGTATAGTATATAAAAAATTAAAAAGATTTACTTAATATGTTTTAATTGTTTCTTACAGCTTCAATATGGCACCTAAAAACGAAGTAGGTATGTTCGTGGCGCAGGTGATTTCTCGGCTCAGGCCTATCAGAAACAAACAATTCGAAAAGATTTTTAATTTGTATGAGTGTCGCTATCGCCTGTAGCGCAATTAACAATTTTTGTTGAAAAGTAACAAAATGGCGGTACTTAGAAGAAGATGTTCGACAAAACATCTAAAAATGAAAGAAAAATCTCGGTTATTTTTCGCCAAAAATTGTTAATTGGGCTAGGGGCGATAGCGACACTTATACAGATTAAGAATTTTTTGTTTTAGATAAGTTTGAGCCGGGAAATCACATGTGCACGAACATGTCACATTTTAACAAAATCTTTTTAATTTTTTATATAATATAAAATTTTTTTTATATAATTCTATACAAAGCTTTCGCGACAGTGCATATTCTTGTGGTACAATATTAAAAAGCCAGCCTGGCCGCGAATGCTTTTAATTTTGCAACGCCTAACCGCCGCGCTCAATGACATTTCTTGACTGAAGCTTTTGGAAGAATCTCAAGCGAAGATAATTTCTTCAATTTTGAAAGAAAGAGCCTATTATTTTTCTTACGGCCTATAGTAATAAAACGAGGAACAAAGCTATCACAAAAAATAAGTTACCATTTGGCACGGTTTTATTGTATATTCAAGGAGCTCTATTCTCGCAATCATGTGAAATTATATCGATTCAAATCAAATTCGAGCATGTTCACAAAATGTGTAATTTCGAACCGGACCTAAATTGAAATTAATGAAAACTTTTATTCTTTATGAAAAGAAACTGAAACTTCCTTGATGAGGTTTTACCCTCCCTCAAGCCCCAAAAATGAGGTATTAGTTTATTTTTATAAAGAACAAGAGTTTTAATTAACTTCAATGTAGGTCCGGTCCGAGGCTACACATTTTATGAACATGCTCGAATTAGATTTGAATCGATTGGAACCTCCGTATTTGAGTTATCACTGCAAAGCAAAATAAACATTTTTAAAAACCTTTTTAATGATTCATCAGTAGCGTTATATATAATGCATATTTTTGACTGAACAAACATGTTTTTTAATACTTACGATGTTAATAAACTTCACGCCAACGAACAAGTTTCAATTTGTTTCTTTGTAATTAATTGAAACACAAATACTTCATTTTTGACAGGAACGACTGCCTAAGTATTTAATACCCTTAATACAAATCAAAGATTGTCATGTGCCAATATATTGACCCGCCAGAGGCGAAATAAATTATCCGGTTAAGAAACTTTGCACAAGAAGTCTTTAACTTATCAAAATTCTGAAACTCCCGTGCTAGTTCCTTCGTAAACAATTCTGAGGTCTCCATTTCAGTTCTATGGAATTGGTTTGAAAGTTTCAGCATAGGTATTGACTACTCTCTGAATTAAGGCTCCCCCAGACCAACGCGATTTATTTGTGGAGGCAGCGAATGTTTAATGATGTACATATTTACGTGACGGCTTATAAGTTTGTTTAGACCAACGCGACAAAATTGTCATCATGACAGCGAATGTTTAGCGATTGTACGGAGAGGTTTTTCGCCACCTGCGTGTAAAAACTACAATAACGGTGCATCGTTCCAAAAAATGACATTAACGGAAGCTGGTATAGACATGGCGTTGTGTAGCTGAAACATTCAGACACAAAAATTCTAGAAAAAAATTTAAACACCGGTACAATCAAAGACACGTCCCATTAGTTACCCCCTACGTCTGATTTAGGTATGCACTGCGTTAACGATAAAATCATAAAAAAGAAAACCAGAACAATAGATTCTGAGGTCTGCAGAACTAACACATAATTGAATAAAAATTTAATTTCTCAATTTGTGAAAGTAATGATACAAAAACAACTAGCCTATTGTTTATCAATACCACGAATTTTAAAAACAGAATTAAATACAGTATCAAATAAACAGTTTGCAAAAGCTTTTTACAGCTATTATGGTTAAGAAATTGATAGAAGAAAAATTAAGAAAAAGTAAAATATGTTAAATTATCCATCATTAAGAGGAAATATGTTTTACTCATGTTTCGGAGCAATTTACATTCCGGTATCTTTTATAGTTCAAAAGTTATACGAAAAAGGCCCCAAATTTTTCAACCCGGGCCGGAAAATTCTGAATAGCTCTTTGCGACGTTAATTTGTAAGAGACCATCCCAAAATTCTCAAAGCTCGGGCATCACAACTGTCCAGCGGTCGCTGGCAGCTCTCCGAACGCTGGGATGGTGCATGGTTGTAGTGGAATGCGTCCGTGAGGCGCTGTTGCCATTTTACCCGTTCGCGCGAGCGCGGGTTGCAGGGTAAAACGTTGACCCTGTACGTGTTTGTACAATAAAGACGTTTAATAATAATAATAATTTCGCAGATTAAAATATAAAATACCTACTCTATCTAAAAAAATTAAATTGATCTTCAAATCTCTTCTATAATTTCATGTACAAGTCTCACGATAACACTTTTTCATATCTTCAACGGCCAACGAGGAATTCTAGCGTATCCAGTTAAATGAAACATGCTATAGAATCCACTCGACGTCATGTACACAATTCGACAAATTTTGTCAAAGTCAAAAGTGCTTCAGAATATTGCTGTAATGTTTCTACAATTCTTTCACTACAGTATTGCACGGCAATATGTGCGCAATTTTGTTTGGGCACTGACACTGGAACATTGCACGTCGATGCGCGCGCAATATTGCAGGAATATTGCAGGATCGTTGCCACTGGACGCATGCGCAATATTTCTGCAATATTACAACGTAACCTGCAACAACGCAATATTACAGCAACGTTCCTGCAATACTGCTGCAGCGAAATGTGCTGTATGGGTACCTACACGTTATTACGTGTATTATATAAATATATTAAGTACATACATGTAGTAATATAGACTGTAAAGAATGGATTATAATACGATGCATCGAATGACTGGAACAAGAAACAATTTCATGGAGTTTTGGCTGATAAATCACCGTAGGAATTACGAAATCTTCGAGTGTATTGCGTATCTTGTTAACTACTAAGTAGTGTAACATTTATTAATTTCCCGTGACGCCACGTATCACGTACATCGTTTATTAATGACACAACTTTTTCCACGTGGACGCGCGCCTGACACGATGAGAACATTGAGAGCAGAAACAGCTACTGTAATTGCATTTTCGCGTACAATTCGTACTCCAGAACCGAGATACGTAGTGCGGTTCTCGTGTTGGTTGACCGTAGTCTACAGGTTGCTTTATCCGCATCATTATCAGATTCAATTGTTACGTTAGTAACGTGACAGGGGGCGGATTTACAAATGGGTATGCGAAGATTCGATTCGATAACGAAACATAGAGACGTTGTTCCTCTGAAAAAGAAAAATCTAAGAGAATGAGCCTCTTTTTCTAACGAACACATTTCAGCGATTATGCAACGATATATTTAATGATTTATCGTTCTTCGATTGTGATTTCCCCCTCCCAGAGGATTTAGCGCATCCGTCGTAAATTACTGGCATGTAAGCGTTACCGTTGTTTCGCACGACACACGACGAATAGGTAAAAGTTCTATGGCTACAGGAAATCGATTGCAAAATCACGGAGGTACCAGCCAGGGAAAGGTGTATGATATACCTACGTGTTTGAAAGAAGCCTGATATTTCCAAGCTTGAAATGCAAAGTTCCGCAATTGTAAACGGGATGATACGAAATCAATGTCGACATTCGATGTCTACCGGCGCGAGGGATTAAATAAGAGAATTGGAATAGCCAGTAAAACTAAATTCGTGTAGGTACCTGTTGTTGAAATGTCAAAACAAAAACTTTCTAAAATATCCGCTGCTGCTAGACGTTCTTCTTTTTTAAGAAGAAGCGAAAGCAGCGAGCAGCATCAAAATAGACTCTCAAAAATGAGAACAAGGGCAGATTTTCTTTAGATAGACGTATGCAACACTAATGTCAGAAAAAATCATCTTACCAAGGATGATTTTTTCCGAACTATGAGGAAATTAAGCTGTTTTCAAAATACTTTAATTTCGTTAAAAGATATTAATTTTAATAAACATGAATCAGTCACGCTACTAATTCGGGCGAAGCCGACACGGGGCATGCTAGTATTTTAATACGAATAAATATTTTATTCAAAATATTTGGCGTCGCGAAACCGAACAAATGTTAATTGTTTTAGTATTAATAATTTACAATAACCTTACAATAACCCTTAGAATCTAAAATACATAAACATATACATACACATATTAGAAACGCAGTTAGATTTATTCTACATATATTTAATTCTAATATCATACGTAGCATATGCACACGCACACATACACACATTCACAAACGCACGCGCAAGAAAGAAAGAAAATGATTAATGCAATTCATACATATTTATTCAGTTTAGCAACACCAATTCGGGGCGCAGCGCCAAGTATTTTGAATAAAATATTTATTCGTATTAAAATATTTATTGGTATAAAAATATCCACTTAATATTATATAATATAAAACATTTTTTCTTTGTATAAATAGCTATTGTTATAATTGGCGCAATTTTTGTATATCATTAATTTTGTAAAGCTATTAATTTACGAGAATGGCATTCTTTTTGATGAGTTAATTAAAATGTCCACGATATGAATAATGGAATGTATGAACACAGCCTTTTAGCAGTGTATGTGTAGTTGTGTCATCTTAGGCGCCATTGGAAAACACCTTTATGTACTTGCAGCTCATTTTGATTTCACATCTTTTTTTTTATTTTGCAATTATTATTATCTTCTATTTTTTATGATTTATTAGATTTCATGTACATTGCGTAATTTTTTTTTACTTTTTTGAAGTTTTTTCTGCACAAGCTTCGCTACGCTATTAAATTTCACCTCCGCCATCACGTCGAATTACTAGTCCAAGAATTACACAACTAGTTCAAGTCTAACAGAGGGTGCAGCGAGTGCAGCCGTAGCCCGCGACTTCGGGACGAAGTTGGGGTGCACGTGAGTCCGCAGTGCAGACTGCAGTGTCTTTACGTCTGTTGTTCCGACCGTTGCGTTGTTACGATTTGGATGAGGTAACTCTACGGGGGTTTCCTTCTATAGAGACTCTCAAGTCAGATTGGTAGAAAGTTTCATTGATTATAGATACGCCCTCGCAATCAGAAGTAGGCCATTGACCACTTGTGATTCTTGCCAGAGCTCAAAGGTTCAGTGTCTTGTTAGATTTCCTCTCACTCTACATGACTCTCCTCGGAATGTGTTCAAGGGTCTTTTGCTTTGGTACAGAATAGGTAATGTTAGGTTCTGGTGCGTTCCTAACGCCGTTCACTTTCTAACGAGTTGAAACCAAAAAGATGCATTTCAGCCGAGATGGAGGATATTGACGAGGGCAAGACCCAGAAAACGTTTACCGAACGAAGGGAGAGAGAAGTTGTTTGTTAGATATTAGTATTGTCCAAAGACTGTTGACTGGAATGACAGGAAATTTTTCAGCTTAAGGGCGCAGACCACTGTAAAAAATCAGAAAAATCGGTTTTTTCTTTCTCACATTTTTGTGAAAGACGTACGTTTCAAGAATGCTCTCTTCAAATTTTATGAAGAAATTCGCAAAATTGACGGAGATATAGTATTTTTCGTGAAACCGTGTCAAGCGCGTGACTGAGCCGAGCGGAACTTTGAACGCGTTTCCTTAGAATGACATTTTTCAGTAGCATTGACAGTCCACAGAGAAAACTATACATCCAATTGACACGAGCAAGGGCCTTTATTATATGAAAAACACGTCGCTATTATATGACGATCAGTTTTCTTCAATTAACGACTTGCTTCTATTTTTTTTATCAACATTTCCCCAATTTTGTACCCCGAAAACATGATTTTTTCAGTGATCTGCCATTTTGTAATTTTTTGCGATTTGACTTTTTTTGATCGTCATGTAACAGAGGTAGGCTTCTAGTTTCTAAATATTTTTGTCTCTTTGAATTCGGATGAACCATATAGCCTGGGTACTGTCAACGCGACAAGTACGATTTGTCCGCAGCGCACATTTTGACGAAGAGTATACAGGAAACGGATTTATGAATTTGATTGAAAAAAAAATTTCTTAACCTTCGATATGTACATTATTAACTATATTAAGCAACACATTTATTTACTTGCGTTGTGTGATTGAAATAAATTCCCGAAAACACCCTTACATTTCGGGCCGTTACAGTGGTCTGCCCCCTTAACGTCCAACTCTTAAAGGCACCGTTCCGTTCGCGTGATTAATGCTATTTTCAAATTGAGAATCTCGAAAGATAAACAAAATCTGTTCAAAGTTTGAAATGGAACAAAATCTGTTCAAAGTTTCTTGAAAGATTATTAATTTAGACATGTGTATTAATCACGATTACTGTAAATTTTGGGGTCTATGAAGTCTGTATAACATGCATGTTGTATGCAGAATTGCATGAATTCGATAACTACGTGCAAAAGTAGAGATGTTATGCAATTGCCTTCGAGAAAACAGATGACATCTCTCGTGCACGTGTGACACTAAACTTAACGATCCTCCTCACTCAGGAGCTTATTAACAACACCTGCAGTTGCTCACTTGACGCGTCGAAGCCACTGGACGTACGCTCTATGCTTAGAATTTTCAGCTTTTATTATCTCTCACGGCGGTATTCTCGGTCAGCTTCTTTGTTAGACGGAGCGTCGCCGCTGCTCCTCGATTATAAGAGATTTATTTTGGGGCAAGGAACTTACGACAAACAGGTCGTGGTACTTAATTACGCCGGATACTCCTTTTGTGAGGATCACATGTGTTGCGCCCACTCCTTTTATCAAGCGCTACAGCGTAATTAGAACACGCCCTAAGGCCGCCTTCATTTCGAAACCGAGCCGGTCAGGTTCTTATACCTTACGGAGACTATACATTATAGACTATGCTTAGCACATGGAAACGGGTACTAACTGAACGGCATGCATTGAGCTATAAGAATACCTGAAGAGTGAACAGCAGTGGGAAGAAGTAGAGGCGACTGCGATCTGAGGGAAATAGAAGATAAGCGCTGAACCGATCCGTCTTCCTATTATCCCTCTCACTCCGTACTATCTGTGTTATGTATGTACGTGTGTGCGCAGGTAACTTCACTCACATGCACTATACATCCATAGCCTGTTGTAAGACAGAGATAGGTTCACCCGTTATCTTCCCTCTTTCTCGGACCAGCCGCCATTGCTCTGTTCACTCTCTAGGTATTTTTATAGCTCAATGACTGCATGCGACTGCAATGAGGAAGATGACTGCAACTTTTTCTCACTCGTGACGCCACCAGCACACATGCCACTTGTCATCAGTGTGTTATAAAAAATTTATATGTAACTACCAACTTCATACATTCCACAAATCAAAAATTCGCGCGCAAACCGTTCACACATGCGCACTCATGCAAACCCGCAGTACATGCGCTAGTGGCGCCTTCTGCGCCGAGCTTTGCCTTATCTTCCCCATTCACTTCGGTTGCCTCTCGTTGTACAGTTCATTTGTCTGTACGCATGCCTGTACCTATGCCTGGACCCGCCACAATCCACAATCATAAAATTTTGCACTCCTCGCTGTAAGTACCTATGTACTTATGTACTGCTTACGGGAATGTTTGTGAATTCTTTTTAACCTTTTAACTTCCAGAGTTGCACCGGTGCAACACTCATTTTAAAAGTGCATAAAGTTCTTTCACCTGATTATATTTAAGTTTTGTTAGCAGCCATCCGTAGTTTTCCTGGTAAAGTAGATTTCAATGTTTTCGGTTGAGGAAATCAATCATTTTCTTCAAAAATTTATTGTGAATTATTACTTCAGACTACCATCTTGTGTTTCCTTATATTTCTCAAATAAATCAGTGAAAAATAGAGGTAAGTTCTTCTTTTTTCATTCAAATTTGCATCGTTATATTTAGTGGAAAGATAAATTATGTGCACAAAAGTGTTGCGAAGTTATTTCAAGGCTTATATATTTGAGTATTTTATATTTGAAAATGCATGTTGCACTGAGCGGTAGTAATCAAACAAAGTATTTAGTTATGCTGTACAATTAATTATTTTTCCGTTAGCAAAAATGATTACACGTGCAAAGACGAATTCGTATCGAGCCGTGAAACCACCAACAGCAAATAACTCGTACAAAATATTTAGAATGCGTGAAGCTGACGATCTAATTCAATTAGGCAGAGAAAAAAGACGCCGTGGTCGTCCATCAACTTCAAATTCAAGTTTGGAGAATACTAAAAAGAAGAAGACACCTTGTGTTTCGCATCTATACAATGAAATACGTTTCGACTCTGTTGGACATTTTTCTGTTTACAAGGAAGGTCCAGAGACAGAGGAAGATGCAGATTGTGTATCAAGAGAATTACATGTGTTACTTGTGTAAAATGTAGTGTCCGATTATGTTTTACAGGTAGTAGAAACTGTTTTCGTGATTAACATCAGAATAATGAAGTGTAGTAAGAATTATTGTTAATTTCAAAATATTATTCTTACAGTAAAAACTAATAATGAAACTCGTGAAATGTACTTTTATTTTCTTACCCCTTGACGCTTAATATTGCATCTACGCAACATGAGTTTAAACGGCGAGTATCCTATAAATAGGTTTGAAATCGATATTTTCCATTTGAAAATAACAGGGTGCAACATATATATCAGTCCCACAATTTCGAAATAACGGTTCAAGGGTCTGGGCGTTAGAGGGTTAAGAAGCAGGAGCATATGGTCCTACAGAACTTTTTGCACTTAAAAGAGTAACATTTAAAGAACATTTAGTAATTTTCTCGTAGAAAATTATTTACATTTATAATAAAGTAACAACTGACATCCAAAAAGCCATTTTAAAAATTTGGTTTTGCGGTGAGCATTGCCATTCGGAACCAGATAATCTAAAATCAAAAAACAAAAAAGATTTCGTTAGTATATTAATGTATCCTCTGATTAACGAAAGGAATTTCTGGAATTTTAATTTAAAACAAAATGGCGGCTATTTGAATTGGGAGTCCTGACTTTTTCCAGTGATTTTCGCACGAAAACATCAAGATTTCAACTTTAAATAGCTGTCAGTTTGTTTTAAATTAATAAGGCAGGGAAATTCCCTGCCTTAAGCGGAGGATACATTAATATACTAACGAAATCTTTTTTGTTTTTTGATTTTTGATAATCTGGTTCCGAATGACAGCCGCTCACCGCAAAACAAAATTATTAAAAAGGCTTCTTGAATATCGGTTGCTACTTTATTATAAACGTAAATAATTTTCTACTAGAAAATTTCTAAATGCTCTTTAAATGTTGCTCTTATAAGTGGAAAAAGTTTTGTAAAAGAATATACTTCCGCTTTTTAAAGAAAAATTCACAAACATTTGCCTTTTTTCAGCGGCCTGACTAGGTATAACCCCTTAAGGGGAGAATCCTATTTTATAGACGAAAAACATAGTAAAATTTGGGATTGTTTTTGAGAAACTAACAATTCAATTCATCTGAAATTTGGATTATGTATCCTGCATCTTTGCAGAAGTTGCGTTTTCTTTATATTAAGTTTTAATAATGAATATAGGAGTTATGCATGATCCGCCAACATGCGGCGTAAAATGCGTCGTCTGCTAGTGTGCACGATATTTAGGTACCTTCCCGGTAATTTGACACAGAAAAATGAAATGGCGTTTTACTTTATAGATACATAGCTTCAGTTTGATAAACCAGAACACCGATAAGTTATATACTTATTTTGTTACATAAGAAAATTGACACAAAACTGGATAGTGAAAATTAAAAGGTGAGACCTTTTAAATTTAAATTTCAGATAAATAGAATTGCTAGTCTCTTAAAAAAATCCCAAATTTTACTGTTTTTAGGCCCGAAAATAGGATTCCCCCCCATAATCGCGAGGATTAACATTCTGTTTTGCACTTGCACGCACGCTTTTACGTTCACACATACTACATATGCATGGAATATGTACCAATGAAGAGTTTCGTTACACCTACACTCCCTGCGGTAAATTTTTACCCACGAGTAACGTTTATCAATGGAATAAATTAACGCAAAGTAAGGTGGCTAATGAAAACTGAAAGCATTAAATATTTTGCTTTTATTCATAAGTGATTTTCACGGAAGTTTCTTGTGTTATTCTCAATTTAAGCTCACCCATATTGGCATATGTTTTTAATAACATCAGAGTAGGATTCTCTTCACATTATTCTCTTCCTATCGTCTCGTATTTTACTCTTTCTTCTTGTATAAGAATCCACGAGTTATTAGAAGATTCTGAGATACATATTGCCTGAATATTTTTTTCTAAAAATATATTAATTAGCATTTGTGTTCTACAATCTACAGTTAGAGTAGAACTAACTGTGTTCTGACTTTTTTCATTAATAATTCCCTAATTAACGATTTTCACATCATATTTACAAATATGGTTGTTCATATTCTAATGTAGCGGATAGTTTAAAAAATCTTGTCGTATGCTTGGGAATACAAGAAATATGATATAATACATCCGAATACTTGCTGATCAAAAAGTATACCGTAACGGTCGAGTAGGTAGTGGCACAAGGAGTTCCTTTTCTTATTTCTCTGTGCAGGCTATACTTGAAAAATGTTCAAATGTTCCACGCTCCATTTCGCGTCAGTCCATAAAATGCAAATACCTACCACAAGCGAATCCAAGGCTTTTATCGTCAATGCGTGTATAACCGTATACTCACGATCAGTTTGCTTACGAGTTTCGACCAAATGAAATTTCTCACGTACCTAATCGTAATACTTAGTTCAAAAGGTCGTCTTCCTCCTAGAGGACGTATTTTCCGTGCTCGGAGGAAAAAAACATTTGCATAATTTATTTAACTGCGCTGCTCCAAATAGCTTTGTTTGACCTAAAATGGCTTGTATCTCCGTGTAGTATGTACATACATACGAAATTATCCAGAAAGTTCTTTTAACATTTTCTAATGTCATTCTTTTGTTAAATTTTACTTTTTGGTAGGGTAAATCCAGGAGACGCAGTCGGGCTGGAGAGTTAGTCGAATGGCTATATTCAGACTCTACATCTGTGTATATGTAAAAGTGTGTTAATGTTTAGAACAATTAATTCTCTAAGAATCAATTGTTTCGACCAACTATCCAGCCCAACTGCGTCTCCCGGATTTACCCTATTAGAAGATTTTTTCGAGTACAGTATTGTCTCGTTAAGGGCTCGGTTTGCTGTACACGATGTGGGCTTTTCGCTATTCCCACCACTTCTGTCTCACTCTTGTCCGGCGAAGGCGAGAGTCACTGAAAGCGAGCAAGGACGGTACGAGACAGACGACACGTTGATGTTTTGTCTCGCTCCGTCTTTCGGACGCCGTAACACACCATCCTTTGCGTGCGCGACGGACGTGCGCGATGGTCGCAAGCTCTTACGGTGAGCACGGGAACCGCTTCGCAAAATCTTGACGCAGGTCCGGCTCAAGTCTTTTTTGCACCCTAGGCAAACTTGTCAAATTGTGTCCTTTATTATATTACATTTATTTGAGATTAATTCTGACTTTACTCTGCAACATTAGGTAACTACTAGGGCGTAAGATTGACAAGAGCCGCAAAATGGCCTTTTCATTGTTGGCATTGTTGAAATTAAATTTTTAAATGAAATGCTACAAATTATATTACAACGGTTTTAAACCATGAGTAAATATTAAGAGTATGGTCATGAAGAAGTTCAATGAAATGTATTATAATAAATGGCGGAATTTGGCAAGCTCGCTTTTGGGCGCAAAAAACTCGTGCCGTGCCTGGCTATCTGACCGTCGCGCGCATGCGTCGACCAGTCAGATTCTATCTGAGCGTACGCACCCGTCGCGCACGCGAAGCGTTCCATCTCGCTCCCCCCTTCAGTCAGAAAGAAACGAGAAACAAACACTCGGAATTAGGGCTCTGATCCCGATATGGGCTCGACGCCGGTCCCGACCAGCGCGAGTCCTGAGCGAGGAAATACTGTACCATATTTTATATTACGAGTATATGCTCTCAAGCAAATATGTTCAGACTAATGATCTAACAAAGTGTGGTTGCAATTTTTAAATAAAGAGCAAATACGTTTTAAAATCCACAGTAATAGGTACACATCAACATACACGTTTCAATTATGTAGTAATTTTTGCTAAGTAAAGCTTTGGGTACATATTGCTCCCTTTTATATATATTTTCGTGCAACGGACGTATCCTAAAAGGCACGTACTTAGTAATATAATAATTAATTACGATCAAAACAATATTCTCCCAATGATATTAGTTACTAAAAGCGTAAAATAATATTTTCAACCTAACCCAAAGTTTCGTAAGTTTGCCACTTTACGTAAGGGCCAAATAATTAAACAATGAAGGTCACGTAAATGTGGGAATAATGTGCATATACAGGAGTGCTTAACGAAATGGAAGTTAAAATGCAGGAAGTCCTTTCTAAGCAAATAAAATGGAGGACTCCATATCGGAAGACAATACGACACGTCTCGTCAGAAGCTGAGGATTTCATCATGCAAGTAGCGCGACTAATTTTTTCATTATTGCGTTTGGCAGAGACTGTTGGGCGAAGTCCCCGGGCGCGATTACGGTGCATACAACTACGGATGACTCATCTAATTGTTGGGCAGTCCGTTAAATGTAGTTTATGTCCGTGGATGCGTACAGCTCTGCGAATGCGTCACAGACATTGAAGGGTGCCACCACTGCTCGGTGATAGCTCGCAATACAATATCATTTTGTATTGATTAGACGCGAGTGCACAGCCGACAATTTCTACCAATGTCACGAAAACTGTATCGGGGCACGAAATCGCAGTGTGTACTCTGTTACAACAGTGGATTAGTACTGAACATTTGCTGTTGCCTAAATGTCCGTTAAAACTGCAATTGAAACGCATTCAATTGCCCTACACTGCAAGATCGTTACCGCTAACTGCTCACCGAGTTTTACTTTAAATGCTTGTACGATTAATTACGCCACGATAGAATTAGTCTTCTATTCCCCCAATTACGTAATTACTTTGCTATTAACGCAAAATATGTAAAAAGTTTTGAATAGTATACAAGGCGACCGATTATTCACTGCTCTCGATTAGGGAGGTAAAATGAAGGAAACAATGTTCTATTAACATGGTGTCAGAAACGAGCACTGAATGAGGTAGATATACGTTTTCAAAGATTACTACTACTTACATAGGTATATTGCAAAATAATATATGTATGTACTTAGATGTCCCAAATGACCATCATGATATCTGTTGTGATCTACTTAAGGGGGTCATCTTATGTGACGGTCGGTTTTTCTTTCGCTTTTTGGGGAATGCTTTTTTAACGAACCATGAAAACAGAATATCTTGGAATTTGTACTACATATTTATTAACATTTGAACAGTTATTCAGAATGTTTTGAAGTTAAAATATAGAGTGGAATTGACTTTACAGCTCTCGAAAGAGACATGGTGCGGAAAAAATTTTGGTCGACGGCTGACATGATTCCGGCTGTCCTGTTAATCTGAAATCAAAAAGTCAAACGGCACATTAATTTGTAGACTTGTGGCTATAGTCGGTACCAGAATGAAGTCAAAATATTGGAAATTTAATGTTTGGGACAGTTTTGAACGAAAATTGTCATTGACGAAAATCGTAGCTTTATTTACAAAACTGTGCCAAACATTAAATTTCCAATATTTTGACTTCATTCTGGTACCGGCTGTAGCCACAAGTCTACAAATTAATGTGCCGTTTGACTTTTTGATTTCAGATTAGCAGGACAGCCGGAATCATGTCAGCCGTCGACCAACATTTTTTCCGCACCATGTCTCTTTCGAGAGCTGTAAAGTCAATTCCACTCCGTATTTTAACTTCAAAACATTCTGAATAACTCTTCAAATGTTAATAAATATGTAGTACAAATTCCAAGATATTGTGTTTTCATGATTCGCCAAAAAAAATTCCCCAAAAAGCGAAAGAAAAGTCAGCCGTCACATAAGACGACCCCCTTAAGTGATCATTTTGTTGATAAATAAATAAATCTACGATTTGCGTTGCATTTTCTGGTTACGTCTTTGTGAAGATTTATGTCTCATAGGTAGGGTAAACCTGTCCAAAACCGTATAGTTAAGCTTCTAGGTCCATAACTTTTTAAATAATAAAACAAATTGGGTAATAAAAATTAAAGTTTATTAAAGGGTTTCGTAAACAACACAAAATAACAAAAATATAATTGAAAAGTTCAAATAGGCTACTGAATTGAACAATAAAACAAAACCTCTTCTTTTTCCGGCTTTGCCCACCCTATGAGGCAAAACCGTATAGTATATATTATGGGTCTAAATTAACAACGGTAGCATTGAAAATCGTCGAGTTCTTCGGATCCCCAGCCAGTGCAACCTTCGTGTACCCATCCACTACACCTTGTACATTGAACCCAATTTTGATCCCATGTTTCGATTGATTATACTCATTATAGCCTTTTTCATATTTTCCGAGTTCCAATATTGTCTGGTAGTGTTTCCTTTATAATTACGTGGCATCTTGCTGACACCTTTAAACAAAAATGGAACACTACTTAGTTTACGAAGTGTCCTTCGGTGTACGGTTTTGCCCCAAGACGTAAGAACCGACACTTTTGGTTACAGCTAAATATGAAAATGACAACAATCGGCCACGATCATTAAACTATAATAGAAATAGATACTGTTGATATATATCTTCATGTAACTTACCTTCTAATTACCAGAACACTATATAGTCCACTTGAAGTACAGTCGAAAATAAGATCACAGCACGTAGAAATATAATAAATTTAATAATTAGCTGGAGCTTACGTATTTTGCCACGAGGATCTGTTGACTGACAGTTCAATATGGCGGAAAACAATTGCCAAACGCGCGTGGGCTTCGATCATTAGTTTTCAGAAATAAGTACGGTATACGGTTTTGCCCCGGTATACGGTTTTGGACAGGTTTCCCCTACTATCGGTGTCTCACACCATGTTTATATGTATGTGGAACAGTTTTCTCTTCCTTTTATTACCCCAATCACCTCCTTTAAGAAGACCAGCGAATGAATAACCGGACCTCTGTATATTTCTGTGATTTACAAGAATCAGTAATCGACCACTATTCTTGAAACACCGCTGCTCCGTTATGTTGGTATAATGTTAGGTATAGGCAACCGTTGTATCTGAAGTCAATGAGATTTCTTCGGTCACACGATATTTGGGATATTTCATAAAGTTGTAGGTACCTATTGAATACCTATATATTCCCTACCTGATGCTTCTAAGTATGTCGATATCTGGAGAAGCAGCGAATGCGAACCTGTTTAGGGTTTGTTTAGGAATAACTTGGCATGAAGCCATTTGTCAGCTTTTAATGATCTGGCACATAAAAATACATAGAACAGAGCCATCCAGCCTTGTCCCTTCGCGAAACACGCGGCTAATAATAATTTGACATTGGTTCTTAGCTTTTATAATAAATTACCTATAGGTACGGGGGCTGGGACTATTTGTCGAATTTTCACAAGCGAGCTAAACAGATTACCAATTTACTGGGAAGTGTGAAGAGGAATCAGAAATGATCATTCCTACTAAATTTATGTTTAAAATATTCCAGCAATATCCGTGGTACGGGGGAATTAAAAGATTAACGCGAGATCGACGAATCCTGAAGGAACTCGGAGAATGCTGAGATATTGCTGGAGCAATTTGATTGGCTGTAACGATTGGAAAGAGGAAGCTCAAGCTTATTCGCCAGGAAATAAGGACACAAATGGGAGCACAATGTGGAAAGGGGAAATAAACCGAGACTCTTCAACGCAACGGGCGACTGAAGTTGCGAATCTGAATAGACATGAAGCTCAAATGACAATCCACTGCAAATTCTTCGAATCTTGTTGGCCTAGTTTCACAATTACATACCTGATACCTATAAATGAAAAAGCAAACAACTTGACCGTTTTATTGAGAAAAGGACAGTCTTTAAATGTCGGATGACTCTCAATGCACGTAGATTTCGATCCAACAAATTTTCACACGCTGCAATAAATTTGATAATCGTAGAAAATTCGTTGTTAGTTCTACTAGCCTAATGTTCAATCACGAGTTACACGAACTTTGTAGAGATGCGTTAGAGATTACCGGATCAGCGAGAAAATCGACAGATTGTGAAATATACCTATGTATAACTATGTATGTGGGTCAGTTGTAAATAAACAGCCATGCTGGAACGTGTGAAGAACTCGCTCACTATTCATGCGATAACCATGCGTGTTTCAGCGTTTTAGAAGAATGACACGCAAAACAGAGGATATGTTGAATCAGTCAACAAGTATCATCGTTGAAAGTGGAATAATATTCGTCGACTATCGATCGGACAAAAACGCAACCAGAATGCAGTCTGAGCGTATGTAATCACCGCCAACTAAGTAAGCGACTTAAGACGGAACAACAGATTCGACATTCGACAAATTGTTCGCCAAAGTATTCGCGTATACCTTCACACTAGGCGGTTATTCGGAAAATGACGAGCGCTTCGATTCGTAATCAGCAACTGCAAACATTCGTGCAGAAACTCGCGCGAACATTTGATAATAAATGGGGAATTTACCTACGTCGCTAGACCCACAGATATAGATAGTCTCTCGCAGAATGCCGAATATGTGGTACCGCCTTTAGACGTTAGACAGTTAATAAGCTGGCTCCATCGATTCAAACGAGAAAAAAAAGGTACAAACTCGAGAAAAATCTGAATGAAGAAATTAGAATAGGTACCAATATCACACGAGCCAGATACAAAGCTCGTATGAATTTTTCACTTGCAAAACTGGCTACATGTGAACAAAATATCCCATCGAATAGAAATAATTATCATACTGGACGCATCAACGTTTGTTGTAACGCTGCAGTTGTTTCGTGTGGCATAAAAAGAAGGGCAGAAAGGTGGACCGGAACTCAGAGATGCGAATCGCGACGAAGCCGAATCAGGGCGGAAAATAATAACTCACCCTCGAGCGTGGTGAGTTCCGGTGGCTCGGAGAGGCCGAGCGCCAGCTGATCCTTAATGATCCACCAGGAGACGAAGACCGTGCAGATGAGTCTGGCGGCGGAGCTCCACTTCCTGGTGGCATGGATAGACGACGCGGACGACGGCAGGGACGCCGTCTGAGCGACGGCGTCGGTGGCGTGCATCTTCACGATTAGCCCTGATACGCGGCACTTTTCGCGCACCCTTTTCTTGCTTTCGTTCGACACCCCCTCCCCTCCCCCCCCTCCTATACGCATACGTTGTACGCACCGTCGAGCACCTGCATGCAGGTCAAGCCTGCCGTACTTACTTCCGGTATCACATATCCGAGCGATCAGGCCGCGTGATCGATAGCACGCGCATACTTCCGCACGTTTCTCGGGCACCGTTCACGCAGACGAACAACAAATGTCGCGAGCTCCTCTTCTCTCTTGATGGCCGTGTCCGTGTCCGTCGCCCCCTTGGCTCGCCCGTCTCCTTTCAAACAAACTCGGGTTGTAGAAAAGTAGAGCTCATGGGAACGCAACGCGACGCGCGATCGAGCTGGTCTGCCGCAACCACCACCCCCACCTTCACTACTTGTCGGTGAACAGTGAGTTCATGAGAGCCGTTTGGGGAACGACACCGCGCTATTGCGCCCTTTCCTTCCTCCCTCGGTTACGTTAGGAACGTCTCTTGTGACACGTCCCTACGATGGTAGACACCTGTGATCGAGAAACACCCACTGCCGCAGTTTCTCCGTCCTCTATGTCTTTAGCGGTACGTGTGCGGTGTGCGGTGTGCACCAACCGCACGAGCGTTCATAGAACGGCGAGGCCGAGCGAAACAACACCACCGTCCACGATGCTGTGTACGCGACGGCCGAGCGTTCACGATATGGAGCCAGCAAACAACGACCGAATCGTTCGGGGGTGGTCGCGACGCCAGGGCGCCGACGTCCTGCGCAATGCACGCGAGAACCAGCACGCGTTAAACTCCCCTCCCCTCCCCCGCCCCCCGCCCCTCTCGCTCCGCCAGAACGTCGCAGGGGCGCAGAGCTTCTGAGTCATTCCTCGCGAAACAGCCGTCGATGTTCTGCACCGCGACGTAAATATGCATGATCCTAGGTGAGGAACACGTCGTCGTCCCGTCAACAGCCGGGGTGGGGGTTCCATGCACCGTCGCCCGGTCGCGACCCCTAGCCCGCGGCGTCCCCGTCGTAGCGGTCTGCACTTAACCCCTGCCTAACGTGGCAACCACGGATTAGTCGGCTCACCGAGATACGTTGTCAAGTCTCTTGTAAATATGAATCGTACACAGGGGACACGTACCTATCTAACGGCTCGATGAATGTTTACCACGCTGCGCTGCAACCGCATCGGAAGGCACAAAACGCCCTCTTCATTCCCTTCTCTGGCTATAAAGTAACGGTGGGCGTACAGCCGACTCTGTTGTAAATTCTGTCATTTCGAATCACTGCGAATAATAATCGAATCCCAAATCTAATTCCCTTGGTGGGTCTTGGAGGTGTTGGCGTGGCTCGAACGTTTTCACGAGGCGACCTTTGCCGGTCAATGTGCGACAAAGTAGTGCTGGAACAGCACACTTACATGACATAAATGCCTATATTCATAGGTAGGTATGTAGACATCCACGTGTAAACATACCTACATAAATGGATGTTTATGGGGGGACGTACACCTTGTAAGTTGTAGAGAGCCTTAAAATCTTTTAGATTTTTTATGAAGAAAGTATAAACATTATTGTTATCGTCGTTCTTATAGATATTAATTTAATCTCATCTTTGGCTAAAATGATTAATCTTTTTTATGTAAAAATATTGATGATACATTGTAGCTACGTAGTTTAGTTCCACATGCGTCATGCTGCAGTGATGTGCGGTGCCCACTGCTAAGCATACAGGTTTCGCCGGAAAGCAAAATATAAATTAAGTAGTTTCTTAAAGTATATTGACAAATGCGGTTTCTGAGTAGAATGAGTTAAACGTTCTCGTACACCTTATTAAACTGTGTTTAATGTTGTGTAATATTAGTAAGTCAGAAGTAGATAAATACCTGTAAGGCTCTGCTAGGAAGTAAAACGTGCGTAAAGATTATATAGTTTCCACAATGGAGGAGCAAGTTGAGAAGTCCTTAACGTCAGAGAAGGTTCAGGTGATTATTAATTATAAACGATACAGGTATTAGACACACTGCTAAATTATAACGCCAAAATTGATCTACATATACAGAAACTTTTTTTGCTTAAGTTTTGTTACGTTATTCACTCCGCTATTCATTAGCACTCTATTTTTTATTTTTTTCCTATCTCATTGGTTTATTTGCGATTATTTGTTTATATTTCAAATGTTACGCTTCTCAGTAATAGGTATAGTTTAACGGGCAGTTATCTACTTCCGAGTTACTAATATTACACAACATTAAAGACAATTTAATAAGGTGTGTGAGCACGTTTAACTCCTTCTACGTCCACCAAAAACGGAAGCACCCTATATATGTAGTTTATACCGCTCAGAACAGTAAATATGAGCCCCATTTCAAGAGAAAAAAGCTGAAGGCTAAAGTATTGAGTATCATCGTTACAGAGCGATATGACCACCTGAGTACATTTTCAATTATTGAATCATTGTATATTTTGGCAATATCGTGAAATTTTATGCTCGAAAGTCTGTAATATACGCTTTTGAGTCGGCCTGTATAAACATTTGTCAGTATCTTATTGATTTTCGACAATTCCTCTATTCCCGGATTTGGTTGCCATCAGTTATCTGCATGTATCGATCAATTGTAACGCGATAACGGGAGAAAGAAGACAGAGCAACATAAAACCAATCGGAAATTTCATCTATAGTTGGTGACACATGATGGAGGACGGTTTTATCAGAATTTTAAAATCGTCAATCTTGTTATTGCCCTGGGCATTAATCATGTATTGACTTTTATAATTGTCTCTACAAGTGTTCACTTCAAACTTTATACGGTGGACTGATACTGTCAAAAAACTACAGAAAACTCGATAAATTTTCAGTTACAATTATTTGTTCATCTGTGAGATTTGGAGCAGCCTTTGACAGGTAGAATAACTTTTTAACTGACATCGGCGTGTTTTTAAGCTCGTGGGACGAAACCTCAGAAAGCATAGAAAATATTGACACACGCAATTCCTTAATGTTTGCTTTGAATCCTGATACCTTTTCACTGCGCCGCGCCGTGATGTCTCACTGTAGACTAGAAGGGCATAAATAAATTTGACATAGTTCCGCGGTAGGCAACTAAACGCATAGAAAGATCTACTAGACGTGGTTTGATATTCAAGTCGCCTCTCTGCCAATCAAAGTGTTAAGAGGAAACAAAGGGATAGTATGACTGTCATGAACTTTGTGTGTGTCGCCTGGACCTATTAGGTCCATGGTCTATCGGCATACCAGTTCCTATATACTCTAACTTCCATTTATTGAAAAATTTTCTTAGAACTGTCTCCTTGGTCTTAAAAAACGCTCTATTTCCCTACATGTCGTACCTTCCCCCTATACATTTTAGATCAATCTCTTAACCATACAAAAGTCTATTGGGACATTCCACGCGAAATCGGACACTTTTCGGAGTAACATTTCGGATGTTGCTGAAATTTGAATATGTTGTAGTCTTTAGTGATATTTAAATGTACCTCAAAGGATTTTTCAAAATTTTGAAAAATGTCGATTTTACAGCTGTTTGAAGGTAAGTGCTAACATTTTTTCAGTAAATTATAGCTATGGAAGTAGTAAACGGATGGAGATGAGCTTTACGGTGCTTATAGAGAAGACATTGAGGTTTCAAGAAAAAATTATTTCAGTTTAAAAAATAATTTTTTTTAACCATTTTTGTGCAATTATTTTAAACAAATGCAGTTTTTTAACATTGGGCGCGATTTTAAAAATCTGAAAAAATAGGGGAATATAGTTCTATCCTTCCCCTTGATGGACTAATTTTCAAAAATATGGACATTTTAAAATTGGCCTTGTGAAAATTGCCGAAATTTGGCGCTGCGTCAAATCACACCGGCTCAACTCGCTGAGCCGTGCGGTGCTCGCAGCGGCCAAGTGCTATTCTTATACAATTTTCTCGAATATGGTAAGTATTTGTAAAAAACTGAAGAAGGAAAACTTTTACTGTTTTTTATACACAACATAATACGGTAACTCAATTTTTGGTGTTCGCAATATTTTCCTTGAAACGAAGGTGACCCTCAGTTTTTTAAATGGAATGCTATATATTTGATTATCCAATATGAAAGCCACTGTCAAGACAAATTCAACCATATGGTATACTATGACCTTTCAAGGATACATATGGTCAGGATTGAAAGAAGAAATTCAATCTACTATAGATACTTCGATATGTATATTGATTTCATTCCTAACCATGTGTATACTTGGAGGTCATAGTATACCATATGGTTGAATTTGTCTTGACAGTGGCTTTCATATTGGATAATCAAATATATAGCATTCCATTTAAAAAACTGAGGGTCACCTTCGTTTCAAGGAAAATATTGCGAACACCAAAAATTGAGTTACCGTATTATGTTGTGTATAAAAAACAGTAAAAGTTTTCCTTCTTCAGTTTTTTACAAATACTTACCATATTCGAGAAAATTGCATAAGAATAGCACTTGGCCGCTGCGAGCACCGCACGGCTCAGCGAGTTGAGCCGGTGTGATTTGACGCAGCGCCAAATTTCGGCAATTTTCACAAGGCCAATTTTAAAATGTCCATATTTTTGAAAATTAGTCCATCAAGGGGAAGGATAGAACTATATTCCCCTATTTTTCAGATTTTTAAAATCGCGCCCGATGTTAAAAAACTGCATTTGTTTAAAATAATTGCACAAAAATGGTTAAAAAAATTATTTTTTAAACTGAAATAATTTTTCTTGGAACCTCAATGTCTTCTCTATAAGCACCGTAAAGCTCATCTCCATCCGTTTACTACTTCCATAGCTATAATTTACTGAAAAAATGTTAGCACTTACCTTCAAACAGCTGTAAAATCGACATTTTTCAAAATTTTGAAAAATCCTTTGAGGTACATTTAAATATCACTAAAGACTACAACATATTCAAATTTCAGCAACATCCGAAATGTTACTCCGAAAAGTGTCCGATTTCGCGTGGAATGTCCCTATTGTAACCAACGCAATCATACTTTTCGACGATCATTCTTTGAAATCAGAGTCAGTCTAGTTCCTCCAACTGACAAGTCTAATTCCGTAAATCGAAAATTCTTTTCTCATTAAACAAATTCCAACAACCGAGTCTTATAATTAATTAATTTAATCTATTTTATATGTGGTGCAAATTCTATTTACCATCTTTGAAGTGGTCTGAATATCATTTATATTGAATCGAGTAGGCCTGCTATGACCTGGATGACCCTGTTATCGTGAGACTTGATTACGATGAGCTTAGGGTTATGCGATGACCCTTATCTCGTACAGGATGATGTTAACAGCTTCCACGGAACAGGACCATATACCGAAGTACTTGAAGGTTACTGAGTTGCATGCGAAACACATGAACTCGGAGATATTCGAATTGATGCCGATATTCTTCAAGACAATGGAACCGATAATTTCGAAAAGAGGATTGGTGCTGAAAAACTAATTTTACAGGAAATGAAACGAACTTTAATGTTCATACAATTAATGGTAGAGTAATCAAGCTCGGCTGTATTATTCTTTGATTTGGTATCTTGTGTTCAGTGAGATTTCATTTATTTTGAAAATTGTTTAGGAGATCAAAATTGATTTCTTGTTGCTTGAACTTATCCCCCTTTCGAAATAAATGATATCGAACAGGGTGTTTGAGGAATTACTGAAACTCATAAAGTGTGGGGATGGTTATATAAAATGAAACATTTTATTTTACTTTTTTTTTATTGAGTTTTTATTTTACTTACAAGGGAACACCACGATTATTTCGAAACTATCAACTGGAACAGGCCTGTCCAACTTATGCTCTTGCCCTCGAAGAACAGCCGCGGGTGGTTGCGAGCGAAGGCAAGAGCAACGGCAAGAGCGGCAGCCTTAGAAGAGTGGGCAAGAAGACTTTTCGCTCTTGGACCTGGCTCGGCGCCGCACAGTAGCACAGATCTCAATAAATTTTTTTTTTAAATACTCGTAAAGGACTCAGCAATAACGGAGCACTGCAGTAAAACCTGTATCTGTTGGTATAATCTATAAAAAAACATTATTTAGCATAACATAACATACAAACGTAAACTATGGAGATTAAAGATATTAAAAATTAAGATTTTGTAAATTTATCATTAGCTGTAAAATAAAAAATTTACTTCAAATTTACAAAATTTATGTTTTAAATAAACTGTAAGTATAGCTGATTCAAATCTTATATTTTTAAATGATATTTCAATTTTATTAGTATTGATTTTATTTCTAATATATATTTCTTTTTTTTAAGTAATTTATTTATATGAATTATATGTCACTTCATGGAAACGACATTATCAAATCATTTGACTTACCGTTTGGCTGGCTATCAGAAGAGCCACCAGAAGGAAATAATAAAATTTTCCATAAAGCCCGAGCTAAACGTAGCAGAAACTGCGACAGGCAAATGACTAACAAAGATATTTTACAGTATCTCTTAATCTCATCAGATCCTTTAATTAGTTCTCTCAGACTGAAACAAAATAAAAATGTTAAGCCCTTAACGGTTGAAGCTGAAAAAAAATGTTATTATAAAATATACCACAATGCATGCAACATTTTATGCATAAAATTTCAATGCATGTAACATATCACATATAATTCATATAAACAAATTATTGTAAAATTAGTTACCACAAAAAATTCTGTGCTAATTACAATTACTTAAGAAAAATTATATATTAGAAATAAAATCAAAGCTAATAAAATTGAAATATCATTTAAAAATATAAAATTTAAATCAGCTATACTTACAGTTTATTTAAGACATGAATTTTGTAAATTTGATGTAATTTTTTTATTTTATAACTAATGATAAGTTTGGAGCGATTTTTGTCCAAAATTGCACACTGTGTGCCGCCGACAGCGAAGAGCAACTCGCGGCTGCTCGTGCGGGCACATCCCTGGACAGGCCTGAACTGGAACCTAGAGTGACCCTAAATCAAATCTCAATTCTTCCGTGTCTTTTAAACACTAAACCAAAAACAAAATCTCTGAAACAATCAGAACCGCTACTGCCCTGTTGGGATTTCAAATTATCGAGTCATATATTGAAAATTATTTTTGCCCAAGATTTCAGATCACGTCAGCATGGATTCACGTGTAGGTACCTGTTTTGAATAGTGTATCTAGATTGAGCAGATAGCTCTTAGAAGTTCGCTTCTTCGACGATAGAATTCTAAACTATCAAAGAAATCGGTTTTAAAGTTATCAAGCCTCCCTTGCGAGACTGACCCACTTTTACCGGACGGTGAACTTACGTAACACGTTTCGCGATCCTTCTGCTCACGTAAAAGCGTGCTGAGTTCCATTAGCGGTAGGTATCCGGTGAAGAAACGGCAAAACCCTCTTTGGGAACATGTAGGAACCGCCTTGTCCGTATCAATTCACGTGTCTCAGCATGAATCCAGTAACCGCGCTCCTTAAAGACCAGCCTGGACAGAACGGGTTCTCTTCCGACACATTGAACGCGCTGCCCTTATCTTTACTTTATTGGCCACTGAAGAGTCTCGAAATTTATCATTGGTGGCTCCCATCGAATATTTGCTGAAAGTTTTCTACGATAGTCCCAAGACAATGTTCCCGTTATTTCCTACCACACTACTCGTCACACGAATCTTGGTTAATTGGACCTTGCAATTAGAAGATCTGAGTCCAATGTGTTTAAAGATTACAATCATTTTTTATGATAAAGTCGAATGGTTTTACTACCTGCTATCGTGAGAAGGTGAAAGTTTTCCCTTTTTAACCAATCACTCGTTGTCGACGATATCATGCTTTGTTGATGAAACGTGTAGTAAGTTTTTAATGAAGCATTTTCTTGATAATAATGTTGGTCTGATAGGTATTTCCTGATTAATATGGTAGTATAAAAACTTGTTGAGTGAAATCGAACCGGCAGGCGACGTCTATCTACTGACTTACCTCCATTGACGGATCATTATGCGATTACACTCTTCAGAAGTGGCTTAAGGCAAAACGGATTATCGCGGGACGCTGAACAAGCCGTGATATACAACCGATCAATCGAGCATTACGCAAGTAAATCCGACAGGTCGGATGGCCGTAGAAAGTCACCCTGCTATGAATATGTATGTACGTGTGTATTCCGTACGACAAGACGTGAATATTTTAATATATAAAGCAGGAAGCTTCCATATGTTTGTGCGTTTGTCTGTCGCCTAAAAACTTTCGAACGATAAACCCTGGGATCACAAATCGTGCCTCAGCTCATTATGTCTGATCAATCCAAATAAATGTGACCATTTTCATACAAAAAACTAAAAAAAAATTTTGTTTATAAAAGCAGAATCTAAATTTTGGGCGAAGCCGAGTAGTAAAGCTAGTTACAAATAAAGAAGAGTCACATCGATTGTTAGAGTTTTATATTTAACATTAATCACCGTTATAAAAAATCAGTGAAAATATAAAATATACAAAATATATCTCTCTATTCTTTGTATCTGATGTTCGTGAATAGGCATGTATTTCCCCCAAGACGTAATTTCTTCTTGTTAACCCGTTAATCACAATAATCTTGAAGGTATAATCCTACATGCAAAAGTGTTGTCGTTAATGACTTGAATACACTATTTTTACGTAGGTAAATATAAGTGTGATACCTACAAGTAATACCTACTTTTCAGTCCTTAGCCGAAGCCACCAGGTTGGACCAGTACATTGCGTATTCTTTCAAAATTGTCCCACTGCAATCAGAAGACCAATATGGGTACCTGTGTAGAATGATTATGTGGTTGTCCGGTAGAAAGATACACGACCGTGTTTTCATTGTCGAGTCATTGCCGTTTAAGGTATGAAATATCGATTGAAGAAAAATTTCTTAACGCTCAATGTGAACTGAGGAAAATAAAAGGGCAAATCAATGTCCCTATATTTTTATGTGAAATTATTCGTTTTATATGTATGCGTGGGCCATCTCATTTCATACAAAGTATGCCTATACTGCCCTCTTTAGTTAAAATGTCCTATCTAGCATTTTGAAACAACCGAGAAAACTGAGGTTTTATCATTTACTTTCTACCATACTTATTTTCCTTCATTCAAATTAAAACATGTTGTCATTATTTTGTAATAGCCTAATATAATTTTTTGTAATAGGTGTACCGGCAGGGAATGTTTTATTAACGTGCCAATTAATTAATTGTTTTAGATAAGATATTTTAACCATTTTAAAAGAAGTTAGGTCAAATACATTAAACTGTTTATAAATCTTTACGAAGCACGTAGAGTTTTCTAACTTTACTTAAAAGGTAAAAGACGCGTGCAACTTCAAATATGAAAAAATGCTAGATAGGACAGTTTAATTAAGGAGGGCAGTATATCGGTTGTTTCCGTTACAATAGAATATGCAACACAATCGTACCTATTAGTGTTTATACATGAATCAGCCGAACCGAAACTTTTATTACTTATGTTACTCTCGCACTTATGGCGTATTTTACATTTGTTATGGAAGGCAAAAAAACTTCTTCCCATACATCCCTTTTCTTCTAACAACACTTGTTCTATCCTATATATAGAGTTCGATGAAGAATAGTTCGATAAACTCGAATTTGATGGTTAATGTGAATCGCGTGGTTCTGCCTTGCAATCACAGAATTAGCTATATTATTCTTTCTCTGGCGCATGTTATGCCCTAACTCATCTCGTACAGAATATCGCATTGGTGGCGTTGAAACGCGTGGCACAGATACAGGACGAACAATGAATTTAGAATCGCATTGCGAATGCTCTTTTACCGGGGCCATGGAAAAAGTTATCTGTCCAAAAAGTTCCGCAGCCTGGCCAATTCAGTGGGAACCTTTCAGCTTGGTATGTGCACTTTCTGACCAATAATGTTCTTTGAAAATTCGCTGGGTTATTAGCAACCCCCCGTGTACGAGTACATTCGCGAGAAATCGTGTAGCACAACCAATTACTTCCACTGGCCAATGCACTGCAATTAGTCTTACTGCGTTATCTCTTATCGACGTGGAAATCCTGCATTCTTACTAATTTGATGGACATAGCCTCCCCGGGGAACGAAATGCCATGCACGCGTTTGTTCTTTCCAGAAAAGAGCAGAGGACACGAGCAGCTTTACTTTATCCGATAACGAGCGGCAAGTGAATTGGTTCAACCGAAGTTAAGGGAAATTCGCTTAAATTATTCTAACAATAGAGCTTTAGTGACTGATTACTTATTTCGAATGAGAGGTTGATAAGGAGCAATTTTTTAGCTTGCATACAATCCACACTCAGAAATGATATAGGTATTCCATCACTGCTTACAAGGTACAACTCGTAAGCGCTGTTTCAGCTCCAGCTTAACACTGATTGCCATTTTTTATACTGTGTAGACTTGGTGGCTCTTATTTTCGACTTTTCCTTAAAAAAAAAAAAGATTTTCTTTCCTTCAGTTTTTCGAAAACCGTTTGTCACACAAGAAAATGTAATGCAACATAAAAAATGCTCATTGTCCGAATCTACAACTATTATTTGACATATTTTTTTGTGTAATCAATAACTTGGAGGATATTGTATAAAATCGACTTTTTGAGCTGTTAAATAATTATGTAAATGTTCAAGGGCCCAGGAGCACCCTTTCCCGTTATCCGATCGGGCTCAAACTTTCCACAGATTTTTTTTTTAATTCTTTGGAACTGTTCTGGAGGGTGCCCCGAAGAAAATCTTGAAAGAAAATTTACCAAGAGTGCACGTATAAGAGCCACCCCAATGTACATGTTAAGTACCTATACTAAAATTGAGAAAGGTACAGAAAGGTTATTATTAGTATAATTGACCGAAAGTATGATCGCGAATTTTGTTTAACAAAAAAAGATATAGCGGAATGCAAAAAAATAGTGTGTAAGGGGGAGAGGGAATCACTGTACTTACGTGAAGTACACGCGTCCTTGAGCGTTCGGGGGTGCATTCCAAATGAGGGTCGCATGTTGTTTTACGTGTGGATCAGCGTGTGTCACGGCACTGCATTCAGGGTGAGTATTCGTGTTCTCGGTTTGGGCCCAGGAACCGATCCAACTGTTCGTATCGGGGTCGCGTGCCTGAAGGAAAAATCCTTTGAACGTGGAGCCGGTGATGGTTACTGAAAAACGACGAAGATGGGGTTGATTAACGGAGAAATCTCAATCTCAGAGGAAATCGCAGAACAGACTGACTTGCAAGGTAATGTGTATGGCGACACTGAAATTTTCTTTTTCGAATATCAATTTAGAAAATACTTTTTTCGATAAATACCCACTAGTTATAGGGAAGTTTAGTTAAAATAAGTGAATCTCGCTAGAATAAAAATTTATAGGCATGCAATTTATACGTGAGACTATAATTATTAACAAATACGTAGGTACCTACTAATTTCAACGACGCAGACGACGTTAGCATTTTCATTTGTAGTAAGTGAAAATATTATCTACTTAAAAATACGAAACTGAAGGCTTTGCAAAAAGAAGAGGACAGCTCCAAATTAACTTTGGGAAAACTAATGAAAACAGTGTTAACAAAATATTTTTAGACACATACATGTTATTATGTTAAGCAAAAATCTATTTCTCTATTGCAGGGTGAATTTTCCAAATTTAGAGCTGCCCCCTTTCTACAGAAAATTGTATAAAAATCCACTGATCTCGGATAAATAAGTACATTAAACAGAATTACTATTTTTGTAAAACTATGTATCAGTAGGTACATGGAAACATAGAAAGCATCAATCTACAGAATTTTAGGTTTCTCCCTTCTTTCACTAAATCCAGATAGGATGCAAGCAGTAAATATTAGCATTATACAGCTGCCTCCTTTTTGCAGTAAAGTCTTCAAATCTTTCAATGTGTTCTCTGTTTGCCATTTTCAAGGTAAAATGAACTTTCAGAGGAAGAAAGATTTCAGATTCAATTCGTCAAACGAACAAAGTTATTCATTACAATTGCAATGGAAGTATTTTTCTCAATTTTATGAATTTCATTAATTACATCGGAGACATCCAGACAAAGAAGCGAAGAAAAGAGAGAGGGTGAAAGAAGAACGTACAAAGGAAATAAAAGGCAAAGAAAATTGGTTGCTGAAAGGAATGGAGGAAGGCCGAGTCTGATAACGACAGCTACCAGAGGATCAACGAACATTCCACCCATGTGAAAACGTGTAAACCATATTTTCTTCGACAACGTAAACAGACCGTGGATATTTGGGTCTATTTTGACCGTTGTTCATTGGAGTGGATTTTGCCTTTTTCTACTCCGTCTCACCTAGTCCATTGTGGTTTTGTGAAACATTTGTAGACATTGCGAAAAAGCAGCTAGTCGTAGGTGAATCACCGTAAGATTCAGTTCTGATAAAAACGAGGAGGTTGCTCCTAAAATTACATTCGCAGTTGAGCGAACTACATAATATGTACTTTCCATTCTGAATACTGCTACCATTTACGTCACGTCTGAGAAAGTGGATTTGAACGTATACACACTACACAGTGAGTTCGCGTCATCAGTTCGGTATTTAATAAATTAACTTTTCTGTATTTTTCTTAATACGTTCTCTTCAATTTTATATTTGTTTCATTATTTAGTGAACGTATCGTTCTTACTATACCTCTATTTTTGAATCTACGTGTAGGTACTAATAATTCCTAGAATTAATGAAATAAATTTTTTTCGTATCCTACAAATAGCATAACATTTCGTATCACTTTTCTTATCTTGGGTAATAACACATTTTTTTAACAATTTGAATGTTCAAATTGTTTTTTTAATGTCCAAATATATATTTGTTTAATATATATTGTCAAACGTTTATCGAAATTGGTTTATCAAGTTTTACTTTTGTGAATTATTACTGCTTCAGTAATGTTTCAGATACTCAATAAATTTCAATAAAAAACTTCAAAAAGTAAAAAAATTGCGCCAAGTACATGAAATAAAAAAAACAAAAAAATAGAAAATAATAATTATAAAGTAAAAAAATGTGAAATCAAAATGAGCTGCAACTACATAAAGGTGCTTTCCCGCAGCGTACAAATGCGACACTGTAACACAATAAAAGACAAAAAAGATGTCCGCGTCCTGGAAGTCAAATACTTGGCGTGGCCAGGCAAGGTCAAGGTGTCGCTGAATAAGAATTACTTAAAAACGCTAAATAATGAAAGTATATTCATATCGTCAGAATTTTAAATTGACAAATTATGCGAAAGCTTGCGAGAGGGGAGGTATGGGTATTGATGATCTGAGAATACCTTGCCTGGCCACGCCAAGTATTTGACTTCCAGGCCGCCGACATCTTTTTTTGTCTTTTATTGTGTTACACAGTGTCGCCTTTGCACGCTGCGGGAAAGCAACTTTATGTACTTGCAGCGCATTTTGATGTCATTTATTTTTTACCTTGTAATTATTATTATTTTCAATTATTTATGTTTTTTTTTATTTCATGTACTTGGCGTAATTTTGTTACTTTTTTGAAGTTTTTTTATTAATTACTTACTTCTACACGCTTCACTATGAAACAGGTTACAGATCAAACAGTTTTATTCATTAATGCTTCGATATTTTGTCGAAATCGATTATAAATTTCTTTCATTCAAAGTAACGAATGAAAATTATCTTTATCTCTTTTTTTATGGGCTACGTAAGTATCTTCGGCGCGGAGCGCTCGTGCCGTCTCTCGGATTTTTTTTCACTATTGGGAGTATACTGGAGAGGGATGAGGGGTAAAATTCAGATTATTAAACAAACATTACCAAACATTACTTGAGGAAATATCAACGGATCGTTATGAGACTTAAAATATAACTTCAGAAAACTCTAGCGAAGCCGCAAAGTGTATGTTAAAAACGCTTATGTTAAAAAATGTAATAATATTTAATTAAAAGGTAATACTGGTTTGGTGTTATATGCTGATTGCATATCGATTGAATTGATTTGATTTGTGGTTATATACAAGCTGATATCAAGTCCTTTGAATTTGTGGTTACGGGTTATATTTATGATAAATTTGACCAACTTACCTTGTGTTTGAGACTGCATTTTGGTTACAATTCAATGGTACAACGATACATATTTGTAAAAACACGTGGCATCTCAAATTTTGACAACTTACCTTATTTAACACTCGCCAGGTTATAACCTGACTGTAAGCTGTCAAAATTTGGAGTAGATTGCATAGTGAAGATAGCGCTTGAGGAACGAAACATAAATTAGTTCGTTTTGGCTGAAGGTGTGTAACGCTTATATTATACGTATTATTCTAACGAAAATTTTCTTGCAGAAGAAGAAGAAAAGGAAGAAAATCTTACCGATTCCGACAGATCAACGAGACGATATTTCGATATATCTGTCATGCGTGGACCGATTTTATTGAATTTGGTCTTATTCGAAAGCTTATATGCGGTTTACATCAGAAAAATGCCTTTAAAGTTAGGAAATATTGCAAACGTGATGAGATATTAATGAAATAAGTTTCAGGTATGGTTGGATTAGCCGGGCGACGAGTAAATGATAGCGGTAGCGACAGTTGACATGTACAGGGTGTCGAAACATGTACTTGGCGTCGAGACGCTACCGCGTCTCTAGATATTATCCTTTTCTAGTATTAAGAGCTATTGTAAGGCTGCTATATTATGTATTAGTTGTGATATTGGTCTCGCTATTGTGATACGAGTTATAATCAAGACTTGCATAATTAATCTTGATTTATTAGGATATTTAGTAGCCAAAATCAACATCATTTATTTATTACTCTAACTTAAAATTGGCAATCAAGCTGTCAAGGTCGTAGAATGGTATGATGCCCACGGTCACTTTGACTATATAAAGGTAAACCAACCAGTAATTACCGCATACTAGTAAATGATCATTAGGCAAAGAAATGTCAATTATAAATTTAAAAATTAATATATGTTTATAAATGGAGTATAAATGCACTTTTAATATCCCATATTTTTACTTCCGCGTATTAAATAATCATTAATAAGTACAATTCTTATTAAAAGTATGCGGTCATATACTGGGTTTCTATACGTTTTGCATTTTATAATTGTTTTTTTAAAAATTACGAAAAAAATGAGAAATTCATTTTATAGAAATTTCAAGAGAAATAAATTTAAATGCAATTTCAACAGTTGTTTTGTTGTTATACATAAATATATTCAAGTATTAATCTCAAAAGTCCATAAATTCAACAATTCGGTCATTCACTGGTTGGTTTACTCTACTGCAGCTTTTAGCAGAATGAGTTTTCGTCTCCATTTTCATTAGCGTTCAGAATATGGATTGCCAATTTCCAGAGCAAAGAAAATACTGTAAAAAAGTTGAATTTTTCTTTTGCAGAAATGAATTTAAAAGCCCATATCCCTTTACTGAAAGATACCTGTATACATCATAAACTTATTGTTAGTTTTTGTAAAAACAGAAGAAGAACGACTTGGAAAGACAAATTTTCAACAAATAATTCATCACCTATCATTCGTAACGTTATAAATTAAAACAAATTAAAACTTCTACCTAAAAGCAATTGCATATGTCCTTAAGGTTTCATTTTCATTTCGAGCAACATGTGTGACTGTCAGCAAATTCAATCGTGGCGCCCGTGGTTATTTGCAATGTTTTCCATCCACCTAACTATTTCCCTCATTGCACAGTGAAACATTGCCCGTAAATTTTATTTTTCTTGCTTTTAATGTCTGGCGAAATTGGAGTCAGTGTTTGCTCGTCGAATGTTGCACCGCGGACGCATTGGTTGTATGACAGTCGTACTTGTTACTTTTCAGCGTAAGTTTTGAACGATACGCGCTATTAGACTCAGTGTCCAGAAGCAACGTCCTACATAGGACATAATGAGCTTGACCAGAGAAAAGGTGAGTGTACCTACATTGATCTACTTTTCAATTTCAAACAGGCCACGTTGAATTCAAATTCCATATTGCACGCGTCAATTTGAAAAATATCAATTCTAACTAGGGCTGGGACCATTTGTTGAATTTTTCGATATTCGAATATTCGAATACTTCAGTTGCTCAATTATTTGGCGAATATAATTCGAATATCCAAGCACCCAAATACTATTCAAATATTTAAGTATTCGAATACTATTCAAACATTTAAGTATTCGAATACTACCCATACAGCACATTCCGTTACAGGAAGGTTGCACCAAGGTTGCAGGTACGTTGCCGTGCAGTGTTGCATAGCAGCGGACATAGGAGGATTCCTGCAACATTGGAGCAATGTTGCGTTGCAATATTGCACAGTAATGTCCTAGAAAAATTCCTGCAACGTTTCGGCAATGGGCACGCAACGTTCCAGAGATTTTGCAGCAATGATCACGCAACGTTCCGGAAATTTTCTAGCAATGGTCAGTAATGGAAGCTGAATAAAATCGTTAAAAAAGTATCGGCTCTTCGCCACACATAACAGTTATAGGTACATATGTACATATTATGTATATGGTTTCATATAAGAAATGACATATTTGTAGGTACTACAAAGAGATGTTTTTCTAAGGCTGTTCCTTCTTTGTTTTCCGACTAACAGAGATCATTCACATTTTCTCAAAAGAATTAGGAAAATCTGCGGAAAGAGCTTCGTACTTTTCATAAAAGGAGACAGTAAGATAGATTTGTGATACCTACTCGATAGTAAAAACCATGGGAGAGCTGACGTACACATGTCTTTAAAGAAAATGATGTAATCTATTCGGCTGTATTGTTTATTATGAATGTATTCTTTTCTCACGGCAGTTTCCTTTTTGTTTCCTTCAAACGTTGGGAAACTTACAGAACCGTGTCCTTCCCGTACATAGACCTGACATACTTTTCCCAGCAGAAATGGAAATAGGTAATTTCTGTCGTACGAACTTGCCACGCAAAACATTTTATTATCGAATTAATTGATTCTGTCTCATTTTAAACAAACAATAACTCTTCCCTGATAGTATCTTAATTTTCTTACAATGAGTAAACGCACGGATAACGGATACCATAATAAGCATAAGCCATCGACTTAAACATTTATTATGATTTAAATTTTAACCAATTAATTAGGTTGGAAACTTTATCAGTCCAAGAAATTTCACCCAATTGACAATTTCCGAATTTGATGGAACTTGGCACATGAGTAGGTATTAGAAAATATTACACGCGTATTATCGGTAACAGTTGAAATTCGTGTAACTACTACCGAACTTGAGATTTTTCATCCCTTGAACACGAATTTCAGCGGATAAAAAAATCCGTGTCTAATATTTCTCAACACTCTACCAATATGCTAAATTCTATCAAAATCGAAGAAAAAAAATTTAAACAAAAGGGCTATTGTTTAATTTTTCAGCGATAGCTACGAGCCATTGTATACGTTCCTAATTTATATAAATTACTGTTGAAAATTATGTAGTAGGTATTCAAATTATTAGAGCACCAGTACATAACGATTACATCTCAATAGGTATGTAGGTAGACGGCTTTTATTCAGAATAGAATAGAATCGACCACGTTTAAGGAATGTGGAAGTAGTGGCAATTTGATTGCGTAATAAAATATTGCGTCTCATATGAGTAAATGTTAAGGTGTTAATTATGCAAGTTAAGGCATATGTCGCTGGACGTACCGGTTATCTGAGAGCCGGGGCCATATTTCGACGACGACCCTGTGAATGTATAGGGGCTGCTATCTAACGGCTGTGACCTTGCTTGACCATGATTTGGCTCGTTGGCCCGATTTGGTTTCACGCAAGTGTCCACCGGTGCTCCATCAGGGAAACTGTATGCGAAAAGTGCACAGAAAGCCACGACTAACGTGCCGATAACTATGTTTCTCATAGTCACACTCATTCTTCGTTCCCCTAGTTCTTCCTGCGCTCGTCACCTTTAGTTCGATATTAATAAAAATTTGAAAAATGTTAAAAGCTTAAAGGCCCAAAGGACTAACGAATGGGTATCTAATTGAAATGAATATCAAAGCGATTAGATATTAAATGGCTAGTACCGACAATTTCGTTTCAACACCTTGAACATATATTAGATAAGAATTAGAATAAAAATCGAAACAGTCAAATGGCACGTGCCTACACCTTCTTCGCCAGTATTAATTCAAGGGATAGGTACTGGGGAATCAGAGCACTGAAATTTAAATTTGGTATCATCAACGCCATGTGCACGTATGTAGGTACGATGCATTAGCGAAAACTGTAATTACGACCAATGGGATTAGAATTTCAGTGTCTTTTCCTTATTCGCCGAGATTAGTTTGGCAAAACTAATTTTTCTCGTATCACTTATATCTATAATTCTGGTAGCACTAATTCTGCTTCGAGATCTTGAGAACCAGCTAATAATTGTGATTAAACCCTTAATCTATGAAATTGTTAGATGTCAAACTTGTTCACCGGGATTAGTTTAAAAAGCATTACTTAGCGCAGAGAGAACGCATTGACTCTGTTTCTATATCATTTTTCAAATAACACTTACTATAATCGAATGAATAAAAAGAAGATTTGTAGCTATCGTGTTACAGGTAGAACTGCTCGAAAGAAACTGCACTGGCCGATCTCCTGAAAGTAAGTCAAACGTGGTAAAATCCCACCATGGGATTATAAAAGGCAGGCTCAATTCACTTTTGCTAATTGTTACTTTCACTTCGATCCCTTCGTCAATGTTACGACTGACTATACGTTACGTTACGGCATTTAGGTCTTTGCTAATTCTCATCATTTTCACGACTGCATTTTTCTAAAAGTTTTACTCATCTACTAAAACATCATAAAAATGTCTATATTATAACTTTCAATCGGTGTGTTTGTGAAAATAGAGTTATAACGTAATTCGTTTAAAAACATTAGAAACGTTTCTGCATGACATATCGCATTACTTAATTTCAAGCAATATGGATCGACGAAGTACAAAAAGTATCCAACATATATAGGTGCACATTGGATGTAAGTTTCGAACAAAATAAATTGAATCGTGGAATATAACTGTAGAATGTCGTAGATAAATTACCGGCAATTATTCATTTTTGTAAAATAATGCGAATCTTGTTACGAATAGGTAAGTATGTTAGTATCGTCAATAATATTGATTGTATCCTTCAATTTTAACACTATCGCCCGTATAAAGTTATTACATCGAATAATATTTGGTTATTAGTATAAACGAAGTATAGTATACCTATGTATGTACGTATAGGATAGATAAAGAAGCGGAAATTAAAAAAAAATTAAAACCGTCTTGAAAAAAATAAAAGTGCACTAAAAAGTAAAAAATAATTTAATCCCTTATTTAATCTACGACTCTCATATATTTTAAGTCGGCGCTTCATCAGTTTTAGTGCATTTTTATTTCTTTCAAGTCGGTTTTACTTTTTATATATATTGACACAACATGCTTAGGAGATATACGTGCACATGCATAAAATAATAATAATTAGGTGACAATAGTCTCTTTTATTAACTAGAACTGGCAAAATCCCAGATAGCACCAGACGTCTATAAGCCGTCTTTAAAACGTCTGTTTCAGACTTTGAAGACGTCTTAAAGACATCTATAGTCGTCGTTAGTCAGAAAACCGCGCGTCTTTACCCAGATAGCACAACGCCTGGTAGTCTTAAAGACGTCCAAAAGGCGTCTTAAAGACGTCTTGTTACAAATCAAGACGTTCAGACCTAAAATGGACATAAACTAGACGTCTCTAAGACGAGGTGTGCTATCTGGGTATCCTTAGAGGGCCGAGATTTTTTTATTGAAATTGTAAATTTTATTTACTTAAAATTTATGCATATCTACCATCAAAATATCAAAATTCTTAGGTGGCCAATATAGTGGCCAGCCCGGCCCTCTAAAGGTTAAGACATCTTTTAAATGCCTTATAGACGCCTATAAAACGTAAATAGACATTTTTAAGTGGTCGTGAAAACATCTTAGACATCCATTTCAGACTATCATGACGTCTCAAAGACGGCTTCGTAAGGACAAAGAGGAGATATAATAAGAGGTGTCACTCGACAAGGACAGAAATAACCTAAATGCCCATTCGGCAATGATCGGTAAACTTCGACAATAATCAGCCAACTGCGGTAAGATACATTTAGTCGATTTGAATATCCCGCTCGAATAGACAACCAATTTAAATGCCAAGGTCAAGTAAGGACTTCAAAGGTTCCGCCCGGAGTGACGCCTCTTATTATATCTCCTCTTTGGTAAGGACTTGATTATGCCTACCGCAGCTCTTTAAAGAAATATTAAGCGTGACTTGATTCGTGTTTATTAGAATTAATATTTTTTAATGAGAACACCTGGGATGAAACTTCCAGCACATCAGTTTTTAATTATCGATTACAAACTGCTGATAAAAACTTACACGTTAAAGTTCCTTATATTATAGCCATTGTCGAAATCAACTACTCTAAATTATAATTTAGTAAGAGCTATAGAAGGAAATCTAACTGTAAAAATTCGCGTCGTTATATTGTTTGTTGCAAAATTTAAAAGATACGCACCGGTTAACAGTGGTCTTGAGTACACTACTGCTGTATGATTACAAATAAACTATTTACAACCATCGGAATTGCGTTTAAAATATATACATATATCTGCATACTGAACACAATAATTTATCCTTTTACAAATGTAGCATAGAAAATTATTAAAACCCCCTTACGTATATATACATCAAGAATACTTTCGTTATATACTCTTGTTGGATTTTTATGAAGAAAAAAAATATTATAACACCTGCTTTGTGCTAATTACATATCTTGACACTATAAAATTTTGTTTCATTTTGTACAATACATACTATACTCACTGGCGTCTCAAATGCTCCACATTTTGCAAACCTTATTTCACATTACTGACTGACTATTGACAACACGCGACCACTCATTCATCATTAATACATACGAAATATACTAGACAAAAATATCATAGTTCGTTCAGTGGTATATATAAGTACATTGAAATTCTATATGAAAAGCAGGAATGTTTCAATCCAATTTCGTTAAAGCGGAAGAATACGCTCCATTTTCGATTACTTCAATTGCACAAGGGCGTGGGAACCAACCTCGTTTTCGTATTTGCTTTTCGTTCTCATTGTCTCGTTTCTTTTCTCCAAACAACCAGTATCTGCAAAAGAGAGTATCCATTCTCCAATATACATATATGTATACATAACTGAATAATTAGCTACTCAAAATATATTTCAAACATACTTCCTCCATCGTGTTACGAGTACAATGTCGCCGACTTTGAGCTTAACACGCGGTTCATCCGTACAAGGTGGGTGACAAAATACACCCCAACCGTGTCTTAACGGCACCCATGATCCAGATGCTTCCTCTATCACTCTATAAGTTTTAGCCCTCTTCCGTTTATCTTTCTTCTGTGCTAATTGCTCTCGCTGAAGTATTGTGGAAGTGACCGTACTTTAAGCTTTCATCGAGTTATTCAGAAATTATATCTATTTTGAATCAAACAGAAGAAATTACTGTTAATGTGTATTGGTCACAGCCATCTATTATGGGCCAATTAATTCCATCGCCCACTGGAGTACAGTCCCATGTGAGAACTTGTTGGACATTGAAACGCCATCCTTTTGAATACGGATAAATGAATTTGTCTCTAGTTCCAAATCTTCGATAGTGAGCCTTCTCTGAAATCCAAGCTTCTATTTCTGTTCGATTTCTGATTATAGCTAACATCTAGAAAATATATAGAAAACGTGGTTATGGAACTACACAACTATAAATTCCATAATGATATTAATATTTTACCTGAAAGTATAGTAATGTTCCCACTGCTAGAATAACACCAATTGACAAACCGATACTGAAAATGACTAACATCAGAATAAATACAGAAGGTGGTGGGAACGATAATGGTTTTAAAGACAGTACAGTCATCAGCCAAGAAACTAATGTAAAAGTAGAAACACAACATCCACCAACCGCACTTGCTAGAAATGCTGTAAAATGTCCATGGTTGTAATGTCCCACGCAATTATTTATCCATGGACAATGATGATCCATCTTTATTACACAACGACTACCTAAAAATCAAGAAATAACTCATAATGAACTACACGAAAGACGAATTTTTGCAAATTATACAAAATCTCACACTTTCTGCAATGATGGGATCTTGGTGCTTTATAGCCTTCACAGACAGAGCAATATTGTAAAAATTGTGTATCTGTCGCCTTTTCCTGAAAAGACGAACATGCTTTTATCTCAAGTATCGTATGTACATTTCAATTATTATCCTTCGATATATATTGCAATACCGGCATCCATTTTAAAGAAAGGAAACCAGGTCCCTCGTAAATAGCACTGATGAAATGGAAGAGAGAAGAGCCGCTGAGACAAAAAAAAAGAGTAAAATTAATTGCTCCAGAGAAGCTCTCTTGCGGTGGCCACCATTGTCTACTACAATGTATTGTCATCAAAGTGATTATTTTTATAATTCCTGAAAAAGAAACATCATATAGAAGAAAATATTAATGAAGGCAGATCGAAGTAAAATAGTTACTTGTGTTTAAGTGACATATTTATATTAACACACGTGTACAATACATTCACACATAATCATCATTAAACAGAGAATAAACAGCAGCACTTTCGGGAGACTATTTAAATATCACGGGATATTATCGTAGTTTATAATGTATAATATAAAATAAAATGCAAGTAGTTATATGTCAAGTTTATCCCCGACGATACTTGACGCTCAATTTCTCTCTCGCGTAATGACGGTACATAACCAAAGTGCGCAGATTTTATTCGGTGTATTTATTGCTGCTATCGTTCCAAACGAATAAATATATTCTTTTATTCGGTGTACAATCATCAACAGATGCAAAACTGATACTTTCGATTCACCTACCAAGAGCAGTAAGCGGACCCCAATGGCATATTTTCTTTAACGGATTGACGCACATGCCGTCACCATAAAACTATCATTAATTATCTCTTGATTCCTATCAAACAGGTATCTAATACGTCTGCTGCGAAAGAACAATCTTTGTTATGGTTTATCAAATCTGCAGAAGCGTATTTCTCTCGGCAGCACATCCCGTTACCATTCATACATGGAATTACATACATATATGGAATTACATACATATATATATATATATATATATATGTTGGTAGCAATGTATGAATATTCTTTCTCATGTTTCATTGAACAGAAATTATTTTGCGCGTTGCGCAGAATTGTAGATATATACGTACATTCAGCACGTTCGTTTAAAATTCATTAAAAGGAATTAAAATGCATACATATATCGACGCGTGTTACGAAAAGTAACACGTTTAATTTTTTCTTCGTGCGTAACGCGCGTCAATATGTTTGCTTCATCTCATTACTTTCAATGGCGCAAAATTTAAAAAAAAAATAGCTCTTCAAAGAATCAAGTCTTTCCAAATGATTGCCCTGCTGCAACTGCCAGTTAGAACCGCATTAAAAAATTTTCAACCCGGTTTAGGTCGGGTTTCTTCCCGTAAAATGCGGATTGAACCGGACGAAAAATATTTTCTATCAGTTTCAATCCGGATATGCATGTAAAACCTCGATGGTATCAACAAAGAGGAGATATAATAAGAGGCGTCAGTCGACAAGGACAGAAATAACCTAGGGAAATCACTAGACAACCAATTTAAATGCCCATTCGGCCCCATTCGACAATGATCGGTAAACTTCGACAATAATCAGCCAACTGCGGTAAGGTATATTTAGTCGATTTGAATATCCCGCTCTAATGTACAACCAATTTAAATGCCAAGGTCAAGCAAGGACTTCAAAGGTTCCGCCCGGAGTGACGCCTCTTATTATATCTCCTCTTTGGTCTTGATTTGTAACAAGATGTCTTTAAGGCGCCTTTTGGACGTCTTTAAGACTTTACCAGACCTTGTGCTATCTGGGAAATGAACATAAACTAGACGTCTCTAAGACGAGGTGTGCTATCTGGGTACCCTTAAATAACTATCAAGCAGATTCAGCAGTATATTAAATAATTAATTCTACTTATTTAAAAAAGTATTTATTTTATTCTTTAATAATGTACAAGATCGGTGCCCAGATAGCACAACGTCTGGTAAAGTCTTAAAGACGTCTTAAAGACGACTTAAAGACGTCTTAAAGACGTCTGGTTACAAATCAAGACGTTCAGACGTAAAATGGACGTATAATGGACGTTTTTAAAACGTCCTGTGCTATCTGGGTGATTACAATTTTGACAAAATAATATAAGTAGCGCATATAAATCAAAAGAGGGACTTCCAACATTTACAATTACAAATCCACGTTCTGTAACCACTGGAACCAGCCCTATAGCTGATTGTTCTGCGCAGTTCTTGCAGTTGTGCGCGTTGAAGATAGAAAAATCGGTTCTCGATTCTTAGCGTAAAGAATCGATTCTCAGAAAAATCGAACAATGGAGAATCGATTTAAAAGATCGATCTTTTAAACAAAAGAATCGATTTTTTTAAGAATCGAATCAGAATCGAACAACCCTACCGTGGACTGTTCCTGGTCTATGATCATAATAGCTGATGATAGCGATCATAACAATCAACGAATCAGCTGTAAAAAGTGATAGTTTTTAAAGTAACTTAAAGATACCATTTTAAAAGATTTCGAGTTGCTTTGTCAACTATAATGTAAATATGAAGGAATTCGATGTATGTAAATTTATTATTTAAATAGCGAGTATGGATACTTGCACGAATAAGAGGTTGTTTTTGTTATGTGCATTTGAAATAGTACTGTACATTAATATTTGAATAATGTACTTTCTTTCAGACTAACAATCGAGTAGAACTTTCTACACCACCTGTTCCTAAAGCACGTCCACCCCTAAGAAACTATAATGTATTAGGGACTGATACTTATTCTTTAAATAGTTCTGACAGTTCCCAGACACAAGAAAGTGTGCACAGTACTAAACAAGATCAAGAAAATCCTTGTACCAATGATAGTGTTAATAGTGATTCGTCGCAGAGTCGGATATTAGAATTTTCTTTTACTTCTGCATCCAATTCTCCTGTAACAAGGCAATTGCACAAACGAAGTATTAATTGTTTAACTACGTCTACCTCGCATAATGTAACTAACAGTATTTCTTTCTCATATAAGCAACTACCAAATCCACCCAAAGACAAGTCTTTTACAAAATATGGTGGTTATTTTTTGTTCAGTGTTATTTTCATTATATTCTTGCTAATCTGTATTCAAAAAGTGCCTTATGAAGAAAACAATCACGAGATAATAATACAGAATAAAGAAACTGGAAAGAATGAAACAGAAAAGCTTGATTTAGATGAAATAGATAAGATATTACATCAATCAATGCTGATAATTCAAACACAATTCTATAATCAGAAAAGCAACATTTGGAATGATATATCATCTGGAATGTATGATGTTGCTTTGTATCCTCAGAAACCTTTGACTATTATCTTATTTGGAAATGAAACAGATGCTTTGAATTGCTTAGCAAAATTACTAGGACAATTAGGTGGTATAATTTTAGGTAGCAATGATTATTTAACTTTAACACCAAAAAATTTTCCAAACGATGTTGGACAAACCATTCACAATTTCAAAGTACAAATCACACAAAAGCGAGCAGTGGTAAGTGTTTTACACAATTTTTTGTATTTCTATCGTACTTCAAGTTATGCTTTAAAAATTTAATTTTACTAGGAAGAATACTTATTTTGTAATATTTTCAGATAGTTCAGGATCTATTAAGCATCAATACAGAAGCAATAAAAGCATTTCACAATTTTTGCGATAGGGAAAAACCCTTGGTTGAGCATGCTATTTATATTATGACCGTGATTATTGATGGATACAAACCATTACAAAGAGGAATAGAATTCATTGAAAGGCAAATTACAAAGAAATTGTCGAAAAATATAGAGAAGGATATTTTAGATCCTCTGGTAACTAGGCTGACGGATGGAATTATTGTACCATTATTACCAGAATCAAGTACAAATTTCAATAAAACAAGCTGTTCTTTGCCCGCCCATTATAAGCTATGATCTTTCAACAAATGCACAAAATACAATTACTATTTAGTAATACTATTACGTTATTGTGATAACAAATTAGTAAAGTAATGGTTGTAAAGTTTGGAGTATCTGAAACAGTTGTTTATATACATATATTAACTATTAAAATAAATGCAAATATTTGTGTATTAATATTCAACTTTATTTTGTTTCGCCAAATGACAGTACAGAAAATCAAGATCTTTATCTAAAGATTTCCAATGATGATTTGGCAGTTCCTGCAAATTTTCAAAAAATATAACAAGATCGCAATGCCTCTAGCATGATTTTAGTTATGCCTTTTAATAACAAGTTTATTTGCTTAAAAATAAAATACAATGAATAGGTTCACTTCATACATGTCATATCATGTGTTTATGTTATCGTGTAGTATCGTCAATCTTTAGTCCACGTAACGTTATTAGCGTCATAAATTGCCCATTTACAATGCGTCTCTATCGATGTTATTTTGGAAATAGGATCATAAGATCAAAGCAGAGAAAAATTGCATGATACATTATATTAGAGAAAAAACACATCAAGAATCAATTGGACATTCTCAAAATCTATTGAACTACTAAGAACTAAAAATATTACTGCAACAAATATAAATTTTACAAATTCAGCATAGTAGAATAAATTTACAAAATTATTGTAAGCACTTTATATGAAAATTTGATAAACTTGCATTGAAGATATTTGCAGATAAAATCAATGAAGATAAAGCAATCTATTTTCAATGTATCCTTAAAAACAAGTATTGACATAATTCGTTCAATGACGAAGTTTCAAAATGATTTTATTATATTTTACTTGAGAATAGCGTGCATAACATAAAATGGCAAATCCTTTCCAATAAAAGGTAGCATTTTAAAAATTGCCAGCAAGTTACTCGTAAGTGTACACATTGCTAAAGTATCATAGTGGCAAAGTTATCGCTCACGGGGATCTTATAATACAGTCCTTCTGTGTCATAATAATTCAAGTCGGAAACTAAAAGTAGGTAATATATATTTCTATTATCTTGTATAATATAGTATGGTACCGTCAAACCTAAATAATAAATACATTTTATACAGTCACAGACCTTTTATACAGAATGTCCAAAATTTAATGTGCTGTACAATCACGATAAAATCGATCCTCATCGCACTTGCGCGTACAATTTCATTTCGAATAACAAAAGGGAAACGCATTTTCAAAATATATGTATATCATTGTGATGTTCAACGTCTGATTATAGAACAGAATGTTAGAATAGGTAGAAAATTTACCTGTTAAAACTTTATAGACACAATTTAGTGTAATTAAGTAGTAACTTTTGCGATGAAATCTCGCAATTCTAGCCATCGACATGATTTCATAAACATGCAGGAATTTCATCATCTCTTTAGACGTTAGTAACGAACGGAATTATTCTGGCAATGCATCGGCGCCGATATTAAATAAAATATAAAAACTTAAAAAAAAAAGAGAGAAAGGAAAATAAAAAAGTAATAATGTTGATCCGATGCAATGTTGCTTCGTTTCTTAAGGGCACTCTGTATAGAATGGCCTTAAAATTACAAGATACGTATTTACAGTAAAAAAGTTTAATTGGTCATGTTCCTACCTAATGTAGTAAGGATGTGAGTATCGCGTTGCGTAATGTTGTCTGCGTTGGCTACGTAGTCGCGTACTTCAGTCATTAGCGTCTTGCCAGTTGTGCAAGTTTTTCGTAATTCAGTCAGTCGTACGTCGTAATCGAGGTATAGGTGTGCCTCGAACAGTAAACCGTCTTGATCATTGTTTCCGTACTTATCCGTTTCTACTTAAGCGCTAATATATTTATTTTGTTAATTTCAATAAACTGAACGTTCCATACTAAATATGTTTATGTGTGAAGTTTGAAAGTGGGCCTATCCAAATCATATCAAAGCTTAAACAAAAGCATTGTCACAATTTGGCGTAGGTTTGCAAGGGAACACAATCGCAATGTAGTAAACTTAGAACGATGCGTACTATGGTGTAACTAAAATAATAAGAGAAAACCATTTAAAATAACTGCGTACAAACATTTTACTCATTTTCATTGACGAGCAAAAAAAAAAGACATCACTTCGAGATATCACTGATACTTTTTTTCGGATACAAAGGAATTTAAAGTATATGTATAAATATACCACTCTGCGCCTGATCTGATTCTGAGATTGTCCTGTTACGAGAAATGGTCGTAAACGCAACGAACGAAACAAGATCGAATCCGGAGATACACTCGGTGCCTGAATAAAAATTAATCGATTAAAATTCAAAGCCTTGGACCTGCAGTTGGGATGAATCTGGCGCCCCGAACTGAAACTGTTGCCCTTGCGAGTCGATATTGGGTACGATTCGCGTATCCTCTTCTTCGGAGCCGAAGTATCGTTCGATTATATCAAATGCCTTCTGATAGATTTCTATGTTTTGATGAGATTGCAAAAATTCTATTTTGTTTAGGCCTGAAACACCAAAACATCAATCGTATTTGGAGTTTTTTTGCGAAAAATAAATTTTTCCAGATGTTCTCCACATAACTCTACACTTACCGTAACATTCCTCGATAGATACCGCATACTGATTAATACCATTATGTATGGCATCTTGCTCTCCAAGGCGTAAAATATTTTCTAACCCGTTTAATGCAACCTGTATTATCTTAGGATCCATCACTGTTAGTAAATCGCATAAAGGTGAAATACACCCTTGTACAACAATATAACGTATCTGCTCAGGTGTACCACCGCTGGCCGCATTAGTAATCGCCCATGCTGCCTCTTTTCGTGTCTTGAACTCGGCTTTCCCCAAAATATCGATTAGAACGGGGAATATTTGAGCATCGATGACAGCCTGTTGAAGAAGAAACGCGAGCGTATAGTGTTTAGCGTTTAGGCTGAGCTCAGACGGACCACTTTAGAAGCCCACTGCAACCAGAAAACAGTGTTTGGGCTGTCGCGTTTGTATCGACGACAAAAAACTGTACCACGAAATTGTCGCTGTCGGTGGTCGACACAACGCACAACCGTTCTTTTTTTGTGGTTGTTGTGGGCTTCTAAAGTGGTCCGTCTGAGCTCAGCCTTGGCGTTTACTAAATGATATATTAAAATATTCTTAAACTACGTACTTGAATTTGCTGAGGATTTCCTGCCGTAATGTTGGAGACTGTCCAGCAGGCCTCTTTGCGAATAGGCTCCCGCGGTGAGTTTAAAAGATGTAATAGACAGCTTAACGCAGAACAGTTAAGGACGACTTGCGTTTGTACATCGTCACCTGTGACTATGTTTCCCACTGCTCGAAGAGCCGCACTTGTTACGTTGTTTTGCTGGTGCCTAAGAATAGGAGTTATTTTCGTTACTATTACATATACTATAGCTATACTACATACTATTACCTACATTCCAATAAATCATTTGTTATTATGAAAATGTTATAGTGTCACTTTGTATACATAATATAAAGAGTATAGAATTCGCAAATATTGGTTATGTATTGACTAAGAGATCACTGGACAACTGTGGTCTGCTGGCAATAAAAAGTTGCTATCAAGTTCTTGTGGTGTAAAGACGTGCTTTTCCTGATCGTAAATTCATTCTTACAATATTTCCGAGTATGTCGCACCGACGTAGTAGCAAAACACGTTACATACTTACATAAGTAACTCTATAAGGCGCCTGCACACGCCTGCATCTATAGCTGCCTGAATCTTATCATTCGGTCCATCGCTTAAGTAAGAAAGAGCCCAACAAGCATCGGCAAGAACGTCACTATCCGAGTGATTAAGGAGATGCGCTAAAACTGGTAAACTTGGTGCGACTTTTTGAAAATCTGGTGTTGGATTCTTGCCTCGACAAAGATTTGATAATGCCCATACTCCGTTACGCGTCATTGATAAACGGGTTGCCTTGGAAAGAAGTCTACATGGAAAATCAGAATATTAAATTTATGAAAATAAGTTCTATAAATTCTTTATAATAAAAATATATAAGTTGTATGAAAGATGGGAACTTACTGTAGGAGAGGAGGGAGAATACCACAATCTAATACATGATCTCTACATTCAGCACTGTCACCTGCAATATTGCCCAATGCCCAAACAGCTTGCTCCTGAACGTCCTCGTATTCGGAATCAAGTAGCGATATAAAGGTGGGCACAGCCCCTGCCTGTATTACCATACGCGTCTGTTCAGACGTTCCACTTGCTATATTCGTTAAAGCCCAAGCAGCCTCAAACTGAAATAAATATCATATTTGCGCTATTTAGCTTCGACCGAATAACAGTTTGTACTGCACTTTAACAAGAATGTTCTTTAATTTACCGACCTGCAGAGTGCAGTTTGTATTATGCTTTAAGAATTCAACGAACTTAGGTACAATGCCTGTTCGTACAACTTCATCTATTGGCGGATTTGGTTCCCTAGACAGCATTTTTCTAAACTTCTGTGTAGCTGCTAATTGATCTTCTGGATTAGGGCTATATAATGCTTGCACCATTTCAACTGTTATGGTAGGTGCCTGCTGCGAAATAAAAACTTTTATAGATAATTTGATAATCGTAAGAAAACATTACATATATTTCTGGTTCTATTACTCAGCTCAATTTATGATTCTGAGCGAGATTATTTATTATTCTTAATTCCTAATAAAAAGAATTACCGATGGTGCCACAGGCAGAGAACATTCATCTGTTGTAACATTGTCTTCATCAGCCATAATGTTAGGAACATTGCGCCTCTTTGATAACTGTTGCTCTCGTTTTTGTTTCCTTAATTGAACCCCCTCCTCCTCCCTACGTCGTCTCAATTCCTGTGAGTCCAGGCCTGCATTTTTGTAGCGGTATTTGTGTGTGGTTGCAGTTGACATCTAGAACAAAAAGTAGTTGGAGTAATGTGGATATAAATCTTACACAGTCGCTGTTCTTCACAGTTATTATTCTTATTCTAAAAGTTTATTATTGTACGCATATTAAAACAGTGCATAAACATAATTTTGTATAATATTTCTTGAAATACATCTGCCAAACGTATTAAAACAAAATCACATTTATTACGTAACACTCGTAACTCATTCACAAAAAATAACATTACTTTCGCTAATATGGGCAAGCAAACATAAGATAACAACTTTCGTCCCATGAAATGGTATTAATGAAGGTACAGGTGACAATGACTTTCATCAAATTTTTAAAGTAAATGAAACACTAAAGTATCTGTAAGTTTGATGTTGAATCTTTTTTATTAGTCATTATATTAGGTCCATATATATAACATATATAAATTGTTCATAATGAAGCACAGCTCTTCACATTTTAGAATATTAATGAATTTACGTGACAACAGAGAACTACTAAATTAAATGATAAAATCACCTATGTCATTATGGAGTAAAACGTGGATAAAATAATAGTTTTATTACAACAAAAGTATATTAAGTGCTATAAATAAATTTGACGAAAAAATAAATCATTGTTATGGTATATTCTCTTTGTCATATAAGAAGGAACCCGCCGACTAACGAGTTACTATTGGCTAGACCACAACCAACGTTCCCTCGGAGCCAATGTTCTGTCTTATATGACAAGGAGAACAGAATACTATTGATACTGAGATGATTCGATGAGTGAAGCAAGGTAAGTGTAGCACAAAAATAACAATTACACCAGGGCTCGCAGTATGCTTGACTGAAACTTTTATTTTTGTAGTCATAGCACAAAGACCAGTGAAAGCGTGCAAGCGATTCAGGAGTTAGTACGTGAATCGTGGGTAGGGTCTAGGAATAGCTTGAAACCGCTTGACAATAGACTATTGAGGGTTATGTATTAATCGACAACGGTGTCGGGGGTGGGGTAAATCCTCGAAGATATTAATTTCATAGAAAAGTGTAATAAAAATGGGAGGAACGAATGGTCCCAAGTACTCGTCTATGAGACGTCATACTCTGTACACTACATTAGCTAAATTAGACATTTTTGCATAGGCAGGAACACTGACGTTCGCCTGGAATCTTCTCGATCTTTAGGCACGTCGAGATCGCGTTTCCCATAGCGGTCGCGCGATATGCTAGGTAATCGAACTCGTACTTACGGCTGTGAAAGGAATTCGAGCCAACCGTTAAATGTAAGATTTCATAAGAATATCGAGTGAGCACCTCCACACTTTTCACCTCCTGAAACTACGACGACCGATCGGAAAACCTTGAATATGTACTCCGACGCGCAAGGAATCACGGGTCACACTCGCGAAACGCTGATGACGCTGATAGGTCCGTTCGAGTAGTCATATTTATCAACTTTTCCAATTTTCACAGGGACTAACTTTTGTGCGTCTTGGCAACGTTGTCGACTCGTCTCGAGTGCTCGATTTCTAAAGGTTAGCCGAAATCCTGTTCTAAACGTACCAAAATGTAACAAACAATTCGTAATTCAACGAAAGTAGCGTAATTCGCGAAACTTCCCCACGGGCAGTCTCTTAGTGCGTTCTAAAACAACGTTTACCGCTTATCGAGTTTGTGATTGGCGGAAACAATCCTTGAGAGTTCCACTCTTAAAACTTCACGTAAACAGGACAACATGGATGCTCTTAAGAACACCTGATCGTGCAACGAGTACGAGCACAGCCGACTCTATACGCAATTCCATATAAGAGCATACCGACGGCCCTACCGATTTGCGACCGATCTGCGCAGCTCCCATGGATCTGACACACGCGATTGGTCGTAGCACTTTTGCGATTGGTCGTAGCAGTTTCCCTGCCGGTTAACTACCAATCAACAGTGTATCCCTGCGCGAAGAAACCAGTATGCTCTAATGTGGAACGCAGTATAGTACTAGCCGTGCTGAAGGCAAAATGGCAACACCGCGAGAGTCCGGCTTTGATATATATGTATATACTTGCGTTCGCACGGATCTGACCGTCAAATGTACTTGACGAAAACGAGGCCCGAGCGAACCCTCGCAACGAGAAACGAAAAGAATACATAGGAAATCGTAAAATAGTAAGAAAAATTCAGGAAAGAGAAAAATCGAAGAAAAGGCTAAAAGAAATAACAGCATGACAATGGTGACAGTACTGAACAGCCTCAGATGCATTTACCAATTACCTTTCTCTCTTATTCATGTACAATTCCTTTATACCGATTTACACATTTTAATGTACCGTATATCGCGATGTTAGCTTTGCATAACGAATCGTTTACATTTCCCTCCCGATGGAAGAGACCACCACTTTCCCATAGTTTCCTTCGAGCGGTAGCGTGCACGCTGCGCGTAATTAATTTATAAATAGTGCGTGATTCTTTGTCGCAACTTGATATAATTATCGAAAAATCTAGCGAGAAATGTGATTACGTTTAGATTTTAGATTTTAGATCATACTCTGAAAAATATTTTTTATCGAAGACTGCTACAGCGCCCATGCTACTGGCCAAGAGTGGATTCTAATTTTAACAAAGTTCACCAATTTACAGTATCAAAATATTCATCTTTTAATAAAAAAAATTCATTTTAAGGTTTAAAAAATAGAAATAGCTCGAATAAAAAGTATGGAAATTTAAAATGAAAACAAGAAATTATGAATGTACATTTTTCTTTGTTAAAGTAGTTACAGAAGAACTTTATTTAATCTTTTTTTATGTAGAATTTAGTTCGTATATCTGAAAAATCGAAGAATCATAACGGGTAATTATCATTTTTCGGGATAATTATCATTTTTCGTGAATTTTATGTACATAAAATTTAAATATAAAGTTTCATTGAAATCCATTTTTCCGTTTAAACGTAATCGCGTTAAAAAAATATATATGAGATATTTAAAAAAAGCTCTTTTCTAAATAGTCAAAACGTGATCAGGAGGTCTTAAAACGTGATTTCCGTAACAAAATTTTTTCCAATTTTTTTTCCATTACAAGATTATTATACATATGTCAGCAAGTGAAAAGTGTATCTCGAGGCATTCAAGAAGATCGCGCACGGCCGCGTGTCGCTTGCACCTCACCGTGGATCAGCGTTTCAAGAGCGAAAGAGAAAGACGCACATTCGTTTTCTCTCTCGTCTTCCCGACGTTGTCCGAAGCGCCAAGCTCACGGACACGCAGCTCCGGCGTAGTGTGCATGCGAGGTGGGGGAAATTCTCGAGGGGACCCGTCCTCATTCTGGCATCACTGTACCCACCGGCCTCCCGGCTACGCAGTCTCCCTCTACCGGCCTTTCGGTTTCCCGTTTATCTTTTAAATATAGAGATGTTTATATTAATGTAACACTGAAATCCTCTAAATATCAGAAGCGGAGCAATAATCCAGGTGATTTATTTATTTATATTAACCCTACAGATCTTTATTTTTGTGTGTAGCACATTTATTTAATACAATCTGTAGCATTTTTGGACATTTTGTTTTACATAAATTTTTTTACAAATTTCACGTATTCATTAAGGGAAATTAATAATAATAATAATAATAATGTTTATTTGTTCTACAGGCTCATAGCCTATTACAAACGAAGTTGTTTGGTTCTCTACATTTATCTACATCCTTACTTTTATCTGTGTTACATTATACTTAAGCCTAATAACTATACTTTATATATTATTTATACTCTTATTACATTTCAATTAGTGCTAGTTTACTTTTTTTTTTACTGTCTATACAAAATAAAACATATTCTTTGCTTCCTCGATGTTCCTAATATTTAATACTTCAGGGAACTCTTTTTCCCTAACTTTTTGTGCATGCCTTTGTTGATATTGGGGACATACAGACAGAACATGCTTTAGAGTCTCCCTTCTTCTCATGTTGCATCCCAGATAGCACAACGTCTGGTAAAGTCTTAAAGACGTCGAAAAGGCGGCTTAAAGACGTCTTAAAGACGTCTTGTTACAAATCAAGACGTTCAGACCTAAAATAGATATAAAGTAGACGTCTCTAAGACGAGGTGTGCTATCTGGGATAGTTTACATTCCTCTGCGTCGCTTATTTTTAGGCTTTCTTCCTTTTCTTCTACCATACTGAATTCATGTCTTCCTGCCAAGAATTGCAAGGGAAATTATAAAGGTACTTTAAAAGATAATTATAATTCTATATTTTTATTCCTCAAAGATGAGGAATTACCGAAAAAATAAATGGTTGCTATACCTTGTACAAATTGGACAGCAAGAATCTTCCGGTTGTAGATGGTTCCATTTAAATTTACATATCCAGTTATGGGTCCCATTCTGTTGCTAAAAAATTAAATTGCAATATATGTCGATTATTAATTGTGGATGATAACGGTAAAACTATAGGCGATGTATATTTTAATCACTTACAAAAAGGGGTCCTTTCTGTTCCCACTGAAGAAGTCAGAACCTCATTTATTCAAGTATATGCAATAATGTAAATCATGGTAATTTGGAATCTCAACATTTGCAATCTGAAAATCATAAACATATTTTATATAAGTTAAACCATTATAATAAAAAAAAAGGTAACGTGCCATGGTAAATACCCATAGGGTGGTGAGAAAATTTTCCACAATTATAATACTGCCCTCTAACACGATTTTATATTTAACTGCATAATTGTTCCTTTCAATAGCTAATTATGCTAACCTCTTTTCTACGGGCACTTAACCTGTTTGGCTTCGTACCAATAATTTTGTCTACACATATTTCACGTCTCTATTAACTTATACATACCTTTATCAATTTGTAAATCCTTCAATGTGGTTCAAAGATGGTTTTAACTTGTTTCACACTCCTATTTTCTTCAAATCTCTGTAAATATTTCAAATATAATGCATCACAACACGAAACTATTCTGAGAGTCCACATAACATATACATTTATGAATATTAATACACTCCTGTATTATATCTACTTACTATAGTTATGATATTTATGTATTCCTTATACATAATTAATCAAAAATACTGTATATTAGTATAATTTTATATCGCAAAATAACGATAATTGTAATGCTGACTACGAAACTCCACTATGAAAATAGGACTCCCGATCCGCACATGAGCGGTGTTGCCACGTTGTATAGCACGGCTAGTAGCAGCTAGTAGTAGAGTCGGCTGTGGTACGAGCAAAGAGTAGGTATAATAAGAGGCGTCACTCCGGGCGGAGCCTTTGAAGTCCTTGCTTGACCTTGGCATTTAAATTGGTTGTCTATTCGAGCGGGATATTCAAATCGACTAAATGTACCTTACCGCAGTTGGCTGATTATTGTCGAAGTTTACCGATCATTGCCGAATGGGGCCGAATGGGCATTTAAATTGGTTGTCTACTGATTTCCCTAGCTTTTTCTGTCCTTGTCGAGTGATACCCCAGATAGCACAAGGTCTGGTAAAGTCTTAAAGTCGTCCAAAAGGCGCCTTAAAGACGTCTTAAAGACATCTTGTTACAAATCAAGACATTCAGACCTAAAATGGACATAAACTAGACGTCTCTAAGACGAGGTGTGCTATCTGGGACGAGTATATGAAACAAGCTATTAATCGGGATTTTAAACCACTATAAAAAATACGACAAAGATTCTCAATTTTTTTGAAAATCATATGGATGAACTTAACTCAAGGTTTCTAAAGTATATACTGCAAATCTTTTTACTTTCTGTTTATGAGTTACAAATTACATAATTATAAAATTACGTAGTATGTATAAGGTAGATGTTCCAATTACCGTGCCCTGTATCTATTAGCGTGCCTTTATACTTAAAGAAGCCGTAAAATTTTAGAAGCCTTAAATTTTTTTAATTAAGTTATATTATTAATGTATGTGTTACAAACGAATAGGTTGCATTTTTAAACAATTAAAGCTTCGTTAAGTATAAAGGCACGGTAATAGGTACAGGACACGGTAATTGGGACATCTACCCTATACTTACGTAGGTTGTACGTATTTGCAGTATTCGAATTCGAAATACAAAAGTGTACGTAAGAGGACAAATACGCATGCGCACATTATAGGTATAGGTATAGGTAAGGGTAGAAATAAAGGAATCAATTATTTGAGGGTAGTTTTTGTAAACAACCCCTTGAGTGACACCAACGAAAAAAATATGGATAATAGCTAAGTAGTAAGGCGTTACTCATGATTTTTTTCGTTGGTGTCACTCAAGGGGTTGTTTACAAAAACTACCCTCAAATAATTGTTTCCTTTATTTCTACCCTTAATTATCACTCCAAAATTTTGCAAAAATAGATTTAGTAGAGTTAGTAAGTACCTAATATTTGCAACTTGTTGCTTTCAAATATCTTAAGTAGTTTTCGAGAAAAAAATCATAAATTTTGGGGTTGTTGTCCCTATATCACCCTTACCGGAGGGGTTACAGATCTGAAAATACTCATAGTAGTTTTCATGCAAAGAGCATTATTTTAACAAGCATAAATGATAAAATTGGTGCTGGAGCCGTTTCCCTATGCTTACTCTGCTAGGCCCCTTAATTGTCAAATGGTTTAATACTACTTAGGAATAAGAAACGGAGCGAAGATGTTTCAGGATTGATCGAAGCTGAATTTATTGCAACACGTCTGGACTGTAACAACGTCGGTAATCGATTGCGAGGCGAAGAAACAGGCTTCTTCGTACGTTCCTTTTTTTTCATCAATACATTGTTTTCGAGCGATAAAGAAGGAGGGGAAGACAATTTCTAATGTAGTAAAGTTCATTCTTAACTCTTTTCCTGTTCAAACTTCGCGCTATAAGAGTTTGCGTTTAAACGCCGCTAGAGCGAGGATCGTAACTCGCAACAGTATATAGGCCGGTATTCATAGTCGCTACTTATTCTTAAGCAAATGCTTAAGCATGTGGCATCCTCTACTAACCTAGTAGCTAGTAAAGGATACCGAATGCTTAAGCATTTGCTTAAGAATAAGTAACGACTATGAATACCGGCCATACAGTGGGTCCAGTATACAGTATATTGACTTCAGCGCTCCTGGTGGATTATACCTTCTACTAAATTTTGCCAACAGAATTATACAGGAAGTGGCTACTGGTGCCTACCGTGCCTACCCCTCGCTGGCAATACAACGAGCTTTGGCAGTTCTTTTTTTGCAAAAATTATCGATACCTATAATTATCAGTTTTTAAGATATCAATAAAATATATCGATATATCGATATATCGACAGGCAAATATCGATATGTACAGTTATCGATAAATATCGCCCATCAGTCACCACTAATTGTGCGTCATATTCACATTTCACTGCGCTGCACTGCGCTGCATATGGCTGCATAGTAAACTGTGATCAGTGACGTTTTTTAATAACAAAATCGGTGTTCCTATCACTGTGAATTCATTTTCTGAAGTGAAATCATGTGCTCGGCGGAAGGTGATATAAACGATGGTACAAGTTACAGTAACGATGTGGGAGATGCATTTGGATGTTCCAGGTATGTCCTCGTATGCATGAATAATAAGACGCTGAAGGTGGATGCTCGTTTGTTATCAAAATCTACCTAGAGGCTTTTTTTTCGTACTTCCCGATGACCTACAAGGTTCACCATGAAGTTTCTTCGGCACCCAGATGCCGTAAAAAAATCAAAAACCTGGAAAATTCGAAAATTGGTAGTACCTCAGGTACTGTACCTGTTACCTAATAACAGGTATCATGTAGTTTACAATGTAGTGGCTGCTACGCTACGCGGGTTGAGCTCGAGCTAAAAGACAAAGCGAGAGTATCGTGCTTTCTCTCTTTTGTAGCCAACGGTAACTTCATGTCGACCCTTTCGTCCTCTCTCGCTCGCGGATTTTCTCACTCTCTACCGAAGGATTCCAAGTAGTGGGGATGCAATGCGCGCTCAACGCATAGTCGAAATGCGCCCTCTATTTGGCCGCCCATGAAGGCAAACGAAAAAGCGCTGTTATAACAGTGAATATGCTCCATAGAATTTCTTTGATTTGGGGTCTTTGTCACACGTTAGTTAATAACAGCGGAAATTATTTCGTTTCTAGGGCGGGGGGTGTGTAACTTACAGCGAATTCGGCAGGTACGCACTGGCACTGCACTGATGCCAGAAAATAACTTGGATTGGTTGTTTCTGATAGAAACGAAGAAGCCCTATAAGAATAAAACAAATCCAAGTTATTTTCTGGCACCAGTGCGTGCCTGCCGAATTCGCTATTAGACCCTTCGAAATGCCTTTCACGTGACCAATTTGACAAGCACCCACTTGATACCCCAAAACTGAAAAATTTTGTATTTCAAAGGAAAAATTGTTTCTAGAGAGATTTCTAACAAAAATTATGTTTACCTTAGGCGTCTTATTATATAGGATAATAATGCCTGGCGAAGACAGGTTAAAAAACTAGTGACCTATATATATGCATGAATGCGTATAAACAATACAATGTACTATTTATTGAAATGGTTTTAACGCTCGTGATGGATTGTCCATTTATAGACTGATATGTGTAACCTACTTGCATGAAACTTTGAAGTTTAGTTAAAAACTTTTAGTTAAAAAATTTATTTTCAGAATTGACAAGGTATTCTTATTATAACTTCAGATTGCAAGTTTTATTTTGTAGTACTGTGGTAGAATAAAAAATAATCAAATTCTTCTACTAGCAAAATTAAGAAAATTATACTAATGATTTGTTTATCGAAAATTTTGTAATATTTGTACTGTATCTTGAGGCACAAGATTATTAAGGGAAAAAGTAGCACTTTAAAAATGTATATTGGTATACATTTACTGGGGTATCGCAAAAAGTAGACAATCTATGAAATCTGGAAGTTACATTATTTTCATGTTGTCTTCTGCATACGAGTTATTATTTTGTTAAATGAACCCAGATGTCAGGCATGCTCTTCTTTTATTTTACAGAAACAGCGTCAGTCCCCTCATGGGCCCTTTACAAACGGCACCCACAGAACGTTATGCTACACATTACAACATGAATCACTCAAAACGTGGATTAGCTATTATTTTTAATCATGAATTTTTCACTATTACACATCTCAAACCGAGATGTGGAACAAATGTGGATTGTGAAAATCTTGTTAATACATTGAAAAATCTTGGTTTCGAAGTAAATGATTTTCATAATTCAAAGCACAGAGACATAGTGAAAAATTTAGAAAGAGGTACTTGGTTGATGTCTTACCCTTCTTTAATTTTTTCAAACATCCACTTTAATTGTGAAAAGAATATATTTTTAAATTTTAACATATAAATAGATATATATTAAATATATTTTCAAACGAATCATGTTCTTTACAGTCGCTGATATGGATCATTCTCAGCATGACTGTTTGATAATAGCTGTATTGAGTCATGGAGAATTAGGATTACTTTATTCACACGATACGTCGTACAAGCCTGAGACCATTTGGACTCACTTTACAGCTGACAAGTGTCCCACACTAGCTGGGAAACCAAAGTTATTTTTTATACAAGCCTGTCAGGGAGATAAATTAGATGCTGGTGTAACACTGAAAGACCGAACGGAAACTGATGGTCAACCAGCTTCCACATTCCGTATACCAAGTCAGGCAGATTTTTTAATTGCATACTCAACCATACCAGGTAAATGCTGTTTAACGATAAAATTCACATTCAATACATAAAAAGTATGTTATATTTTTTATTGTGTTCAGTTTTATTGATTTATTAAATGGGATGATATATTGGAGATAGAACATTTAATTATTTTTCTTGGGTTAATAGTATGGAAAAAACAGTAGAAAAGAAGTTGACATTATAGTAAATTAATTTAATAATAAAATCTGTATGTACAGCCCAATATAGCTTTTTGACAACAGGAAAGCATAATTTTTGGGAAATAAATTCTCGTACAAAACCATTTAATTATTATGTTAAATATTTGCTTATATCTTTAACAGTGAAAGAGATAATTAAATGAGTTATTTCCGATGGATCATATTGCACAGTGGATTAAATGCAAGAAAACTTTCTTCGATATTGTAGTTTGACTTTTATTTTCAAAAATAAATTGTACAGGTTATTATTCATGGAGGAATACCACTCGTGGCTCATGGTTCATGCAAGCACTTTGTATGGAATTACGCGAGAATGGTACTCGTTACGATTTGTTAACATTGCTCACATTTGTTTGTCAGCGAGTTGCTCTTGATTTTGAATCAAATACTCCTGACAACATCACAATGCACCAACAAAAACAAATTCCATGCATTACTTCAATGTTAACACGTTTGGTTAAATTTACGGCTCCAAAGAATGGAATTGTATAGTCGTTTTGTATATGAGAGATTTATACATGATAATAGACTTTATACAGTGTGTACCTTTAGTGCACTGATCGCACTGTCATTTAGAGTTAAATGGTGATATTCTGCCAACACTACACCCTTTAATAGTGTTGTGACTATGATGCATTTATATTGCATTTATCTCATGCGAACTGCCATTATATTATGCAAAACGTGCACTATAAAACAAAACATAGCAATACAACGTAGTGGATTTTATAGTATATACAAATTTTTATACTCGTACAACTTAAGGAGCCTTACAAATCTTATACGTTTTGCAAAGTTTATACATATATTAGAAATTTATATTGATTGAATCTCTAAGCTTAACTTTTCAGCATTTCTAAGCCATTATAAAGCTGCATTGGGTGGATATAATAGTGGCCATACAGAAGTTCATTATAGTATATACAGCATATTACAAATAAAATACAGAATAAGTACAAATGCAGAGTAAACTTAGAACACCAATGTTATACATATAATAAGAATTGATTGCCTTTGTGATTACTGCTTTCAAGCGAAATCTGGTAAATAAGCGTGATTTGTATACTAACTATACAATTGTGACACCATACTAAAACGAAAAAGAAAAAAGGTATTTTTAGCCATTATCAACACAACAATGTAAAAAATTTATACATTTTATATGCCTGCTACTTTATACAAAAGTCCGGAGGGCTAACCTTGTGTCTTTACACAACAAGCAATAGTATATCTTACATGAAATATGAAATATTTTTAACTTAGTAGTATGCGAATATTACTTGCCAGAGTGAAGTAGTTGTGGTTATATTAGGTGCAATTACAACGAATATTCAAGTTTTATCTGTAGTTAAGAGGGATAATATGAAATAACTTATTATGCTGTAACTAGATTATTAAGAAATGCAATTTGCACATACTATTGGAATTGCTAGCCGGAATGTAAAGTGTTGTGGTGCTTCATAGTTTGAGAAATTCATTTCTAAATGACGTAGATAAGAATTTATGGAAAGAAAATATTCATATGACAAAAATTCGCTATATTTATAATTGAAATGGCATTATTATGATCTATGAAAAGTTTTGAAATCGTGATATAACAGTCTTTCATGAGAGGAATATGTAATTCTTAAATAATTATTAATACAATTTTAGTGTGTTTAATATCGCGTTTGATTGTTTGGGTATTATGCCTCTATTAATGTATTTATGTATGTAATGTGATTTATCCAAAATAGTGCTTTCCACATTATATCCTTGCCCATTATGTTCCTTATTGAAATAATTTCCAGTATGATCTTTCAGTATATTAATGTGTCATACTCAGTGTTACAAAGTAATTGCTCAACGATATAAGATAACGTTGCAAAAATATCTACAATATTTCGTATATTGTAAATTGTGATAAAAGTATGTGCTAATGCTGATACTATATGCTTCTGGTGTTGCAGGATTTTTAATGCAATTTCATATAATACTATTGTATAAGTAAAATTTTTTTAATACCTTTATACCATAGATTTTTGTAAGCTTTTAGTATGTAATCCATATATTTGTCAAACTTTTGTGTACATGAACTTGTATACAAATTTAGAAAATATAATAAAGTTAAAATAAAAAAAAATCTGAGGTATAATCAGTAATTTGAACCAACACCTACGTTTTCGACTTTAAAAATCTGATTCATTTCACAAATTTATGATAAATTAAAAGCAACAAACGCAAACACTGTCTCTTCAATTTTCTATATTTTTATGATAGGTATCATATACAAACGAGTAGTTACATCTTGAATAATAAATCTTATACTACTACGTATGAATACAGTAAAATTGTTTCATATTAAATATTTTCTAACCAATGCTGTTTTCGTAAAAATTATCAGTTAATTCACCGTCAAAAAATAAAACCTTCATTGTTCAAAATATCTTCTTTTATACAATTTTCATTATTATTTATCATCGTGTATGTTTGCAGTGGTCCCTTATTATTATTTAAGTACATTTAAAACTATTATTCTTGCATCACTTGTCCAGGAATGCTGATTACTGTGATTTTATTTACGAAATGTGGTGAACGTTCTGGAGCTGTGTATGGTCGATTTGGTTTCAATTTAATTGCATCTGAATATGCATTTAATGTTACTGGATTCAATATTGATGGAAGTGCTTGAAGACTCTGTTGGGGTCTTAAGGTTGTTGTGGTAGACTTAGCACTTTCTGATACATTTTCAATTTCAATAACAGATTCTTCAGTAGTAAGTGGTGCAGTTTTATTTTTATGCATGAACACGTTTTTCAATTTCTTCCCAGTGATAACACCTATATGTACATTTTGTATATTTTAGGTAAGTTTTATTAATTTAATATTGCGTATCTGAATGTTACATACCATTCTGTGAAACAGTTGCCTGAACTTCTCCCTAAAATTGTAATAAATAAAATAATAATCTGTTTTTGTACTAAGTACAAGAGTCCTACCTTCTTTGAAACTACTTCCTGGATTGGTTTAAATGGATTAGAATGAATTGATAATCTTGATGATGTATCATCCGATGTTGTAACTTGTATTTCGGTAGCTTTTTCATTTTGATTATTTTGAGAATCTTTCAGTCTATTGTTTAGCACACTGTAATTCTTCACTACTATGTCTAACAGCCATCTACAAAAATTATTTATTGTCATTTAACAGAGATCTTAGGCAAATTTTCCTACTCTGGAAACAAACGACGAATAAAAATACACACTTATATCCATTCTTAATGCCTATAGTGTTGGCTTTTGATTGATTTTCTCCCCAAGTACACGAACATATCTCCACTCTTGTTGGACATTTCATAGTATTAGCTGCGCGTTCTACATCCAAGTTATCGACAAGATCTAATTCATCGACAGCTCCATTTATGTCTTGCTTGTTTGCAAGCCTGTCACAAAACCATAATATAGCAAAGTAAATATTCAGATTTTATTAACATATATCAATACGCAATGGTGAACATCATAATATGTATTTAGAAATAAATCTTTTATATAAAATTTAATTGATGCGTATTGTATTTATAAATTAATGGTGTTCTGTGCATGAACGAAAATATGTGAGCCATAAAAAATACGTTCAATTCTCTTACAATAATAATGGTTTCCCTGAAATATATTCATGTGAAATTAATTCACCAAACACAATTTTATTTTCTGTAAGACGGGAAATATCACTAGCATCCACCACATATATAAGACCATGTATCTAAAAGATGCAAAATGGAGAGACAAAACATTTCAAAATGGTATTATGTTATTCAAGTCGTGTATGAGAAGAAACATGAAATATTTATGAGATACAATTCTAAGTATCATGGTATTTGTAAATCACTTTTTAATTACTTACACTGCTATAATATTTTGGCCATAAGGATCTGATTTGGGAACTACCACCGATGTCATAGATTTTTACCACGTACGACTTATATCTTAAAGATACTGTACGGAATCCTATTGTAGGTAGTACATTTTTGTCTGAATCTAAAAAAATATATATACCGCGTTTAGAGGGTGTTTGCATCATTAGCACGCAACATATTTTTTATAAGGAATAATACCACTAAGTAACATAGTAAATTACAAGCTCATACGAGACATTTCATAAAAAGAAAGTAAGCGTTAATAAACATGTTTCATAAAGCTACTACTCATTAAGATACAAGCTACAATGGAGATAGAATGCATCATAGTATTAATCTATCGTGCTTTCTTAGGGAAACAAACATTATTGAGCGATGTATATAATAACTGGACCATCTATTAATATTATGAGTATTTCAGCATTATTTCAAATATAATTGATCTACGTAATCCCTTTGATTCTTGGTTGTGGAGACAGATTGGTATATAATAGCACATTCGGCATCCTGCACTGGGTGCGAACATTTTCACTTCCAATTGCCTGAAATTCGCACTCGACGCGACCGTCTGAATACGTTATAAGTCACGTGATTGATAATTTACAAGATTTACAATGATCAATACGCAATGCCTGTCATGAGATAGAAATGAAAGCAGAATTTTCTGAAAAATTGCATTTCTTTACAACAGAAAGATGAAATTCGTGTCGAAGTTAAGGAATGTCCATACGGGTAAGACGTGTTCATTAAGATTTTCTTATTCATTTTAAAGAATACCATATGCTTGAAAGTTTAAAATCCTTTTCCACAACACCTTGTGCAATATGTTACAAAATACGTTAATTCTAAGTAACAATAAACATAGTAGCACAACAAGGAATTTCCAATGCCTAGTAACACGTACCACCGCTTATACGATTCAAAATAGAAGTTTTTCCCGCATTATCAAGACCCACAATAAGTAAAATAATGGTCCTAGAAAAAATGGTTAAATATGTAACATTTAGATATCTTCTTTATTTATATCTGTTAACGAATTGATACATTACTTTTCGGAACATCGCTTCCTTTGTAACCTTTTCAGTATATTGCGTATGCAATTACCCATTATAATCAAGTTGTTTTATGCTATTTTTTTAAATAAATTCAATCACGATGCTTGTTTACTCGTGTCATGGTGTACTGTACATTTTTATTTTTGTATTTAAGAGATTCACTTAAATACGGTAACCAGGACCAATTAACCGTCATCGGTAATCGCACGCCACCCGCGCCAATGTAAAGTAATGAATGCAACCTTCTGTGTCCTATACATATGTGCTTTTATAAAGGGTAAAATAAAAGAGATGTGCTGAGTTTCTATTTATTTATTTTTTTCTCCTACACGTGTATGTATGAACATACTACATACATACAATGCATTACACACATCATAGTTGCTTCACATTGGGTAAAATATGTTTGAAATGCTAGAATAGTATGTAGGTAAGTAGGATATCATATGGCTACGTTTGATTCATTACAATCGAAATGAGATTTCATTTCTATATCATTTTGGAACACGCTCTTATTTCAGCTAATTTAGCTAATTCCTTCCTCTCAAACAGATATAGAATTGCGTTTTACCTGGAATATTATTTTATTTGCATGCAACTTTGATGTTCACTATTATCATATTTGGTATTATTGCGTGTTTACAGCGGAATAGATGCGGTTATATAGAACTGCTATTCACTGAAATTTATGAATCACTCGTAATTCGATCAGACATTCGATCAGACTTAAGCAACATTTTGGGGGGAAAACTTATTAGGGAGGGGAACACATACAGGAGTGGCGGTAATGTATGAGTGAAACGCCACGATTGAAGACGACCGACGCCACGGCCAACCAGCGTCGACAACATATTTCCCGACGACGCCGGTTGGCTGTGGCGTCGGTCGCTCTCATCGTGGCGTTTCACGCACACATTATCACCAATCCTTTACGTATTCCCCCTCCGTAATAAGTTTGCTCAGGAAAATGTTGCCCGGCAACCCATCATTCAATCGCGTTCGTTCTCAAGCATGGTGATTTTTCTCATAGCGAATTCGGGCTATGTTTCAATTCACGCATACTGCGTATGAAGTTGGTGGCATTGTACGATTCCGTAGAATTCGCTCACTTGCCACCAATACGATGCCACTTCCGGTGCAGCGAGCGATGCAGTGACTGCTTCTCCTCTGAAATTGTATAAAATTCTGCGATTGCACATGCGCCGGTATTCATAGTCGCTACTTATTCTTAAGGGGGTAGACACGTCACGTGGTCTGGCCGCCGAGGCCGGTCGGTATTACAGCAGATTTTTTCTGCACAGAAATGGTAATACCCATAGATACGCGGCTGCCTGTGCACGCGAGAGGGAGCTGTTTGCTATTTCCATATTTTATTTTGAATGTGGAAAGAAATTCTCTGCTGTTGCGTTGTACTTTTTAAACAGAAAGTCTGCCGGTACTGTAAACGTAGAAAATTCATTGTACATTTGCTTGAAATGTGCTTATGCTACAATATTCTACGTTGGCATTAAGGCATTATAAGTGAAAAGGAAAAATACATGAGGGCATGTCCCCAGAAAATGAAGTTTGTTATGATAGGCATTTTTTAATTAGCAAAACACTGAAACAGAACATGAAATACACATCCTATGCAGAAAACTGTTATGAACAAACATATATAAAATTGTGTTTGATGTTGAATTCAACGCGTGATTATTATGTGGCCCCTCCTCGAAGTGACAGAAAATATAACCTATGTATATGCTATATGACAATAAATGTTTAGCGGCTATTTCGTTCTATTACGCTACATTTGTGAACTTTTCATCATCCTTCCGCAACATTATTATTACGCCGCAACGGTATCTTTAGGAAATCGGGTATGGCTTATAGGTTATATTTTCTGCCATTTGGAGGAGCGGATTTTCTGTCCTCGAAGTGACAGAAAATATAACCTATACGTTATAGCCGATTTCCTAAAGATACCGTTGCGGCGTAATAATAATGTTGCGGAAAGATGATAAAAAGTTCACAAATGTAGCGCAAAAGAACGCGAAATTGCCGCTCAACATTTATTGTCATATAGCATATACATAGGTTATATTTTCTGTCACTTGGAGGAACGGATTTTCTGTCCTCGAAGTGACAGTAAATATAACCTATATTATATAGGCTCTACTAATCATATCGATGGCTTAGTACACACATATTGTATGTCCACTTTTTATGAAATTTGAGTTTTTATATGCAACAAATAGTGCTCGACTGTTTCTTTATGCTGTATAAAAATCACATTTTTATCTTTTCAATAAATTTATCAAAAATAATATTTTTGTTTATTGTATGTCCATGCCAGAGGACGAAAATATTCTTGGAAAATGTGACAATAAATAAATTTTTTTAAAAAAGTCTTCCTATATCTATCGCGAAGAAAAAAGATCTTCTGGATCTTCCAACGGAATTATTCCTCAATACTACAAGGCATTTATCAATAGCATACCATTAGCAAAATCATAACGTAATGTAATTCCAACACCCATGGACATTGACAAAAATGAAAACTACGAAAATGAATACTGCGAAAATGAAAGGGAATAATTATTTTTTTATTCCTGTTACTTTCAAGTATTGTTATGGAATTATTATTATAATTTTGCAGATTCTAACTTATACTACTAATTACATATTTTCAGTGATACCTATATTACATATATATAATAATACAATAATGCAAAAAGTATTTATTTAATTATAAAGTACCATTGAATGTTTGAACCTGTTTTTCTCAAAATACGCTAAAAGTGGACATACAATATGTGTGCGCTAAGCCATCAATGTACAATAGGAAAAATTTATTTGCAGGTTATTCCGTTGTTGCTCTAACTGTCTCAATTACTATAACATAAATACGACAGCGATTTCAAGTGATGTACGCGTTACGGTAAAAGCTTTAGTAAATGTATTCATTCCCAGCAGTTCCTAGTCAATGTATGCCTAAAATGCATATAACCTAACCTACAATCGTCCGAAAATGCATACATTGACTGCATCACGCTTTTACTGTGGCTCGTGTATCCAGCTAACGCCTCAGTTTTGCTATGATTCCACGTTCGCAGTCCTCCCGAGTAGGCGCCATCTCGTATCCACTAGCTCAACTAAATTTGTCACGTGACTTGCTCTGTATTATCGCCAATATGGCGGAACTCGTATTTGGGAATGCAATCACGAGAATACGCTTTTCGTCCTTATATGAGCAGATTTTGAGCTGGGTGAGGTCTCATTCGAAAGAGGAAGGTTCAGTGCAGCGCGCTCTGGTCATCGTTTGAGTCACAAAACTCTTTTAGTGACCTAAAACTACTTGAATTCATGCGGGTGTATTTTGTCGACTTTTGCTCTACTTTCAACACTCATATTATTAGATATCAACACAATCTCGTCGAACCATGACCAGAGCGCGCTGCACTGAACCTTTCTCTTTCGAATGAGACTTCACCCAGCCCAAAATTCGCTCATATAAGGACAAAAAGCGTATTCTACTAAACCCATGTTTCGGGCAAGATTGTGTCGGTATACAGCGCGCTGCATTACCCGTGTCTACCCCGCATCCGGCATCCTCTACTAACTTAGTAGCTAGTAAAGGATGCCGAATGCTTCAGCATTCGCTTAAGAATAAGTAGCGACTATGAATACCGGTCATGGACTTCGACGGATTTCAACCTACTCTCAGTAGTTCAATTTTCTGTCACTAGTTGGCGTATCAAAATTCTTGGTTTCCCAATGCATTCATTTACTAACCTTTCAATATCCATTTTTCGCCAGTGTAACTTAATTGAATTTAATTTTTTTAATCAGAATTATAATTATTAATAAATTGGCACTTCTTCATAGCCTATACGAGAAATGTTTTATAGGTTAGTTATGTTCATTCCAGTATACGACATTTATGACACATTTACGACATTTAAGACACGTGTCGTGTACAAAATAGAAAATTCGTGTCTTTACCCCACCACTGGTGCGAGATAGGTATCGAATACCTGGATTATTATTCTTTGTAAAAAAAAATAGTACTTTTGAATTATCCATGTACCCAGATAGCACACAGTCGTCTAAAGACGCCAAAAGACGTCCTAAAGCTGTCCAAACCTAAAACAGACGTACAATTGACGTTTTTAAGACGTCTGTACTGCGTTGGTAATCTCGATCACTGTATTTATTTTCTTTTACACTGCTAACCACTCTAAAATTAATAAGAATCAGCAGAAAAAAATTGTCGGTCAATGTGTTTTCAATAGAAATATACGTTTTATATCGGGACTATTTAGGTAGCGAGAGAACGTTTTGTCTGGAAGGTTACGGTGTTTGTGGCTAAAGAACACCGTTGCTCATTAGAAAAAACGTTGACCGACAATTTTCTTCCCTGGCCTCTTATTATTTTGACGTGATTGACAATTAAAAAAAATTACTCGACAATTGTCACGCATTCGATTCGATTCGATTTAAATACTTTTTTTTCGATATCGCATAAGTATCGGACGGTAAGTGTCGATACTAAAAATACTCGATACCGAATCAAAAGTATCAAAACAACCTTACGCATACATACTTCGTGACCTTTCAAATTATTTTCTAGGGTCGAAAATCATGATTTGTATGATGACGAAGTATATTTGAAAAGCATTTAAGTCTTGCTATTTTCTTAGAAATAGAAAAAAAGATATTTTTGAATGACGAATTAAACTCGAATTTATCAAGTAATTTATATTGTATTTGTGTTAATGGATAAGAACTATTCTATCACGATTTTGTTTTCATTTGAACCTATTATTTGATAAATTTGTAGATAAACATGGCAAAGTACGATTTAACATCAACTAAAGTTGGTTTCATTGGTGGTGGAAATATGGCAAGTGCCATTGGAGCTGGTTTAATTCACAAAGGTAGTTAATCTCAGTACTATGTTTATGCTACTGTAAAAAAATTCATTACAATTATTTTGGATTTTCCATTATAGGTATTTTAAATGCAGACAATGTTTGGGTTTCTGCTCGTACTGACAGATGTCTAGGATTCTGGAATGACCTGGGTGCTCATGGCACATTGAGAAATGGAGAAGTAACAGATAATTGTAATATCATATTTTTAGCAATGAAACCGCATATGCTTGATGATGCACTTGAAGGTATAAGAGCGACGATGTCAAAGAAAAATTCTAATACACTTTTTGTGTCGGTGCTGGTGGGCGTTTCATTAGATACTTTAGCAAGTGTAAGAACTGAGCCTTATATTAAATAATACCTGTTTTGTTTCTAAAACCATGAACAATGACAAGTTTATGTATAGAAAATTAATATAAACTTTGTACAATTCGAAATATTTTCAGAAACTCAAGTCCATTGTGATGTATCCCAGAATTATTAGATGTATGCCAAATACTTCAATGATGGTTGGAGAGGGAATTACAGGTAAAATAAAGCTCCTCTACTAAGATGTTGGAGAATAATATTTTTATAATTTATAGTATATTGTTCGATGAGTACAATGGATCAAGATGAAGATATGGTAGAAACAATGTTTTCATATATTGGTGTAACGGAAAAAGTTCCTGAATCACTTATGAATTCCATAGGTGGTCTTTCAGGTTCTGGTCCTGCTTATGTAAGTCCACACAGTACCTAATTATCTTAATTATCTAAGTTCATTAGATGTTGAAAACGATCCTATGATATTAAATACAATTTCTAGGCATATCTTGTTATTGAAGCATTAGCAGATGGTGCAGTAAAAATGGGTGTTCCAAGACCTATGGCAACAAAATTTGCAGCTCAAGTACTCGTTGGAGCTGGTAAAATGGTATTAGAAACAGGTAGACATCCTGGACAACTAAAGGATGAAGTATGTTCTCCAGGAGGTACGACTATTGCAGGAGTTCATGCCATGGAACTTGGTCAAGTTAGGTAGGATACAAACGAAGAGTATATACAGGTTGTTCGGCTACATGTTGGAGAAAATTTAAGGGGCATTTTACATGAAAAAATAAGTCAAAGATATAGAATAAAATTTTTTGATATCCTGCTTCGTTTTCGAGAAAAATGACATTGAATTTTAGCCGAGTATGCGGGCATCGAAGTACAGTTTACAGGCGCTTGCAGGGCACGCCAAGGTGAGGGGAACTGCTTACAGCAGAGCTGGGCAATCCGCGGGCCGCGTGCGGCCCCTTCCCCGAGTTGCCTGCTCTGTTGAGCCCATGGATATAAGAATAACAGGGTCAGCATTTTATCTCGCAACCCACGCTTGCGCGAACAGGTAAAATGGCAACAGCGTCTCACGGACCCATTCCACTACAACCATGCACCGGACCAGCATTCGGAGAGTTGCCACTGATGCCCGAGCTTCAAAACTTTTAGGATGGTCTCTTTGAAATTAACGTCGCAAAGAGCTATTGGGAATTTCCAAATGCTGACCCTGTATATTCCTATGCCCATAACTGAGCCGTAGAGAAACGACCCCCTTCATACTTATTTGACTCCTACACTCTAAACAGCCACACGGTGCTCTCACTCCTATATAGCTGATGATGGGGGAACCAGCTGACTAGTAATTGGGATTGTGCGGTCCGTGGCTTCGAACAAACTGCTCAGCCCTGGCTTACGGAAAGTGCGACGCGTTTCCTACATGTAGCCGAACACCCTATATATCAAATACATTATGTAGCGTTATTGATTATTAATTGTATTTATAGGGCTTCTATGATGAATGCAGTTGAAGCTGCAGTAAAGAAATCGAATGAATTAGCTTCGATAATAAAATAAAATCTGGTAAAAAAATATTTGAATTACCTATTAAAGTTCTAGAACAAAAGAATATATTCATTTTATTCTTAACACATTTGCTAAAGTATTCACAATACAAAACAGTAAAGGTGTTTATTTTTAGTCTTAAATTATATGAAAATATAAACAGTACAAATAAATGAGAGAATATTGAAATAATAGGAGAAACTGTTTAAACTTATGAACTAAATATTTAAGTATATATAAGTATTGTTCTTCTTTATTTTTGCATACAATGTAATGTAACTGTAGCATTAGTACAGAAGAAATTATATAAAATATTTTACATCTTATAAGTTACACATATCTATGTATTTTACGTAAAGTTATTATGTTTTTGAATATTCTACACAGCGAGAAGGATCTGTAGGATAATATTCTTGACATTTAGTCATCAATCTTTTTAGTGCTTGAATATATTTTCTTTGAGTTTCATCATTCATTACATGCGCCACATTTTTGGAAAAAATCTTTTCTCTTCCTGTACGTGCATGAATACCAACCATAGTTACTCCAATAGGCCATGGAGAATTTCCTATAGCCATTTGTAAGTATGCATCACTTGCCTACAATAAATTATTTTTATTAAATAGGTCGTACTAAATATCATAATGCATTGATTATGTGATTTTTATATATTTACCAGTATGTAATTCCGTTCAAGTAAATGTTTAACAATGTCAGTTAAGCTATCAGTAATATCTTCTGGCAGGGATTTATTCTTTAATTTTCTAAGAAGTGGTTTCAAATATTCTCTGGTTTGAGCATAAGTGGCGCTAGCCATTTTTCCTCTAGTACTCATTTTTTCAGCTGTGCTCCTACTGTTCAGTTGATTACCCCACATTTGTACTAGGAATTGTATAAATTGTGTAATAACATTCAAATCAAAGTCCCTATCTCCTTTATTTAATTTAACAGACATCTTCTGCAAATCTTCGTAAGTAACTCCTTCATCTGGTACATTTACATCTCCTTTTCCATCACGATCTTGCGGCTTTGAAGAAGATAATATTTCATTCAAATATGCTTGATCTACTTGTTCCATGGCTTCTTGAAAGTCATTTCTGAAACCCTTTAATTTAAAATATGTTGCATATATAATCAAGTTTTATGGCACATAAAACACTAATTACTAAATGTATTATTAGTCGTAACATTAACTTTAATAAAATTATTCTAAACTATAAACGGGTTATATGTATCTGTCTAAAATTAAAAAATAAATAACAAATATTTAGAATTCTGTGGATCGTGATTTGATGTGATCTAACGTATAGAACTGTAATTTCACAGAAAGAAGACATTACAACAGGAGTAGTTTCTAACTTCAAATTCATTTCATTTAAATTAAATCAGTTTAATATTTAGGTCTTATAAATATGTCATAATTTTTAATATAGTTCCAACTATCATCCATGTAAATACATACCTTGTTTACTTCAGGTTCAAGAATTTCACATTTTCTTAATCGTTTAAATGCTTCTATTTCTGATTCACCATATAATAATATTGGCTCTCCCCTTTCACGTAACCTTTTAATCACTTCGTGTCTAGGTAACATTAAATGTTCGGAACTACCCTCTGTTAAACATTCTTCTAATTGTTGTGACATATTGACTTTAATATCTTCGTCATTGCTCTTTTGAATTTCTTTCACTTCTGTACCCTTTGACATTAGCTCACCTCTTTTAAAATACTTTTTGTTGTTTTGCTGTAATATTAATGGATCAAGCATATTGTCAATGAAATAGAATGTGAACATTTAAGAAGATACATATGATGTAAATTTATGTATTACCAGAACATTGCTTTCTTCTAACTGTTTGCGTTTTTTCAATATCTCTGCCCTTAGAATATCCATTTTTTAAGAATATTAAGACCACCCGACGAATTGCTTTGAATTATTTCTTCAAAGAAACTTATTTCTGCATGAGCCAAAGTGCAATAAAAAGTAAATTAAAATTCATATTAATTGAAATTGAGATTTATTCATAATACAGTGAGACAATATATCTGAAAAAAATTATTAACTATTGCATTTCTTACAGTGTTCTGAATTGCATATTTATATATTATAAATATGCATAATATTTCAAGATGTATGCTATCGAATCACACACTTTTACTATTATTTTCTTTCGACGGAATGTTTTTAGGTTATGTATGTATAAAAGTTTTATAACCATTTATAAAATTATAACTTGAATCACGGCAGTGTGGAGATCTCGGGCGGGTTTTCTCGCGCATGCGCGGCCTTTGCAGTACCGTATCTATGTTGGGGCGCAACCAATAGGTGTATTGTTATTGGCGGGAAAGCAGCGGGGTGATCAAGGTACCTCATTTTATCGAAACTTGTACTATACTGACGCTAAAATCGCCGCGCATGCGCGAGAAAACCCACCCAAGATCTCTACACTGAATCACGGTGTAATAGACAGATGTTCCGACTCCTGTTTAGAATGTGTGACCAAAGAGGAGATATAATAAGAGGCGTCACTCTGGGCGGAATCTTTGAAGTCCTTACTTGACCTTGGCATTTAAATTGGTTGTCTATTCGAGCGGGATATTCAAATCGACTAAATGTGCCTTATCGCAGTTGGCTGATTATTGTCGAAGTTTACCGATCATTGCCGAATGGGCATTTATATTGGTTGTCTAGTGATTTCCCTAGGTTATTTCTCTCCTTGTTGAGTGACGCCTCTTATTATATCTCCTCTGATCTCCTCTTTGATTGAGCTCCATCCATTTAATTTTTAGGTCCGTGGTTCTAAGTATCCATGCGATATTTGTTATTGCTTAATGTGTATACATATGTATATAGAATTAATGTTATAGGTGTATGATTTTGCATAATGTTATCTATAGCGTTCTGTAGTATCGTACGAAGGGCGATATATGAAAACAGGCTAATATTTCATACATTACAGAACTTATCCAAACATAATTCCCAACAGTATAGTTTGAGTGGAAATATTTTCTTTCAACGAAATCTTAACTCTGTCATACAGAAAAGATATAAGAGCAGAAAACACGCTTCAGAGCATGTAATCAAAATAATTTTATCAAGCCTTAGTGTTCTATACAAAAAAGAAAAGTAATTGTGTTTAAACATTTGTCATATTTACATTTTTCAGGGAGACGAGGATGAAGATGGAAAGGAATCGATACAAGTCGATGATTATTTACAGACAAAAAATTCGAAAATAATTGATACTAATGTAGCTTCACTTCGATTAGATGCTATTGCCAAAGCAGCATTTGGAATATCACGCGCGTATGTTATTGTTTATTGAAATATTATTTAAGCAAGTAATTAATCTATTGACTGCAATAAAATGCTGACAATGAGAGTTAAATCAGGTCAATACATCCACAAAAAGTTGGAATACAAAATTATAAGCTTCGGCATGCAATTTGCATAATTAAAAAAAATTCTAATTGTATTTTCATCTTCAGGAATAAATATTTCAGTCTTCAAAAATTTTATTAAAATTTCTTAACTATACAAGATTTGGTATTAATTCAAAGTTTTGTTATTTTACAGCAAGATAGACAAAGCATTTTATAACAGCAACATTCGTGTCAATGGGGAAAAATGTTTCAAGAAGGGTGTTGTGGTGAGAATACTTTTATAATAAAGTTATATGTTAAAACAAAAGGATTGTATTAGATTTTCAATATGTAGGTCGAGGTTGAAGATGAAATAGACTTAATTACCGGCAGAAGTCCTAGTAATTCTGATTTTTTAATAGTACATCGCTGTACAATATTAGCAGCTACTGCAACTTCAGATAGTATTTCTGTAAGATTGCTTAGAAATAAGTCTTTATTAATTGAGAACTACAATGATCCATGGAATGGTGTAATCAATTAATGTAATGATAATTTAGTGCATACAAGAAACATATGTAACATGTATATACAATTTATAATAAATTTTTGGGTAAATAGCATTTAACATATTCTAAAATACATGATTATATCAAAAAATACAAAATGCATTATAGATATTTATTAAACACTTTTGTAAAATATGTACATATGTAACCTACGTATGATCTTATTACACTAGAAAGATGACAAACTTTATTTAATACTGAAGTGGTGGCGCCCTCTTCGTTATATTTGTTTCGTTGTGCGTAACAACTTCGAAACGCTCAGAGTAAATCTGTCGTTATTTTTGTGATTTAATTAATAAGTTAACTTACAGTACGATGAAAGAATCTAAGAAGAAAAGGAGAGCTCGTTCCAGGTCAAGGGACAGTGGTCAGACCGACAAAAAACTGCAGAAAATGCAGGAACAGTTAAATAACCTGAGGTTATCGCACGCCTGGCCCAGACAAAGGAAAGGGAGAGCACGCTATCTCGTGCCTCCTCAATAACAGTATTGCCTCCAGAACATATGGATGAGGATAGAAATTCTCTTCAGGGTAAGCAAATAAAAACCTTTAGTCCGCTCTGACTCTGCTTCCACACGAACCTCAGTCGTTTGTTAGCATCAATCAGAAGCTAACAGGCCCACACGGCAAAACAGGAATTATTCAATAAGAATATCGTTGGTAACAAACCAAAAGAGTAACCATCCACAATAAGTGGTAATTTTTAGATCCTATGGTTCTTTTCCTTTTATAGGCGATTCCCAAAAATATCAAGGTGACAAAGAAAACCTATCAAGCAATATTAGGGAGATCTGCCCTGGTACAAAGAGTCCGCAAAAGGCTGGCCCATCTTCTGCCCACCCAACAGCTGCTGTACGCCCAGAATTATTGGAAATTTTGGGGGATGATCCCAATGTGTTGAGTGAATTAAAAATACAATTCAATGCGGAACTCAAAAACCGATGGCAGAATTGGATGCAGAATGGCTTTCCTAAGGACAACAAGAAGCCATTATTGCAGAAATATCCTAAAAAAGGAGATTTCTATACTAGGATATTTCTAGGCACCAAAAGTCAACCCAGAAGTAACAGCGCTAATGACAGAAATTTCTGTAAAGCGTGACAAACATTTTGAGGCTGCGCAAAACTGCGTTGGCTCAGCATTATCGGCTCTAGGTGCTGCAATTTCTCTGATCCTGGAAGACTCGGAAGAAGGGGTTGACCAGGAATCTCTTACGCAATATCTGTGTGATGCTGGAAAACTAATGTTGGATGTTTTCTCCCAGCAAACAATGGCTAGAAAATTGTTCATCATCCCAACATTAAATAAGACTATTAGACCAACACTAGATGCCACCAAGGCAAACGAGTAGTTGTATGGCTCAAAAGTCCGTAGAAAAGGTGTGTGCCTCCCTAAAAGCACAAGAGAACCATTTCGCAAAATCTACTTCCTATAAGTATCGAGACCAGGGAATATCAAAGCTCCCACCTGCCAAATACAAGCAAGTGGGGAACTACGCACAAAGGCCACAGTTAAAATTCAAGACCAGGTACCAGCGACCGAGCCAGAATGTCTTGAAGCCTCGGAATTGGAAGCCGTACCAGTCGTGGAGGAAATAGATATAGTAAATATCACAGCAGATCGTTTAAAAAATTTTACAGAACGTTGGAAGAACATTACAACAGATGAAAATGTTCTTGAATGTTTGAAGGGGTATAAGATTCCGTTTAGGGAGGTTCCATACCAACATAACCTCTCAGGTGAACCTTGTTGGTTGGAATCAGAATTAGTCAAAATAATAAAGGAAATTGATCTGTTGCTATTAAAGAATGCCATTGAAGAATGTATAGATAGTGAAGGACAGTTCATCTCTCCTTACTTTTTAGTTTCAAAGCCAAATGGATCTAACAGGTTCATCATAAATTTAAAAAACTTAAATTCATTGACCTGCCTCATTTCAAAATGGATATTTGGTCATGTAATCCCGTCATTTTGGTCATATTGTTTAATGCAAAATGATTGTCATTTATTTTTGGTATCATATTCAGAGGCACTTCTTTACTTAATTCGTAAATCTTTTCAATTACCTTCCAATCGACACGACCTTCTCGATAATGTAATGGTTTCGTCGAAAGATTAGTACGCATGCCTTTTAATAAGTGTGGCGGGTCAAATATTAAATAAACTTTATCTTTATATCCGGAAACTGTGAAATACGGTGTTTTAGAATTTATGTTTAACTGTTTTAGAATTCGTAGAATTATAGGACCTTGGTCACAAATCATTGTTTTTACGATAAGACCATGAGCAAATAATTGTTCAGTTATTTCTACCATTATATTATGTGTTAATTTGGTATTATGTTTTTCTTCTAATAACCAGTAACCAACTACTTTTATTGGTTTATGAATCCATGTTATCATGGCAACTAACGCACTCTTAGCTATTTCCGCTGTCCGTTTTTTGCCATTGTCTGCAATACCTTTGAACTGATCTAAATGATTATCATAATGAATTTCTGTTGTTAAATTGATTTCGTCAAATAAAATATTCACCACTCGAGCTTCAATAGGTAACTGTTCAGAACTGCGATTTAATTCATTCAAAACAGTTTGATTTAATCCTGGATAAATTGGAAATTGCTTTTCATATTCGTTCAATGTTCTAATAGTTGGCAAATGCAGAATTTTACAGAGAAATCGGTATACTTTTGGGGAGTGATATTTTATAGAAAGTGCTACATCTTTCAGCTTCTTTGTATATCGTCTACGATTCTTCTTAACACCACACAATCGCAAATGTGATGCGAAAAATGTGTGTGCATCTTTATCCAAATATTTAGCACAAGTAGTGATTGCTGAATCTATTTCTATATCTACACTACTTTGGGTTAAATTTTTCTTTTGTTTTTGGAATCTTTGAATCCTACCAAAGAGGAGATATAAAAAGAGGCGTCACTCCTGGCGGAACCTTTGAAGTCCTTACTTGACCTTGGCATTTAAATTGGTTGTCTATTCGAGCGGGATATTCAAATCGACTAAATGTGCCTTATCGCAGTTGGCTGATTATTGTCGAAGTTTACCGATCATTGCCGAATGGGCATTTATATTGGTTGTCTAGTGATTTCCCTAGGTTATTTCTGTCCTTGTCGAGTGACGCCTCTTATTATATCTCCTCTTTGATCCTACTATGTCAATTTGCTATCCTTCGTTTCTGAGTAGTTATTCGCAATGACTTTGGTGATAGTTGTACTCGTTGGCCTGTAGTTTTAAGTTTTGTTTTTTTTTTTGTGAAAGTATGGCTGCTGACTTTGGCTGTTGATTCTTACTTAGTTTTAAATTTGATAGAGAATTATATTTCAATGACGTTGCAGTACAACTATTACCTTCCTTTAATGGAGATATTTTAGTTGTAGTTTTAGTTTCAGAGAATAGGTCTAAACCTACTGTCAAATCATTGTTTCCACTAGCATGATTCCATGAACATTGATCCTGGCTTATGGGTATATCTTCGCAATCTGTTTCATCTTCAAAGGAAAAAAACAAATAATGTCAAATGTTTTTCAGTGAGTGTGTAGCTGTGTGTGAGTATAATATAGAATATAGTTTAAAGAAAGAAAAAGAATGGCTTTTTTCGTAGTTTGTAAGAGTGCATATACATGTAACAGAGACTGGGGTAAAACAGGAACACTTAGGAATTCCATTATTGTATTGTTATTGATAAAATAAATTATTATTTACTTATAGTTAAAATCAATAAAACCTTTTTTACTGCTCTCTACACAGTTGATCCCTGGGCAAATTGAGGTACCCGTAAAGAAGGTAACATGAAACCTTTTCAAGTATTTATAGAATTATTTTTAATTATTTTCTACAAAATGATTTTAGTTTTTTTACATGCGCACTACAATATGGCAGACACGTGAGAAAGTGTAAAAAAATTATAAATTAAAAAAGCGATATTTACAAACCGACTAGAAATATTTTTTCCTCTATCAATGTTTTCGGGTATGACATTTTGCTCCTATTTCGAAAAATGTATCACACATTAATTAATAATAATTATGATTTCATATTTACAATTGTTATGCAATGTGGGGAAATGGTACTTGCCAAATTTTGTATTTATAATTATTATGAAACTGACGAGTCATTGAAAAACCGGAAATCACATTGTGTTCTATATTAAAACACCACACACAAGCATTTTTAATAACTTATGTTCTTCGTTAAAATTCTCATTTTTTGGCAATTGCATTTCCTACCTGACATTACAACACGTATTTTACTGTTGGTCTGAATGTGAACTGTAGCTGGTGTACTTTCCGTTGCTTTTTCAATATCCACGATAATAGTTTTACTATTACGTAAACATTCATCTGAAAAACAGAAAATTTTTGTATCATTAATATTTTAGCAATCATATCACTAAATATACAGTTTATTTATATAGAATTCAACATACGTGGCAAAGCTGGACGCATAAATTCAATGACATCTGTGTTTAGCTTTTTGGGATCATTATTTTCCAAAGTTAGTTGATCATATTTAACACCTTCATTTTGTTCGATAGCTTCGATCTGTCGCATAAAATTGCTATGTTGGATTTTTGGTGGTTTTTGGTGAACAGGTGGTATTGTTGGCACAGCTCCTGGCACTAGCAAAGGTCTTGGTGGAGTCTTTTTACGGAAACATGTCCCATGAAAATGGTCAGAGCATATACGGACATCCTTCGAGATCCCTTCAATATTGCAAAATTCTCTCCATTGCTTCCGTCTGCCATGCAACGATATTAAATTTTAATACTCATATTAATGATTTATAATATTAAAAAATATGTAAAAGAGATTCCTTTATTGATACTAATTTCATAAACTTCATTATTTAATAACATTGAAAGTTAGGTTATTATTTGAAATCATTATACATACATCATTAAATTTGCAGGTTCTGAGAAAAAGTGATGATTTTTGTCTTTCGTTTGTGATCTGTGGCATCCTTTGACGTGACAGCGAACCATTTTTCACACTGTTTTCTTTCATAAAAGGCTACCAATGTCTTTGGCTTGGCTTGGCTTCCTTACCTCCCACTTTGCTACCTGCAAAGTAAATAATACTGAATCTGAATAGACAGGTGTCGCTTGCATCGCATATTTCTGCTTCTCCTCTATCCTATCCTCTTTGGTGTCAGGTAGAGCTGTTCGCAGCTGTTCGAGTACTCGGAACAAGCGAGCCGGGATATACTCGGTTCGAATAACCGATCCGAGCCGAGCGCTCGAAAGGACCGAGCGGCTCGATTAAAGCGAGCGGTTCGATTAAAAAGCGAGCGGCTCGATTAAAAAGCGAGCGGTTCGATTAAAAAGCGAGCGGCTCGATTAAAAAGCGAGTAGATTGCATAGTGAAGGTAGCGATTGACGAACGAAACATGTGGATCATTCGTGCCACCTGATTGTTTCCAGCCGCTTCATTCGAGTACTCGGCTCGGCTCGGAAACCGAGTCCCGGCTCGACTCGAATTTCGAGCTACTCGAATATTCGAGTACTCGAACAGCTCTAGTGTCAGGACATGATTATGATAGCTTGAATGGATTCGGAGCGATCGTAGGAGCGATGTCGGGGCTGGTACTGGACTATTTATTTAGTGTAAGTAACAGAAATGAAGAAAATATTTAAACATCCTTCATCCTTTTCATTCAAGATATTTAAATTTTGGCGCTTTTGGGCTACTTTTCTTACGCGATCTGGCGGCCGGACATTAAAACCATCTGGCAACCCTGTCGGGACACCCTGTATCTAAATTCTCACCGCTATTATAACTTGCATTCCTACCGCTTATAGCGCTGCACTGTTATTTTATGCTTAGCCGTTAACGTTGGATGCGACACAGAACTGGTAATGGGGCTCTAGAGCCCCAAAATCGAATGACACAGAAGACAATAGAGTGAAAGGTCTATTCTATACCTGGTCTGTGGTAATAGGTCTATTCCATAACTCGTCTGTGACCAAACTGCAAAGAACTCACAGAACCAAAATTATGTTTGGTTATGTCACATATTAAATGTGAGGTTTACCCTATCCTCCTTTGTACTTTATTCACTCATTATTAAGTGGCATTGAGCATTATTGGTCTCAGAATCGTACAAAATCCTACCAAAGTAACGGCACAGTTATTCTTCAACAATGTTATTCAAGTTTAGCGCCATCAAAATTGAATTACTGATAGAAACGGGCACAACAAGTTGTTATTTTGATTAGCACGGTACCTGAGGCACTCTATCAATTTAAATCTGTCGTAAGAAAATAATGTTGTGTATTTGTTTCAATACAACTATTTCGTTAGATAATTGCGCGCTAATTACAAATGTATAGAGAACAATATACCAGAAAGCGTACGAAATTCTTATTTGAAAAGACAAGTTAGCGAGTGATCTTCCATATGTTCTGCATTACCGACGATACCGTTGCGAGAAGAACGCCTTCGGGAATGAAAGTATTCCCACTAAACCTCCGACGAATAAAAGCTATACAATCCACGAGACATTCATTCGCGTTCAACTAATAATAATTAACAAGAAACCTTCCACGATTTTCCTCTACAGTAAAGCTTGAAAGCTACGACAGAATGTATGCATTTAGTCGGTGGCTTGACTAGCGCGGTACCCCACCATTACTGTCACTCGAGGAGTTTTTGTGGCTAGACGAGGACAAGAGGGCAGTGCAGTTTGGTGCGGCTCTGTGGCAAGCCAAGCAGTTGGACGTTTTCCGCCAGGCGTGATATTTGACCAGTTCGCAGCGGTCCTCGTTGAGATATCCCGCGTACGGATTGTAGAACGTGAAACGAGACTGTTGGTCGATTGTTTACCGTCGCCCCGACACGAGCGGCCGCGCGGATGTGTCGTTAGTGTTACACGTGTTCTTTACGTACGCGAGTGTTTCGTGAGGAGACGAGAGAGGCCGAGGATACACACGTACGCGGAACTGCGCCCGTGCACGAGGGAAACAGAGAGAGAGAGGAAGAGGAAAGACGACGAAGAAGAGGAGGAAGAAGAAGAAGAAGAAGAAGAAGATGAGCAAGACGTGCGCCCGCTGCGAGAAAACGGTCTACCCGATCGAGGAGCTCAAGTGCCTCGACAAGGTACCTTTCTTCCCTTTTCTCTCTCACAAAATAACCCGCCTACTCTTCGAGATTCCAGCAATTCCCCATCGAACCTGCCCCCTCTGTCCACTGGAAAACTTGATACGAGATCCGACCGCGTTCAACTTAATCCCCCGTATCTCGAGGTTAACTCCAGTACCTCTGCTTCACCTCGCCACTGAAACTTCGCGAGAAAGTTCACGGTTTTCGTACCGAGCGCGATTGTTTCGCTCGCGATTACGCGTAAATACCAGTTTCGTGGGGACCGAACTTTGCGTCGCGCTCTGTCGAATTAAATCGTTAATCCCGGGCGTCAGATAAGATTCTTTCGTTGTCCATGCTTGTTGACAAGCTGCTTCTATCCGAAGCATTATGCCTGCGTTTCGACGCCGCCGACGCTCGAGAAACCTTCTCTTAACTTTCTTCGGTTCCCTTGTGTGTTTCGGAAACGTTCCTTTCAACAGCGTGTCTCCATGGATCCCGCTGCGAGTGAATCGCCTGGAACGGCGACAGGACTTTTTACAACAGATATCGCAGGATGGTACCGTTCCCGTTTAGTTCCACCTACCGAGGCGTCCTGTTCCATTCGGCATAATAGGCAGTCTGTCGCATCGCCCTCGTCCCTCGCTCCGCACAAAATCCTTTCGGCCCGATCGGCTAATCGAGCCACGCTTTTCATCAAATTTCTTTCTATCTTTCATTATCCTATCATTCCAATCGAAGTTATTTGAATTCAACGACTCTTGCACGCAAGCCGGAAATTAATCGCAATGGGTGACAGACTTTCCGCGGAACGCGTGTGCACGGGACTGAAATATTTGAGGTTCCAGCGGATATTGTGCCTCTAAATATAAAGATGACGCGTTTTAAAAGCGTTCGACCGGCTCGTAGCGAAAGAACGTCGTTAACAGGGCTATTTTGACGGTGAATGTCTGGATGCAGCGTGCAACCGATGCGGCATAGAGGACCGCACGTGCCGAGTTCGTTACTATCGGCGCGGTAACTAATCATCCCCTCGTACCGCTGCGATTATTCCATCCTCTTCTCTCGTAATCGTACATCGCTATACCGGATCAACGATTCGCGAACGCTGCCACGGATGGACGTTGCCATGTTCCAGCGTGTCAGCGTTACCAGTCGCAATTCTAGACAGAAATGCACACCATTTACGATTCGGTTAACGCTCAGCTCGAGTTAGCGAGCCTTAAATCACGTGGGCGGCATTCTACCGCTGGAACACGAACTCTCGCCTGGCTAGGCGGCAGAGGAATCGTAGGCCTCGAAGGTCTTCCTAAATTTGGATGTATCCAGATATGAGATCGCCACGTTGGTTTTTTTTTTAAATTCACCCCACGCTTCTCTTTGTAGTCTTCTGTCTAAGGAGTGTATTCTTGGCGCCTCCTCTGCGGGCCCCGTGTGTCCACCCATTTCTATTAGTTCACCCTCAATCCAATGATTATCTTTGATACTGATTATCGTTTATCAACTTAGTTATCGCGTTTCTTTGATGTAACTTTATTTTTATTTTAGCAGCGCGTTAGAGTATAAAACACGGAACAATTCTTGGTGTATAATATTGCTCCTCGTTTCATTAAAAGTAGATAGAATTCTCGGGTCGGGAATGTTTCCTTGTTTGTTAGTCGATGCATTTTGTCATGTACCTTTGGAATTTTGCAAGAAGCATACCTGTACATACAGTGCTGTGTATAGTTAATCTTCAAATTAAACACCGAATACAGATGATTTAATTGGTAGCTGAGTGACTGGGATCGGATATCCCTTGGATAATTAATTCTCTGTAAGATTCCAGTCCGTCGCGGATTTTTCCAAAGCCTCCGCGCGTATCTGTTCTCGCTACTCGCTGCCTCTGCGACGCGGTCTTGTGAATGGCGTATAGAAGCCTCCTTTCTCTCTTGCTCGCGCATCCGTGTCTTTTTCTCCGGCTCTTCGTGCGTCTGCTGTTTCCGTCCGCCTCGGCCGCCTCGCGAGGAGGAACTTGGCCCGAGGGAAAGAGGAGGCGGGGAACGCCGCGCCGCGGGACGTTACGCGGCCAACGGGCCGAACGAGCGAATTAAAAGCGCACGAGGGACAATTAAAGCGAGGCGAAGCTTAATCGAAAAAAATATCTAATTACGTGCACAGCCAGCGCCGCTTGGACCGCGCGAAGCGGAAAGTTTCATCGCACAACGCCGCGAGGCGTTTAGCGTTCGGAAAAATTCTATTCCAAATTCATCTTCGCGGCTGCCGTTTGAATTTCGCGGGCACATGCGCGGGAGTACAACGCGGTGGAATTGGCTGTGCGGTCGCACACTTTCCGTGCGTGTGTTGGAGCGGCACCAGAGTGAATGTGAATTGGATTGCGAATATGTGAGAGACAATTACCGTCGTATGATCCCCCCCTTTTCTCAACGAGTAGCTTGGCTACAATATCGTAGAATTCGGCAGAGTAACCTTGCCCATATTGACCGCACCGTTTTTATATCACAGTTAGGTTGTTCTTCGTCCTCGCGCGCGTTACACAGTTTTTTCATAACAGCCTCTGGAGACTTTCACCGCGCGTCAAGCTGCGCGCACGAGGCTCGTCTCATTTCCGCACGCGTTCGATCACTCGCTATCCGAATACAAGCCCTCAATTCGAATAGTGGTCTCGTTTCAACTTGGGCCGGACCCGCATACCCGCCAGACGCATCCTGCTGGCGCAGCAATTAATCCACGCCCCATTAACGAAGAGGGACCGCTCAGTGAATTTTTTCACCACCCTCGGCATTGTTCGTATCCCCATTTTTTTTTCGTTTGGGCGCGCGTGGTTATTGAATTAAGACGTGACAAGGGGGGGCACGAACTGTTTCCATTTAGTTAACCGTCTCTGATACCCAAATCCTCGATAATTCCTTGTCAATTCATGCATTTCGGAATACTGCGAACAGTGCTATCCAGTTGCATGCGCGTTCGATGAAGGAATCGACGAGTCTAAAAATATCGCGATCAGTTGGTAACGAGATGGTGGGATGCTCGAAAGTAAATTGTTTGTTCTGCTGCGCAGGTCCCGGAGAGTAACAGAGTTGGGTGAAATTGTAATCGAATTCCAGGCCTGAGACTACCACGTTGCGTGGGCCGGGCATACGATTGCAACAGGTGGGAGTAGTTGGCAACCTGTTGCGCCTACATCGTTTCAAAAATACGCCGATCCGACGCAGGCGGCGCCGCGAACCAATACTTGCGCGCGCTCTCTCTCTCTCTCTCTCTCTCTCTCTCTCTCTCTCTCTCTCTCTCTCTCTCTCTCTCTCTCCGGCAGAATCGAGCGTTTCCGGCTCGAATGGTACCAAACGTTTCTATAAACGAAGCTCTTTTTATCATTACGCGCCGAACGGTTCGTATCGAAAATCGGACGGTACAATCTCCCGATTGATAAGTCCCGTGGTCATTAATTAGTCATGCAACAACTGTCAATTAAGCGAGTCAGGCACATTAATTCTCGTAAGACACGTTTGACCACCTTGCGCGATTTAAAGCAATTAAAGCCGCTCGAGCCCATGTAATTTTGATTTCGCGTCGATTTCAATTCGGCCCCCCCTCTCTCTCTCCCCCGGGAAACAATTATTACAGGATCCATGGCTGGTTGGGAATCGGCGTTATTATCCCCGGCTGATTACGTGGCGCGAGCTCTGAGGCAACAGCGCGAAGATTCGCGGCGAGAATTTAAAAAGAATAAAGCCTTTTACTTTCCAGGGATCCCCGGATCGCGGTTTCAGCCCGATAGAAATTTCTGTTATGCCAGCGATGCGACACGGCATCCGGTTGTTTCTCACTGGCTATTGCGAGAGCGCGAATAATTATTCTACGTACGCGAGCAACATCTGCTAGACACCTCGTACTAGGGGGAAAAAAAAATACGATTCTCCTTGCGTTGCAACTCGCGTCGCGATTAAACCAGTTGGCGGTGCAACGAATCGTAATTAAACGGAAACTTTTACGACGGTGCCCCGTTTCTTTCGTTACGATAGTCGAGACCACCGTTCTGTCCTCGCATAGAGTGAACCGTTTACGCGAGAAGTCAGTTACCCGCGAGTAACGAATGACTTTCGTTTGACGGTAAAGTCACGAACGCTTTCCTCGCGATTAGCTCTCGCACGTCGGACTCGCGGAACGAGAGGTCGTTGCAGTAACAATTGCTCGCGTAATTACGTCCGTTAAATAACAACCGCGGTCTTTATAAGGAGGCGGACGTTTCCCTCGTTTCAGCCGGCGAAGAAAGTGCGCGGCGTGCGAAAATTAGATCAGCTGGTAAAAGCGCGCGAGGAATTATACCGCGGGTGCATTCGGCGTTGTCGTTGAAAGTGAAAGCTCGGCCGCGCCAGCAAATTGCTGTCGGATTAAGCGGGCCTCGTCCGCAACAATGACAGCCAAATGATCCTCGCTGACCTTTGCAGCTCGTTAAATATCAAACGTTGCGTACGAGCAGCGAGGATGCATACGAAGTGGGGCCATCGATACCTCGAGGTACAACTGGTAGATGAAAGATCCAGAGACAGGCTCGATAATTTGATAGATACAGGGGCGGAATTGTGTACGAGCCTAAGTTGGCTGCAGCCTATAGCAGCAAATTTGGGAGAGCGAGAAATATTGTGCGTAAGAAATTGGAAGAGGATTAAACACAGCGGTTTGAGGCAACTTTAAAAACAATTCGCTTCTTTTTCATATAGCGAATTAGTAATAAATCATGTATGAGCTGCTATACTGTATTAATTTTGAGATTGTCTCGACTCTTTTAAATTCAAATATTTGATGATATTTCGCGGAAAGGGCGGCAGACAGTTGTTAGCCTAGGGGCGCCAAATTTCCAAACCCGCCCCTGGATAGATAAGGTAAATGTCCCCATTACTGACCGCGTCCCCATTAGTGACCAATTATTCATTTATATTGTTTATTGCAACACAGAAAGTAAAATATCAACCAGGAAGTTCAGAAATTATTATTAGAGGTATTTCGTTTATAGTTGCATACGTTATTTATGTAGCCGTACATTCATTTTTAAGTAAATTCACATGTAAATTTTACAGACTCTAATAACGTGAGGTTATACTACAGATATCATTAAACTGGCAAATTTTACAGTAAAAATACACGGATCCATGCAGTAAGTTACTCAAATTAACTGGAAATATATACAGACTTATAAAATAATGAGAAAATATTCATTTTCTTTCATTATTGTAGCAGAGAATCGATAAATTGTAAGTTGGTCAATAAAGGGGACATCAGGTCCAATATAACTTTCACCATAATTATTGTATAAATAGTCAAATATCACTCTAAAATCAATTTGATTAAGAAACTAGAGACTTCAAAAAATATAATGATCCATACTTTATTCAAACATTGTCCTATATTATTAAAAAAATTACTATTTCGAACCAGTCGCACTCTTAAACGGTCGCTAATGGGGACATTTACCTTACTTGACTGCTTCAGAGTGCTGCGGGTAAAGAAATCGATGAAATAATTTGGGGAGTAATCGAACGTAGTGCGACTCGAAGTGTATCGCGTAAGATTTGATAATAGTACGTAATTAACTCTCTGTAAGCTAATATCGTCTCAGACTGTGCATATTTGATTACGGGCTATCTGCAGGGCGGCTGTAAATAAAGTAGCTTGCGAAACAGCTGTCGCGCGAGCGAAAAACATTCCGAAAACGAGCGAAAGCGAATTGCGGCGGTGTTCCAGCGAATTTCATCGCGCTGTTTGCAAATATACCGCGCGCACGCTCCGAGTGCAAACATTGTAATTGAGTAATCGAGTTAAATCACGAGTTGTCGCAGTTTCTTGTAACCAAGCTGGGTTGCATGCCAGGTCACCTTTGCTACTATTTCTATCTCCATTATTCAAGATTCGACGTTTCAATCGACACCTTCAATTTCTTCTTGAATCGCGTACAATTCTCGGAAAAATACATGTACTCGTCACTTTGATTTTTATTCATCCCTAGTAGCACAAAATATTGAATGCACATACATACGATATTAAAAAGAGGTTCAATCTCTTTTTGATATTTAAACATACATACAATATTTATTCTAGATTAAGAAGAAAATATATTTTTCAAACATGCTGGAAATATTCATTTTATATTATGGAAAAAATATTCTTTTTTCAAATATAAAGTAAATATTTATTTACTGTTTGAAACAAAACATTTTTTCCGAATGTTCGGGAAATATTCATTTTATATTATGAAAAAAACATTCCTTTTCAAATATGAAGTAAACATTTATTGAATGGTAGAAAGAAAACATTTTTTCCCTAATGTTTCATATTTTCTAAACCTTTATTTCACATTTTCAGTATGTGTATATGATATTTGGAATCAACATTTTTTTCATATTAACAAGTGTGGCTGAAAAAATATTTTTTTAATATTTGGAAAAAATATTTAACCAATATTTTGTGCTACTAGGGATCTTTCACTATCCCTTTAGAATGTCGTTTTCTGCATACTCTATTCGTTCATCTCAGGTGAAATGGTCTCTAAATTTTCGTAAAGATGTCGATGCTGAGTGCTTCTAAGCGCCCGCGAAGAATTAAAGACGCAGCATCGCTACTGAACAAATTGCACTGCCAGAAGACATGTCGCTCTGATAGAGACGCGTATAATTGCAAGCCGACCTCGAATCGAACGCAGCATTTTTTCCCCCGACGGCTAACTGTTCCTCGAGAACATTCGAAAGCGGGACCACGGTAATTACCGCTAATCGCGGCTAACTAATTGCAAGTAAATTGAAGGAACGAGATCCACGTGCCTCGGCGTGGACACGCGGATCGAAGGGAACGACGTGAGTTGTTCGTGGCGCGATTAGCATTGCCAGCACGATACAAATAAGGTACCGTTGCATTCGCTCTGCGTTGCATTCCGGCCGTCCCGACTCACGGATTGACACTGACGACCTGCATCGTCTAGAAATCGAGACGTGCCGCGGCTGCGAATGCTCTTGGCAATGCTCGAAGTGGTACAGGCAGTGTCGCGGTCCTTTTTCTTCTGTTCGCGAAAACGCCGAAGATCCTCTCTGCCCCCGATGCCAACGATGCAACCACTGACCCACTCGTTTTCCCCTTTATCCTTCCACCACGCCTCAAACACCGCTGCTCGGTCCAATTAACCACGCAGTTGATTAACGATCGCGAGAGATCGTTTCCCCATTAATCACCGTAACCGCGCAGCGACCGTTAGCTAACTCCGGCTTTTCGAAACGATCGTTAACGCCGATCGTGGCCCCGCCTCTCAGCTTCCGGCCGCTATTCGCCGGGTTCTGCAATTGCCTCGCCTCTGGGAGCTAACCAGTCCCACCGTGCGAACGACCGGGTTGTTCTTTTCGGGATAATTGCAAAGTCCCCGGCTGAAATTTCCCAACAGTCGTCTAGAGTGGAAAGGATCGTTCGGTTGGTTATCCGAAAGGTGCCCGAAGAAAGTGGCCGCCCCGCGTCAGAGCGAAGCGTAACTCGTTGCGTAGCACGCGGCAGAGCGCAGTTTCGCCGGAGAATTGCGCGATAAGGAACGATGGTCGTGTCCCCGCGAGACAAACAACTCGCCAGACGAGGCGCTGCGAATAATTATAACCCTTTGTTGACCGCGATCGCAGTTGACTCACATGGTCGTGACTCATTTCTCTCTTTCCGGGTGCCAGGGAGGAGGCCTTCGCAGGCGTTCTGCTTAAGATCCGCGACCTTATTCGACGTCTCACAGCGCAGCCTTGCCATTTATCGGCGTGCAAACGGCCTTCTGTGTTATCCCTGGGTTGCTCGACGATGTAACGCGCGTCGACGTATCGGTCACTCCGTGCAACAAAATTAATTGGATTCCTAATCAGCACGACTGCGAAGTAGAGACGACGGTGAAAGCGTCCAAGGCCCTAGGCAAGCTCTTCGAGGTTGGACTTGGACGTTCGACGACCTTGAGGATTAGAATGAAACGGGAACCACGTTTATCACCCATTCACCACTCGATCGTCTTATCAAAGAGACATCGAACGACTGTATTTCTGCTAATCCGTGCAAGGGGGGTCAGAGTGCGTTATCATTGCCACGTGACGAACTTGCGAAACGATATGCAACGCCGAAACACTTTGAGATCAATCGCTAGATGCTAACGATGAGTAACTGGGTGGCAAAGGTCGTTCGTGTTAGATCCTTTTGTCTAACCGGGGCGAACTTTGGCGAATCTTTCCACTAGTGAATGCAGGAATCTCTGGGTAGAATTTACTCAATTGGCCAAAACTTCTCCAAGTCTGTCTACTTGAACCATTTCGGGGGGGAACTTCTACGTTTCAGATATCTACTCAAGCCCAGTGATTCTCGAAGTAATTAATTTTGCACCTTGGTTGTTTCAGACATGGCACAAACAGTGCTTCAAGTGCCAGGGTTGCGGAATGATCCTGAACATGCGGACGTACAAGGGTTTCAACAAACAGCCATACTGCGAGGCGTAAGTAACACAATCTTCCGTTCTTAGTCTCCCTCCCCACATTAGCATTAAAATCGAAATCGAATCGAGCATACTTAAAACACTCGCTCGAAACTCCGCTTTAGATAGCCTTTCGTTAGAACTCGATTGAAATTCAATCTGGACCTTACGCGTCGCTAAGCGTGTCTTATTAGAAATGAAAGCATCAACGCCTGTCTATTCGCTGTCTAACGCGATTCGCCTCTAACGCGTCGCAGGAATGTAACACTCAATAAAGGCGCGAGTCGAAGAGACAAGGCGCGCGTTTGGAGGCGCTTTGCCAGCCGCCAAGAGTCTCTCTCGATTCCCTGCGAGTCACCGCGGCTGTTCCGAGCGGTATTGCGAATCTTTTGATAGTTAAACGCATGCCGGGCGTGTCGACGCAGCGAAAGCGAGCGGTCCTGCGGTCAGGATAATATATGGCTGTCGTTCCTTTCCAACGGAGATCCTCTTTTTAGCGTGGCTCCTTTTAGACGGCCGCGTCCTTGCCGTGGTCCACGGTAGCTCGAGCCAGCGGTCACGTTTCCAATAAGGATTCAGGTGAAAGGATCCGAAAGTATCGCGCGCTGTCGAAACAAAGTATCTGCCTCGCAGCAATGATGCGATCTCCTCCCCTCTCGCCCCGTTTACCGTGATAACGTTAACTCTTACTCGATTTGGAAAAATGGCTTCCGTTTCGATACCACTGTGGCCAGGGGCGGCTTTGGATATAAGCTAAGTAGGTTGAAAATTTTTGGAAGCGACCTATTTTGGGAGCGATAAATTTTCGGAAGTGATAAATTTTGGGGAGCGGCAAATTTTAGGGAGCGAAAAATTTTGGGAGCGATATATTTTGGGGATCATCAAATTTTTTGGAGCGACAAATTTTAATGAGCGGATAATTTTGGGAGCGATAAATTTTGGAGAGCGAAAAATTGTGGGAGCGATAAATTTTGGGGAGCGAAAAATTGTGGGAGCGATACATTTTGGGGAGCGAAAAATTGTGGGAGCGATAAATTTTGGGGATCGGCAAATTTTGGGGAGCATCAAATTTTTGGGAGTGACAAATTTTGGGAGCGACAAATTTTAATGAGCGGAAACTTTCGGGAGCGATAAATTTTTGGAAGTGATAAATTTTGGGGAGCGGCAAATTTTAGGGAGCGAAAAATTTTGGGAGCGATATATTTTGGGGATCATCAAATTTTTGAGAGCGACAAATTTTAATGAGCGGATAATTTTGGGAGCGATAAATTTTGGGGAGCGAAAAATTGTGGGAGCGATAAATTTTGGGGAGCGAAAAATTGTGGGAGCGATAAATTTTGGGGATCGGCAAATTTTGGGGAGCATCAAATTTTTGGGAGTGACAAATTTTGGGTGCGACAAATTTTAATGAGCGGAAACTTTCTTGAGCGATAAATTTTGGGGAGCGGCAAATTTTGGGGAGCGATAAATTTTGGGGAGCGGTACATTTTAGGAGTGATAAATTTTTAGGGGCGATAAATGGGGAGCGTTTAATTTTGAGGATTTTAGGAGCGGCAAATTTGGGGCACGGCAAGTTTTGAGTGAAGAAAATTGGACAAGCTTTAAACACCGCGGCTTGAGATAGCTTTAAAAATAATTCTCTTCTTTTCATGTAGCGAATTAGCAACGACTGACATGTGCGTTGCCATATCGTATTAATTTTGAAATTGTCCCGACTCTTTTTTAAAATTAAACCATTTGATAGGTAATATTTCGCGGGAAGGGCAGCAGACGCTTGTTAACCTAGAGCCGCCAAATCTTCAAATCCGCCCCTGACTGTGGCTATTAATTCTCAAGATTTCTAAACCCTCTCGTAGTTTCCCTATCCACGGATTATAATCAGACAGCTTTAACCATCTGCGCAAGGTAGCCCCGAGGATAGATATGAATTTCTGGTCGCAATACTGTATAACGCAACAGTTGCCGTGATTTAGCGTTAAGTAGCTTCAGATGTCGGGCACACAACGTTCCCTTTGCCTCCGTCGCTAATTCGTTGCACATGCGGGGATAATTAGGGCCCTCGAGTGGCCGCGAAAGGTAACGTGTTCTAATAACGACCCGCTGCCCGATAGAATATTAATGAGAACCGCTCCGCAGATATTATCTTATCTGCTGATTAACGAGGGATCGTTATACGCGATACACGAGACTATCCGGCGAGTGGTTATATCAGCTTCGTCGTTTTTGCCGCGCCAAAAGTGCGCGTAATATTAAGGGATAATTATTACGGGGACGTTATTAGGCGAAATTATTAGCATCCTTGTCACGCGCACAATTCTCTAAACGCTGTTTACAGCGGCATGGCAGCGTTTCTGTCCCTTTTACATTTAATCGACGCACGCCTACTCAAACCGTACATTTCTCTCGTAGATATTCTATTTCCTATTCGAGTCTGTCGGCTTGATCGATCGTCAGACGATTCATTGAAATTGATTCCAAGCTCTGCTCAATTTCGGGGTCGCTGACGTACACGAAAGAGTACTCGTACGAAGAGAAGGCCGAGGAAGGAGCGTGCGAGATCTAACGCTTCTTCGTGATGACTTCCCTACACCGCAACCGTCGCGATCTCCTAGCTACCCACACCAGAAACCAGCCAAGTCCCTTTTATCCCCCATTTCACGTTCGAGCACGGAGGGAACCGTTCCCCCGCTCGCCGACAACTTAATTCACGATCGAGAATAACCGATGCGTCGCGTTGCTCGCGCAAACGAAGCTATCGGTATGCAGCGTTTTACCGTAAAGCGAACCGGTGACTCGCAAAGTATTCGGAGTGAGCATCTGCGATGACGAAATCTTTCCGTCGCGTTACGAATCTGCATTTCTCCGCTCGAGCAGTCTTTCCTGCCGCGTATAATTCGCTGCGTAGCCATCAGCGATCCGCTCGAATCGCGGGCAGAAGAAGGGAACATTTAAACTGCGCGGATCCTCTTTGAAAACCAGTGCCAGTCGGTTCAAGTAATTCCAAACGCTCCCAATTAGGAAAGGTACGAATAAGCAACCAAGGGCAACGAATTGAAATCAACGCTTCCTTTATTGAACTATATATTCGTACGATTTCGGGACCACGCGAAACGAGGCGCACAACAGCCAAATGTGCCTCGTACTCGGCGATGGTGGTAGGCCAGTGCATGTGCCGGGAACGCGTGTCGAATCGGACGATGGTCCGAATAAGCAAAACAGAACACGTGTGAGTCGTGAGATTCATTCATTCGTCTGGTAGCTTCCCCTGCCTGCTCCTTTAGCCCCTCGCCTTCATTTCCCTTGCCTCTTTATCCTCCCCCTTTCTCTCGCGTCTGTCCATCGTTCATTTAATTTTTATAAGCCCGTATGTACGAGCAACGAAGCGCGGTGCACGTCGCGCGATAGATTGACCTCCTTCGTCAGCGTCGCCTGGCACTTGGGGGACCGACGAAAACTGTGGAAGTAAAGCGCAGGGCGAATATCGGTGGTTCGACTTCGAAAGGGCCGACGAAGAGATTCATTACCGTAGAAATTTAAGCTCGAAATGGTATAGTAGCGTAGAATTAACTCGTGGTTTAACTGCCAGTTAATTCTGCTTCTTGGAGCGTGCTCGCCGATCCGCGCGCAGTAAATGAAGCGAATCGTTCGTTTTCCGCCCAGATGCCGTTTTCCCACGTCGTTGACCCGCGAAAACAATTCGAATTAAGCGAAACGGTTCACCGTCAGGGATGTACTGTTGCTCGTGAACGTGCTGGAACACTTGTTCCGGGTTGTGCGTCGAGGGACGTGCGCTGAATTAAGCATACTTTGGCCTATGTTTAAAGGTAACACGTGTTCGGCTGGTTCGCCTCCTTCGTTCTTCTTTCGCGCACTTGCACGAAGAGCTTCGAAAGCAGTACGAAATCGGCCGATCCCCGTTCCCCTTTCGGTGAAAATAGCATGTAAATGCAGTTGCAGATAAAATGATAGCTACTCTATAAAGTGGACGGTTTGCAGGACTAACAAGGGAACATATGTCGAAGAATATGTAGGGAATCGCCTCTTGATTACAACGCAATTTTTGTTTGCTGCCCAAAATTCATTCTAAGGGGTTGTAACGTGCCCCTGAAAATCCGGTTATTTCCCGATTTTCTGTTATAACTCGTGAACTGTAAAATAATTTTTTACCAAAATGATCGATCTAATTAAATGAAGTAACTTTTGTCTTGAAACTTTTTCTCTGTATCTTGCAGTTCGCGAGTTATAACATAAAATGGGAAAATAGCCGATTTTTCAGGGTTTAATTTCCACCCCCTTAGTGCGAATTTGGACGGCAAACAAAAATTACGGTGTAATCAGGGGGAAATCCCCTACATATTCACCAAGTTTCAGATTTTTTTTTAATTTCCTGGTTCGGGATCTTGCCTTTGAAAGTAGGAACGAAATTGCAGCAGTAAGTAATCGAGCAACGATTTAGGGATAAAATAGTCAAAGTGGATCCTGCATATAGGGGAGACCGGGGAAAAGTGAACCTCGGGGTAAAATGAGCTTTCTTAATTTATTCTTTAACAATAGAATATATTTACAAATTTTGATGACGTAATAAATGTGTGTAATACCACAATGATAATTATGCAGATTCAGATATCGAGAAATGGGAATTCATTTAAAAAATTAAAATTGAAGTTTTAGAGACTTCCAATTGGTTTTCTTTTCAATTTAGGTTTTTGGATAAATGAGTCTTAAATGTGTCATTTGAACTCCAATTTTTTTTCTGCGTGTTTATAACAAGCTTATAAACATACATGTATACGCGTTTGAGAAAACATTAATACTAACATTACTAAATAATTAATTTTCCATTGAGTATACATTCGGGGTAAAGTGACCGGGGTAAACTGAACTGCAAATGGCTGCCAAGAACCAATGCGCAAGTGACGTGCGCAATGTCAGCTGACTAGAAAACCACGCGGCATGATGGAACAGAATCTAACCACAAAAAAAAATGAAAAATCTACCACAGTTTTTGACAACCACGGTGCAAAACAGCCAGAAGCTGCCGTGCTACACACGTAATTCCAGCGCAAGGGGTTAATATGTACCTATATCCTTAATTAAAGTTCTTATTTCGTTGCACTTCACTTTACCCCGGATAGTAGCTCACTTTACCCCATATAATGCCCATATTTTGGCATTTTCTTTTCAAATTGAACTTTAATATACTTTAAGTTTATTTTAAGTATTGATATTTGTGATTTATCAATAGTAATGTTCAAATTATATTATAAATCTATCTCCACACATATTTACTGAAAGGGAAAAATTTTATTCGACCTCAAACTTTTTTCGTCTCACTTTGCCCCGGTCTCCCCTACTAATAATATTCTGGTATATTTCGCGAACGTCACATTGTCGCGAGTAATTAAGAAGTCCCTCCCCTTTTCCTGCTTCCGTTCCATTTCCACGTCCACGGACGGTCTATCGTCGCGTCTCCGTGAAATTTTAATAAATCCCGCGAATGATGTCATCCCCCAGCGGATCGTCATCGGTTCACCACGAATGAGTCACTTCCCTTCGCCTCGTTCTTCTCTATTTAGAAGTGCTCGCAACGCGGCCGGCTGCGTAACGCGTGCGGTTCACCTCAAACGCTCCTAATCGTTTCACTGATCGCGAATCATTACGCATGTGCCGTTCCCTCCCAGTCTCTCTAGCTGCACCTGCAACGTCTCCGCTCGTGAGAACGAAATTTCAAGTCGCCCGGGTCGTTGAATCCCTTTTCGATTTTTCTATCCTACCTCCTCTCGTTTCTCGCCTTTAGTAGACACTTCCGTGGACAACGGCTCCGGCAAAAATGTCACGATTAGCGTAATAAGACACGACTGGGGGAGGGGGGGGGGGGCGAGAACAAAGTGCAAAGCGGGGAAACCTGAGAAGCGTAAAATGGTGGTCGTTACACGTTTACGCGAGTCTTTTCTCTGCGATTTCGCGCGGTTTTCGCGGCAAAGTGACTGAAGCCGGTCTTTCGTTCCAAGCCCTTCCACAAATTCAACCACTCCGCAGTGTCTAGAATAGAGTGTTCGTTATTCAAAGTCCCGAGAAACGAGAGCACTGAAATATCCGAGTGTGCCCGCGCAAGTTGATCGTCGATAAAGTAATAAAGTAAAGTGTTAATTGAGACAGATACTTCTACCGATATCGTCGCTATCATGGAGCTGATGATTCTATCGGCTCGCGAGGCGGTCGATCAAGGTCTTCCCAAGGTTCCTTGACTCGCCATCAAACCGATCGTCCGAAAAAGCCTGATGTAACGCTAGACGAGCTATTACACCTCGGCGAACGTTAACTGTTGCTAGGAACGGGCGATTCGAACGTAACGGTGATTTCTCGGAGGCTTCTCCTCCTCCTCGCTCTTAGCCGGACAGCAAGAAATGTCCCAAGGGGGAAGGAAAGCCATTCGCGAAGTCAAGTGGTTCACGTGAGAACCGCTCGGCCGAGGAAAAAGGGCCGGAAGCATCAGGGCCCGTCTGTCGCGATGCAGTTTTAACTTGGAGCAATTTAACAGCTAGTAGTAAAAGGGGTGGCCAGCGTAGCGTGACCCGACAGAGCACAGCTACGGTGAACCGACCTTGTCCCACAATGCACCTACGAACCCCGCCATACAGAGCCGAGCGGTGGGCTCTCTCCGTCGGTCCTATGTAATTTTACAACCCTCTGTCACGCCCGTTACACTCTCCGTCTGCCCTCCACGCGACGGATTGTGCATTACGCTTTTAACGAGGATGCTGTTCGTAGAGGGCAGTGGGAATTCTCCGAATACCATTCGAAACTTTAAGGCCGATTTATCCCGGCCATTGGAGTGCAAAGAATTCATTTTCGACTAGTTCAAATACACCTCTTTTAACCTGAATCGTTCGAGCGATCGCTACTTTTCACGCGTTCCGTTTTAGGCGATCGTTCCTCCCGGCGTTGGACGTTTTAATTCGCGAATCGATTCGCGTGCCCGCGACGTGGATCAGCGAGAAAAAGGCAAGAATCTCGTTTCGGCCTTCGCTGGAATTCGAGTAATGCGGCCGAAGTAAGGTTTCGTTCCCGTCGGTCAGGACGACGCGGCCTGTTCCGAAGCCGTTCGCGCGACTTAACCGCAGTAACGGAATCCAATAAGACCAGTCGCGGAAAATTTCTCCGTTGGAAGACGTGATTGGAAAAAGGAGACCTTGCGGTTCGCGCTCTCCGCGCAGCCAACGATACCTGTTTCTGTTACGCGCGCCTATAATTACACGATTTTGCAATCGATTCCCGGGACTCCTTTTATTGCCTTCCATTAAATACCAAATATCTTGTCCTTGCGACAAATTCGTTAGCTGGGAATCGTCTTAAGTGAAACTCCGTTCTCACGTATATAGATCATTATAAGTGATTTCGGCGCACTGGTTCGGTCAATTAACAAACTAAAAATAAGCTATTTAGCAATTTTAATTATATAAGCTTTCAACGTTTCAATCTAGGTTTAGATCATCTTCAGGAAAAGTTTTAGAAAAAATATAAATTATTGCTTATGCTATTAAATTGAGTCACGGTGCTCTGGCACTATGTGTGACCTGCGAGTCGGTTGGAATAAGACTAACGTATACAGCGAGCAAAACATCTGACTGTGGAAGGTGAAAACAAGGTAAATACCGTTAACATTTCAAAACATATTAAAACTCCCTGAAATTTCAAAATTGAAGGAAATACCGTTTGCAGTAACCATGTATTGTTGCTCATATGGTGTGTTGTACACTCAAAAGGTGTTAACGAGCAATTAAAAAGTTACATATCAATAAAACAGATATGTAGAAAAAATAATAGTTCGATCATATAAACTTCTATGGAGCAAAACCATCATAAGACACTACTTCTGAAGTAATGTTGCGTAATATTCTTGTATTTTAGGTGTTTCATACCTAAGATTTACGCTAGGCTGTTTAATCATGTGAATTGCCTCCAAAAGAATTCTCTGATTTAAATTGATTTCATTATCTACAATCTTAACATTGTCAAAATCAAACTTATGATCAAACTCCAACGAATGCTTGGTTAAAGCAGTTTGTTGAAAGGGAGATAAAAAAATATTTCTTTTATGTTCATATATTCGTCTTTCCAGAAGTCTAGATGTTTGTCCGATGTAAACTTGATTACAACCCAAGCAAGGATTTGAATATACGATGTTAGAGTGTTTTAAAAGAGGTATTTTGTCTTTAATCAAAGGAAACAATTGTTTCGTGTAGAAAGGTAATTTAAAAATAGTGTGAATTCCGGCTTTTCTAAAGATTCTTCTTATGTCATTAGAAATATTATTACAAAACGGTAATACAACGGTATTTTTCCAGCTAATCGGTCCTACTTCATTTTTCTTTAATTCTTTCCGTCTTTCTGTTAATAATGGATGGTAAATTTCAGATGTCCGTTCTTTAATAATAGACGAAACCATTTCTATCGGATATCCATTGTGTTTCAAGGTATTTTTTAAAAGAAGTAAATTAGCTGGTCGGAATTCAGGATTCGAAAGTAAAATAGCACGATCAATTAGTCCTTTGATTAATCCTACCTTGTGTTGCATGGGATGTGCAGAAAAGAAGTTAATGTATCTGCCTGACCAACTCGGTTTGTGATACCAATTTGTGATAAATTTGTTATCCGATCTAATTACTATTGTGTCAAGAAAGCTAAGACATGAATCCTTTTCAATTTCATGTGTGAATTGAAGTCTAGTATGAAAACTATTAAAAATATCAATTAAAGTTTGCAGATCCTCTAGTTTAAGACAAGTAATAATATCGTCCACATATCATTTGTAAAAAATAAATTCAAAAGGTACCTTCGAGAGCGAAACCGTTTCCAACCTTTCCATTACTATATTTGCAATTACAGGGGAAATTGGAGACCCCATAGCCGTTCCAAACACTTGTTTGTAATACACTCCATTAAATAAGAAAATGTTGGATTCCAATACAAACTTAACAGCTCGGAGAAAATCGTCTCGATCAATTTTGGTGTGTTCCTTGATTTCATTCCAACGATGATGTAGTACCTGAATGGCTAAATCGACAGGAATGTTAGTGAAAAGTGATACAACGTCCAAAGATATCAAACGTAATGATTCATCATTAATGTGGACATTCCTGATTTCTTTGCAAAATTGCCAACTGTCCACAGTGTGGGACGAAGATTTTCCTACTATCTTGGAAAGAATATTGGCTAAAAAACCTGATAGTTTGTAAGTAGGACCACCGATCGAAGAAACGATGATTCTCCAAGACAAGCTCTCCTTGTGTGTTTTAGGGAGTGCGTACGCTCTAGGTACGACAGCATTGTGAGTCTTAAGAACTTTGCCTACATGTTCACTTATTTGTTTCTTTTTACACATATTGGAAATAATGGAATTCGCCTCTCTTTCGAAAGTACAAGTATATTCAAATCTACTAACAGTGTATGTGGTCTTGTCACTCAATAATTTTATCACTTCTGAGATATAAAACTCTTTATCTACTAATACTGTGGTGTTACCTTTATTAGACTTTAAAACCAATAAATTATTATTTCTTTTGAAAAATTGCCTAGTTTCAGCAATCTCGGCTTCAGATACAAACATACTATTGGGTTTTGTCATATTGGTGGTGTAATTAAGAATTTTATTAACCATTTTAATTCTGGTTGACGTTTGGATGTCCTCATTGTTGATTTTTGATAAACCTGACTCTATTGATGCAATAAATTTTGGGGAAGTGATAAAATTCTTTTGTACACAAAGAGCATGTTTGGGTCCCAATAATAATACTTTTTTGACATTTGTTGGAATTTCGACTTTAGAGAGATTTTTAAGCCAATTGTCGTTATTATTATCTAAAGTCGTATTTTCAAAAGGAACAACCCCACCACAATCATTGTTACGAGAATTAATTTTGATTTCTAGCAAATTGTTGAATTTCTTGATGCAACTATTTTTGTGGATATTAAACAGTCTTTTGTATTTCTTATTTTCAAGGGTATAAAATCTTTAAAACAATTGTGACGGGAGGATGAATTGAATTTCCTCATTCAGATATTTAATTCTATTTGAAATTAAATTTTGTATATTATGTGTGTCCTTGATGGCAATGTTAAGCAACTTTTTCATGAATCTCTTTTTTAAATTCAACAATTTTCCAGATGCTGCAGCAGAAACTGTAGACATTTTAGAATTTCTAAAATTCTCTATTTAGTTATTTTTACTTATTTTTTACAAAAGATATGTGGACGATATTATTACTTGTCTTAAACTAGAGGATCTGCAAACTTTAATTGATATTTTTAATAGTTTTCATACTAGACTTCAATTCACACATGAAATTGAAAAGGATTCATGTCTTAGCTTTCTTGACACAATAGTAATTAGATCGGATAACAAATTTATCACAAATTGGTATCACAAACCGAGTTGGTCAGGCAGATACATTAACTTCTTTTCTGCACATCCCATGCAACACAAGGTAGGATTAATCAAAGGACTAATTGATCGTGCTATTTTACTTTCGAATCCTGAATTCCGACCAGCTAATTTACTTCTTTTAAAAAATACCTTGAAACACAATGGATATCCGATAGAAATGGTTTCGTCTATTATTAAAGAACGGACATCTGAAATTTACCATCCATTATTAACAGAAAGACGGAAAGAATTAAAGAAAAATGAAGTAGGACCGATTAGCTGGAAAAATACCGTTGTATTACCGTTTTGTAATAATATTTCTAATGACATAAGAAGAATCTTTAGAAAAGCCGGAATTCACACTATTTTTAAATTACCTTTCTACACGAAACAATTGTTTCCTTTTTAAAACACTCTAACATCGTATATTTAATTCCTTGCTTGGGTTGTAATCAAGTTTACATCGGACAAACATCTAGACTTCTGGAAAGACGAATATATGAACATAAAAGAAATATTTTTTTATCTCCCTTTCAACAAACTGCTTTAACCAAGCATTCGTTGGAGTTTGATCATAAGTTTGATTTTGACAATGTTAAGATTGTAGATAATGAAATCAATTTAAATCAGAGAATTCTTTTGGAGACAATTCACATGATTAAACAGCCTAGCGTAAATCTTAGGTATGAAACACCTAAAATACAAGAATATTACGCAACATTACTTCAGAAGTAGTGTCTTATGATGGTTTTGCTCCATAGAAGTTTATATGATCGAACTATTATTTTTTCTACATATCTGTTTTATTGATATGTAACTTTTTAATTGCTCGTTAACACCTTTTGAGTGTACAACACACCATATGAGCAACAATACATGGTTACTGCAAACGGTATTTCCTTCAATTTTGAAATTTCAGGGAGTTTTAATATGTTTTGAAATGTTAACGGTATTTACCTTGTTTTCACCTTCCACAGTCAGATGTTTTGCTCGCTGTATACGTTAGTCTTATTCCAACCGACTCGCAGGTCACACATAGTGCCAGAGCACCGTGACTCAATTTAATAGCATAAGCAATAATTTATATTTTTTCTAAAACTTTTCCTGAAGATGATCTAAACCTAGATTGAAACGTTGAAAGCTTATATAATTAAAATTGCTAAATAGCTTATTTTTAGTTTGTTAATTGACCGAACCAGTGCGCCGAAATCACTTATATTAATTATTACGGTCGAAATAAAATTTATAATTTTTTATATAGATCATTGTACGGATCTCGAGAAACAATTGCGATATTGAAAGTCTTAAAAATCTGAAAAATCCCAAACACTTGCAGTAGAGCTGTTCGAGTACTCGAATATTCGAGTAGCTCGAAATTCGAGTCGAGCCGGGACTCGATTTCCGAGCCGAGCCGAGCCGAGTACTCGAATGAAGCGAGCGGCTGGAAACAATCGGGTGGCACGAATGATCCACATGTTTCGTTCGTCAATCGCTACCTTCACTATGCAATCTACTCGCTTTTTAATCGAGCCGCTCGCTTTTTAATCGAACCGCTCGCTTTAATCGAGCCGCTCGGTTCTTTCGAGCGCTCGGCTCGGATCGGATCGGTTATTCGAACCGAGTATATCCCGGCTCGCTTGTTCCGAGTACTCGAACAGCTCTAACTTGTAGGAATATAGAAAGATCTTCGAGTCCCTAGGGGCCTGGGCAATTGGAAGTATCACTGCGCGCATGACGAGCCTATGGAAATGTGCATTCGTTGGTGCAGCTCGCGCGGCAATGTGCATCGTAGCCTTCCTAGCGCGAGGTGTTCCGTGCACTTCGATATGGGATGTCGGAGCGGGAGCATCGGCGAACAGTATCGCTGCGTATCGATTCCAAACGGTGCCGCTTTCTCGTCGCGACGATAACCAGGTGCAGCTACACTATCTCCGGCAGTGCATTGGTTACGAGCTGCACGCATGATTCGATAAATCACGGGTACGCTATCGGCGCCTTGTAAACACCTTGTAAGCCAAGGAAGCTTTTGTCCATGAGCATACGATACGTTCTATCGCGAACAGATAATAGTGTAGCGGCTTTGCACTAGCGCGCGTTCGGTACCAAGGGGTGACTTGGTTTTTTCCCCGTGGGCCTGGAAGAGTCAGGCGATGGTCACGTGACGCATCTGGCAGCCAGGTCCGGCGTTTTCCGCGCGCGAACGCGAGTTTTCGCGCCAAAAATTACCGCGTGTTTTCGGCGTCGCTTGAGGGACGCGGCCCTGTGAGAGGGCTGCATAAATAGCCCTCCTGAGGTGCCGCTCGCCCTCACTCTCCACTGGAATTGCCTGTAGAGGCCACGTCTCGCGCCGTAACGTTAAGGTGAGATCAGACGGCGCGTGAATCGGCGAACTTTGCGCGTGAATCGGCGATTCACGCGCCGTCTGATCGGTCATGGCTCGGCTCGCCCAGGCTCGCCAAGCCAACTTGCCGAGCTACACGAGCCGAGCCAGTTCGCCAAACCACGCGCCGTCTGATCGGTCATGGATCGCCGAATGTGGCTCGCCAAGCCGACTTGCCGAGCTACACGAGCCGAACCAGCTCGCCAAGCCACGCGCCGTCTGATCGGTCATGGATCGCCGAATGGGGCTCGCCAAACCGACTTCACGAGCCGAGCAAGTTCGCCGATTCACGCGCCGTCTGATCTCACCTTTAGTCGCGCTAAGTTGTTCAACCGCATTATACTTTAGGCTAATTATTAGTTCTGCGTAGCAACAAGTATCGCCTATCGCGAAATAAACAGAGTGTGGTGAAAGCTATTAAATAGTGATTTCCTTTCTCACCCCTCAATAGGAACGATGTATTTGCAGACGAAAGTTGTAGCTCAGTATCGCTCAGACAAAGACACAGGGGAGAGGGAGGGGAGGGAGAGAGAGAGAGAGAGAAGCTTCCAGAGAGGATAGAGAATGATTCTATAAAGAAAAAATGGAAAGTGATTTGATTACCTCTCATTGAATTTCCATCTGCACGTTTTGCCAGACACGCGTCACATGTAAAACCGCATAAGAATGAACGAGAGTTCAAGTGTACCTATCCGCGCGACAGAGCGCGGGCGGAGTGACTACCATTGCACTGATTAGTCATTGCGTTACAACGCGCGAATAAATGTATTCAGTCGTTTTATGAATCACCCGGTCGGTTCACGGCGATCCCTACGCTCGATCCTGCGGACATTCCTATTCGACTCGATCCTGAATGCGATACCGCTGCCATTAATCTCCAGCCACCTACAAATTCGTTCACCTAATCCGTATCAATCTTACTGTACAGCAGGGATCGAATTCTGGGACTCTCATTTTTAAAAAAATTCTGTCAGAACTTATATGTTTCGTTTAAGAAAACATCTGTTCCTGTGGAATTTCTGTTGAAAGAAACGTTACCCTTAGGAACTTCTTTAAAAATTGTTCTCACGAAACAGATATTTTAGAACCTATATAATAAAAGTTCCATGGACACAGTTATATTAGGACTTTTGTTAAAAAAGTTTCCATTAGATAAAGATGAGTATTAAACTGTTAGGTACTAATTTTATTTAACAATATAATATCACACTCTTCGTGTTTGTTTTATAAAAATTACGAAAATCATAACACAAGTAATTAATAGTTTCATAAGAGGTATTAAACAGAAAAGAAAGCTTGTCAAGAATAATACCTCAATATTTTTTTATAACTTACATGAACCAAAATATAGAAAAATTCTATAATATCTGCATAGAAATTATCTACGTAGACAAACATTACAAATAAATAACACATTCAGAATATCAATGTAACTGTAATAATTATTTATTACTGTTGTAGAACTATTCATTGAATATTATTCAGTATTTGTTACAACGATTGAGAACTTTTTTAATATTGATTTCTTTAAAATATCTGTTATAGAGAAATTTTCATCTTTATATTTTATAAGTTCCATTTCAACAGGAACATTTATTTTCACGAACTTTTGCTTCATCAGTTCTCATAGGAACTCATAATGTGGGAATATTTTTAAAAATGTTCCACGGTCCATTTTTCATATAGAACCTATTGAAAAGTTTCAGAACTCTTTCGAAGCCTGCTGTATAGTCCACTTCAATCTAAGGGAAATAAATGATCTCGCGAAGAGTCCAGAATCCTCCTCCCATATCCCCGCAGTTTCCCACAGCTTCTCAAAGCTCCGCAGATGTTCACCTGGACCGATTTAATCGCGACACCCCATAATCAGCCCCGGCACAGAGAACAATACAGCAATATCTCGCGCCTGGCGCGTTCACTAAATGTCACGAGTGTCGTGAGACGCATCGAACGCCTGCAGACTCGCGGATGCAGACTCGGTATATCGAGGAGCAAATTGAAAAGCGCTGCGATTGCCGCGGGAAATGTTCTGCCTGCGTTAACAGCTCGCGATGTAGAACACCGTCGCCGCGCTCCGCGAGGCGGGCGCTCCGCGAGGCCCCGAACTGTGCGGGCACCTATTATTCGTGCACGGCGTAACGGCGCGTTGCGTAACTCTGCCGGCACAATTACAGAGGGTAGACAACGTTTACGCTTACCTTATATGGGAAACAGACTCGTGACACAAATCTCGATTACGCTCTCCGCACGAAGCTGCTTCTCGCCTCGCCTTCGCGCCGCTACGTCGTCCGCGTCTCGACCCTCTCGCGGCAGGCTTGCCGGTACGCGCTTTGATCTCCTTCGAACGCGCTGCTCTCGATCTTGATACTAGCCCGCTATCGATTAAATCAAGAGGCTTGTCCCGCGAAACGTTTCTATCCAGCCACGTCGAGAGATCCGTCTCCCTCGTTGCGACGCAGCCACGCTTTTCCCCGACTCTGCGCCCTTCCCCCATTTTTCCCGCCCCGTTGCTTGCTTACTCTCCTTTTCACTTCGACTCTGATTACGGATAATTGAATAACCGCCGTAACTGCCGTGGGACAATTGCAGGAACTACACCCACCGTCCGTCTCTCAGAATCTATTCACTTGTGATAGAGTAAGCCGGGGAGAGATGGCTCACTCTTTTTTTTTTTTTAAATCGTAAATTACGTAATTTACACCGTAAATTTAGTGGTCGTTTAAAGGACAAAAGTAAACGCGAGCGAGCCATCTCACCCGCAAGGCCATCTCACCCGGAATTACCCTAGATTTCGAATTCGCCGTCAGGCGCGCAGAATTTTCAAACGAATCTTCTCACGCGCGCCGTCGGGCAGCGTCAATTAACTGGCAATCGTCGGCGGCGCACAAGCTCTCTCCTAGTTTATGCGCATTGATTACGTTTATCGCAGTCGTCTCACCGTTCGCAGCCCCTAATTAATATGCTCCCCGCTAACGACCTTATAATTCTCCCATTCCGCCTCGATAAACCGCGGCTTGCGTACGCGGCCGGCTGCGATCGGGCTCGCTTTTATTTCCTCATCGCCGGACGGGCAGGAATTACGGTGCAGAACGTCCGAAACTCTACACGTCGGGAGACAAGAGAGCTTGCGTCGAATTAACGCCTGTGCCCTGTTGTTTGCATCTTTCCCGTAGGGCGTCGTAGTAATTGTCCGCGCGATATCGCTCGTTCTGGCGTCGTATCAATTAATTAGAAAATTAGAATTGAACGCAGAAGTAACAGTGGGCAAGAGTCAGTGCTGTATTAAGTAATAAGCAAAATAAGTACGTGATTAGGGCATCGAAAGAGAGGGGAGAGCATAGAAATTTCCTGAATTTGAAAATCTAACTTTCGTTAGAAACACTTTTTAGTGGAATTATCGAGAATTGCGTAAGAAATTGTACGTCGCGTTGAAGTGATCACCCTGTATATGGGGGCCTCGAAATCTTTCAAGTGCTTGGGGCCTCTAAATGTTTTAACCCGACCCTGGCGAGAGTGATACAAAAGATAGTAAGGCTTGCACCCGGAATCTTTGTTTCGTGCTATGGTTTTGAAGATACAACGCAAAGTAGGTAATATCGAAAGCAATGTTCTCGGCGCGAAGAGAACCACGGTTTGCTTCAGCGTGCCACTTCTCGACCTTCCCTCCATTCTCTTCTCCGCGGTATCACTATCAACACCGCTTCGCAAAGGATGTTCCCGATAGCGGGCAGCGTCGTTGACCGCTTGTCGTTCAACTCGAAACTCTTATTCGCCGCGATTTCCACATTTTCTCCGCGGAGGAAGTGGCCATTGGGACGAGAACAGGCATTTCCACGTAGGATCGCAAGGTTGGATAAAAGCAGCGATCGCTATCTGCGCGGTGTGCTCCGAGGGGCTGTAAATTAAACTACAACGTCATTCCGTCGGGCGCGTCGACGCGCGAAGATTTCGAGATAGGGAAATTCGACGCGTAATTAAATTTACATTTCGAGGATCGTCCCGGACATCGGTACCAAAGGGAGCACGATCGATTAGCCGCGCGTGATGCAATTAATCGCGCCGCTGGGATCTAGACGGTCGTGCTCTAAGAGGAATCTGGCTCGAATGCCAGCGCACAAGTGCAAACAAATTGTAGAATAATCAGCGTTTCATTGAACACCGTGTTCTGACAGGGCGAATAGCAATTGTGCACTTTCTATACTTCTCCTTTGGTACTTGACGGCGCATTTGGTATTTTACGCTGCACAGTGGTCTGGGGATATCTACATTTAGCGGCCAAAATTCTGATCTTTCTGAAACTTGGTGATTAAGGGTTTTTGAGGTCGGTGATAACGAATTTGGCTCAAAAAATTTAAAATTCAATATGGCGGATTCAATATGGCGCGCATTGTGGTCTGGAAAGCGGTATTTTATAGTCAAAATTAAAAATCATAGCCGTACTAGAGAAAAAAAAGAGAAAAAAGAATCTGTTCCAACATTATCTTTGACTTAAAAAAAATAAAATATTAAAAATGCACGGGTCCGGGACGCCCAAATACCTCGAGCATCATTTCTAAAAGTCTGCATAAAATTGAAGATTGCAGGAGATTGCACTTGAAATTTACATGCTCTTGTTAACAATTGTGTAAGCTTTCATGTAAAATAAGTCCGATGTTAATTTCGCTTAATCATTTTTTTATAAGCCTTCTCAAAGTTTAAATTGATATAAACATTGCACTATTTGTTCATGGACTAAAAAATGCCTATGACACATATAAATAACTGAAATATACTTCCTTACCTATATAACTGTATAATATAAACACGTATTTTGATGTTCTATAATGCGTAATTAAAACAATTAGATTCACATACAATTTCATGATTTTGTCTTTGTAATATTATATCTAATCAAAGAATCATCTGAAAAGGGAAAGCTATGCGGATTTAGAAGCTCTGGAGGGTTGTCAATTCATAAAAAAAAAAATGACATTGTAAAGTTGAAGTTGAGAAATTGAATTTTGGCCACCATCCAGACCACTGTGCGCTGCTCAGATTGGGGAATGATCTCGGAGGATAAATTTAACGAAACACTTCGCGTTAGGTACCTTAAACAGAGTAGGTATTCATTCTCAATTGAAAACACTTCTATCCACCAAGCCCTGATGCGCGTCCAATAAACTTCGCGCCAAGATTGCCAAGCAGTAGCAAAGGAGGAGCAATTAATTCGCTAAAGCCGGCCTAGCCAGTCAGTCTACCAATCATTGAATCTCAAGCGTCATCGATTGAAATTGACTTTGGCTTTCTATAAACACGATACGCAGCCGGTAGACCGAAATGCTCAGCATGACGGCGAAAAGAGGCGTACCTCGAACTCCATTAATCTTCCCTAAGCCTCCAATTACCCACGCTTTAATTAATCGCCGATGCATTTAAACGCGCCGTGATCATCGACTTCTCCTACGATAAAGTTTCGCCGAGCGGTGCCGATAATCCGTCGGGGACGCTCCTGTTGCAGACACATACCAAAGGCGAAAGCCACCACGATGGCGGAGACGCCGGAGCTGAAGCGGATCGCTGAGAACACGAAGATCCAGAGCAACGTCAAGTATCACGCCGAGTTCGAGAAGGCGAAGGGTAAGTTCACCCAGGTGGCCGACGACCCGGAGACGCTGCGGATCAAGCAGAACAGCAAGATCATCTCGAACGTGGCGTACCACGGCGAGCTCCAGAAGAAGGCGATCATGGAGCAGAAGAGGACGATGACCGGCGAGAACGGCGAACAAATTGGTGAGTCCAGTCGCCCCCGTTTAACTACTCTTACCGTCGACCAGCTCGGCCTCGCCGTGAAACCGCATTCTTTGCCGTTCAAACGTTTGCGATCCATCCCCGGTGGCTTGGTGAACGGGGAAACCATTCAGGCACCCTAAGCGCGTCGCCTCAGCTCTGTCGCCAATTCTGCCGCGAGCCGACCACTAATCACCGCGTCCACTCTTTCCGCCATTCCGAGGAATATGGGAAGTAGCTTACGAGACTACGTGCAAACGCTTATTTCTGCTTCTCCCTCGAGTAGACTTTTGCCGCCAGGCAGCGGGCAGCGTGGCGAGGATCGCGATACGAGCGACAATAGAAAGTCTGAAAGTTAATGTGTCTCGTTTAATGCGCCCGTGAAGTTTACTTTTCTCGAAATAGAAATCTGCTGCGAAGGATGCGTCCGGAGTATCTGGACCGACTTTCTCAGAAGGAATCGCCTTTGATCACGATCCTCGACGCAGGCTGCGTATTTCCATCGTGTATTAATGACACTGTGTCGGAACGCAACCCCTGTTCCAATCACGCGCAAGCTACTGTTTTATCGTGGCTCTCAGTTTGGCACGCTTTGATGGTTTAATTATTTAATCATTTGTGACGCTAATACGTTTGGAGCACATTTCTTTACCGACTGCGACTGAATTTTAGTTCGTGTAACCCGTTAGTAATCATAGATAGAGTAGTAAATGTTCTTCCTATGTGGCCGGCGTTACGTCCCCGGACCATTTTGTGTTTACTATTTAATAGCCATTTAGCTCTGGGCGTAGATCGTTGTTGAAAGCGTATACAGTGGCAGCTTGTGATTTGTTGGATTTAGAGTACGTAGAGTACACGGACGGTACGATCGCGCCCGCATCGGGCGTGAACGCGAATCCACCCGCGGCGAGAAGCGCGAGCTCGCCGGTGCAAAGGACACCAGGTAGGATCGCCGATTACGACCCCCTTAGCGAGGCGCGGCCGAGCCCTTATTCCGCCAGACAAGCGGCCACCACTGTGATTTATACGAGCGACAAGGGACCAGGTAAGTTTCTCCACGATTTCGCGCGTTAAACGCTGAACGCGCGTCGCTCGCGTTCGAGGAGGGCACGGGGATCCCGCGGATCGTAGGTAGGAGCGGAACCGATTGCTGTTGACTTTCTGTTCGTCGTGCGATGATCGGTGCACGCGTTCTTTGTGGATGGAAGGGGTAGAGAAGATTTAGAGACCAACCTCGTTGTTTCGAAGAAGATTATTTATTTTTTTGCGACGGTTTTGGATATAGTAATAATAAATTTTGAGATGAGAATGACATTTTCTTTGGAAAAAAAAAACGAAGCTCAGCTCTTAACCTGTCGTACACCTCCAGCCGAGAAGAGTGTACAGTACAATATAGCACAATATTATCACCATACTCACCTCGATATCATACAACTGTTGTAAGAAACACTTCCGTCTATTGTTTAAACTAAGGAAGATATGTAAGGTGGAGAGAGTTATTGGACCACTGTCTATATCTTCACCCTTTTTAATGTGCGAATGTTCGTATAGACTGACAAGCTACGAAACGGGCAACAGTTTTAATAGATTGCCTTTTAATTGGATTACTTCGAGCGATAGTTATAGATACACTTCGATCACTCTCGTTGTGACATCGATGGTTAGCCTTCCCTGGTATAGAAGCTGACGACTTAAATCAAACACATATTACGTTTCCCTAACGCGTGGTGCACGTTTCTGTCTTTTTTTTTTTTGTTATGTGAAATAATATAATCGAGAAAGTCGTTTGTGGTTAACGGTGGCTGGTCAGAAAGAATTTCTGTTTTGTGTAAATATGTAATTTTTTTTTGCGCTCTCACTGCATCGATTCACTCGCCACCGCTTCCGAGTTGTTCACCTTTCATGTTGTACGGAATGCGAACATCCGTTGAACACGGTGTTAAACGTGCTATCGGTGATACCTAGAAAGCCCAACTGCTGGAGCCCGTACTTGGTTTAACTAACCCTGAAGACACGCCTCGACGTTCTGTCTCGTCGAAATCTTACCTAAACGGGATGAATCGTTCTAGTGACGAACCCACCGACCAGAAAGATCGGCTCGGTCGCGGACATAGACCCCGTCAACGAATACTACGGATCGTTGACACCAGCCACGAACAACAATCACGTCCCACAACACCAGCCGCCACCGCCACCGCCCACTAACGTCGGGGTAAGTAAACGATCTATTAAATCTATTTGAAACCTAATTACACCGAGCCGAGCATCCTCGCGGCACCCAAACTTTCGCCAACGAAAACCTTCAAGAGCTTCTCCGTCCGGGCTGGCAAGCCCCTGCCTTCGAGTTCCTTCAATAGCCCCGAATACCTGCGCCCCGCGTAACTCTAGCCCCACCAGTGTCGAAACCCAATTGTAAGGACGATCGGCTCACAATTGGTGAATACCACCCGCGCCCCCTAGACTTCCTTCCCCTCCCCGTATCGTAACTGATTGAATCGACACAGGCGTACGATCGTCTCTCGTTTTTCAGAGGGTGTACAGAGCGATGTACGACTACGAGGCCCAGGATCTGGACGAGGTGAGCTTCTGCGACGGCGATCTGATCGTCAACTGTACGGCGATCGACGAGGGCTGGATGACTGGTCTGGTACAGCGTACAGGACGACACGGCATGTTGCCAGCGAACTACGTAGAGCCGGCGCAGATTTAACACCCCCTTCGTCGCCGCGTTAACGTGTCCTGGTCGTTTTCTTCGTTTCCCTCCGTCGCGCTGGTCGGGCCGCTCGGCAGAGAGCCGTTCTGAACGAAGGAACGACGACGCACCGAGGGCAGGGTCGATCCAGCAACTCGATCGCCGCGAACCTCTAGAAAAGGAAGGTACGACGAAGGATGTTTCTGTAGTCGAGGGGCGGGGAGGGGCGGGGGGGGGGTGATACGGCCAGAGGAGACGCCTCCATCCCGTGGCGCGTAACTCGGTCGTACCTTCGATGATCTCTGAGATTGCTTAGAGCTCGAGGAGCGTCTGTATAGAATCGACGCGCCAGCCGGGCGACGAGAAGCGGAATAGATTGAACGTACGAATGGCGGAGGACTGTCCGAGCCAGGGATTCTTTATTATCCCGATAACGATTCGTTTCGCTCGCAGCGTTTACAATGGAATCGTCCGTCTTCCTTTTTTCAGACTGTACAAGAAGGGTCCAGCGGGCTCGTGGCGCATTGCGCGCGCTACGCGAACCCGCGAGAGCACTCCGTTCCAGCCGACGAGAATTGTTCGTCGGCGTTCTCGTAACCGAGTGCCCGCATCGTTTTTGCATTTAAGAGAGTAACTGCAAGGTAATTCCGTGTTGGGACCAAATGCCGGCTCGCCTCGCGCGCGACCAACGCCTCCAGTGCCTTTCGCTGATAGTAATTCTCACTTACGAGCAATGTCCTTAAGGTTTACGGGCCGCGATACCGACGTCGCGGGTCGTTCACCGGTCTCCGAATTTTCGAAATCATTCCGTCGCTTCGAGGATGTTCCACGTCTCGTTCCGTCGCAGCATGGATCAGTCGACGATCGTGGCACAGACTGGAAGATCCAGTGCCCTTCTTTCTGGACACCGGCTGTTACGATTCTCTTTTGTCCCGCGAGGACGCGATATTTTTACAATTGCACGCGCCGTCGATGATTTTCATTTTAAGCGATCGCAGCTCTCTCTCTCTCTCGAGCCTCTGTCCATTGTATTTGCTTTTGCACCTCTCACCCTCCGCCGTGAGGAGCATTGTTGCGTTTCGTTCGCGCACCGTCGACGTTCACTTGCAAATCGCTGTTTATTTGCCGAGTTAGATAACGAACCGTTGAAACGATCGTAGAGGGAGCTTGGGCTCCGAAGATGCGCCACGCCGTTCTATTGTGATCTAAAGGGAACAACGATGTGCCTTATAATATGTACGTAAGCCTCTAACTAGGGCGACTTTGCGATGAGAGATTTGATAAAGGATTCACGGACAAACGTCGAGGGTCGCTGCGAGGTGGCAGCATTTATTTTATACAACCGTTCTCTTTCTTCATCTCCTTTCTTGAAAGCGAGTCCAGTTAGAATAACGAAGTGCGGTACTATCGTCGATACGAAAGTTTCGTCACGCTTGCCAGCTCGATCCGATCCACGAAAGAAAGTAACGATCGTTTGGAAACTTCATGCTCTTTGACTAATTAACGACATTAACCAACATTTACCTAATAGCTGTTAAGTTTTATGCTCACACGCGATGCGTATTGAGATGCTTCCACGGCTTTCTAGAATCCTTTCAGTGCCGGGCGACGACGGGCTCTGCTCGGTAACTATCGAAGGATGTCGGATGTGCGTATTCTTAACGAGAGGAAGTAGTTCGGGCGACGATTCAGCAAACGCAAGCCATTCGATCATAATTCACCTATCACCAGTAGCAGTGTATCCTGGTTGTTTTTTTTTTTTTTGAACTTCGAATTTGGTTAGAGTTATGTTTTTCACGTGGCTGGCGCTGAAAGGGTTCGATCGCTTCTTCGAACAATTGCGGGATTATCAGCAATACGAGATTGTTCTCCGCGATGGTCTCGATCATCGTAGATAGCTTTATACCAGCCTGATGCCCGATTAATGTACAGATAATATAATAATCGAGGAAATTCGTCAGCGACGTAACGGGAATATCGTGCCACCATCGCGGAGTACCTGTGACCCCTTCCTCGCGTCTATTCTTCCTCCCAGTTTCGAAAGTGCCTGTCCGTTCGGAAATTCGATCGCTCGAGAAACTGTATTTACATCGCATTTTACCTGAGTAGGAGTATAGAAATAATACTATTTGTAAAGGAACTATATGATAGCAATGTTGTTACGCGCGCATGGGACGTCGCTCGACTTCGTGATAAACCGCGAGAAGATATATTCGTATTTTTGGAAACATGTTAGCAGATATTTCATTTTTTTCCTTTTTGTAATTATTTAGAACACCGATAAAGACGATCTACGATTAAATAATTGAGAAACATACAGAAATATATATAGATATACATATATATATATATTAGTGTTGTTTAAACAGATAATAATTATATTATGATACGAGATCATAAACAATAAATATGTTATGTAAATTGTCTCTTGATTCCCATTCACCTTTCTCTCCTCCGCGAATAAAAAAGATTCAAGTCACTCTGTAAAAGGACGTACGTACTTATTTAACAAACACTCTATAGTTTGTGGTCTACCTGCAGTGCGTTACGCTCGCGATAATTAGAATATCTCAGTCAGCGAAGCCTCGAATCTAGGATAGAGAAACTTGCGCAAACACAGCGGTGAATTAAAGCACCTTTGCGGAACAGAAAGAGCGGCCAACTGAAAGAAAGGCGAGGCGAACAGTCGAGTAAATGGATCTGACGGTCAGGTATAAAAAATGCACATTTATTGAAAGTGATATAAGTACAGTAGAAGGGATAAATCGTCGTATACGATCGAAGTCGCGGCAATAAGCGCGCGCTCTCGATTCTCAGCTGGGATCCGTACGTAACAGACTTGGGCAAAATTCCATTCGATCGAAGCAACGATCTCGCCGATCGTGGATTCGCTCGGATGAAGATTTAGCTGGACTAATCATTTATTTGGATGCGTGATGAGTACAGGTCGGTGAACAAACGGTGTCGCGAAAGTTGAGCGCAAGGAGATACGTGCTCGCGAGTCGAGAATCATTCGATGAAACGCGTGCTAATAATGCCCAACTCTGGTAGAAAGCCTCCCGCGATCAGCTTCCGGCGGTAACGCCTCTAAAGCCTGGCAAGTTCAGCTATCAAAAGTTTACAAACGCGAGCTATCGTTCCCGATCTGTCGTATAAATTTGCTATCCGATCACAGCGACGCCACAAGGCTGAGAAAATATTCCAGATCGATCGAAAGGGCTGGAGCGCAGTAGAGTCGATTCTCCTGTGCAACGTAATCTTAAGCAATCATGATCCAAGCGTTTCGTTCGCAACGTACCTTGTGGCAAACGTCCGTCTCGGTCGTACAGAAGCTATTCGTGTCAACCGAAATGCGGCGGCGGTTTTGCGAACAGTTATGGGACACAAGAAGCGAAAAAGCATGCGACAGAGATCGCGAAACTTAATCGATAATGAATAACAGCGAACTGAAACGCTAATGTACGACTTAATCCGATCGGCGGGCCGAGCCGCGCCGATGAAACACGCGAAAGGCAGAAGCAAAACTATTTATCCTCTGTAACATTCGACGTCGCGTACAATTGTTCGAGGCGTCTTATAAGAATTATAATTTCGATCCTATCGACGAAACAGCGGTCATCCTTGATTCATCAAGCTCCGGAGACCCAATCGTCGCGTTTTCGTTGCTTATCGATTATCGATCGATGAAGAAACCTTCCTAGAAATCCGCTAAATTGTTTCCCGCGCTCGACCAGTCATTCATACAATACCAACGTCGATTCGTTCTTGCTCGTGTCTCGATGCACGAAGCCCCACCGTCGTTAATTGGCACGAAGTACAGCCGCTTCTTGCGGAGAAACTGATGGCAGGTACGAGACGCGAGGCTGTCGAACCCGGTGACAAGTTAAACTTCACGACAAACGCGCCGGCGAGGAGTGCGGGACACACGTGGATATGAGTTGCAGGGGATGACACATGCAACGGGGGGGAATGCCTACACAGCGGTCGAGCATCGACACTCGATTGAGTGGTCGCGGAACGTCGTTTACTAGTCGCCGAAATCAGTGGTAACGCTACGCACAGCATGGAAAGCAAGTTTTTGAACACTGAGGTCGGGGGAAAATACTGATCAACTGTTGGTCCTTAATTTGACACAGTGTCGTGTGCAAATACATAAACTAAAGGAAGAACAGAATTCCAAAGTCTTCGAGAATATTATTCCGCGAAGGGTAACGCGAAACAGAAATCATTTTCCTTCGACACTTTAACTGGACAATCGCGAATGAAGAAGGTGTGCTACGAAGCTTCTATCATTCAGGAAGCTCGAAAGAAAAGGAAGCTCTCAGCTTCTTAAAGAAAGAAATCGAAGAACATTATAGATCCTTTACATCGGAACGATTTCAGAGCTAATCTCTGCCAAGTTCCCTCCGCTTCGCCTCCCACATCGCAGTAAAAACATAGAAAAAAGAAGAGTCGCGTCTCCAAACAGTGTAAATGGTATGTATAAAATGCATCGAAACTAAGCTCTACCGTGGAATGTCTAGACACCACTGCCCTTCGGCCACCCGCCCGGCAGCTTCAAACGAAATTAAATCCTCCGTGCTCTTTCTGTACCTCCTAAGATTCTAAAGCGAGACCGTCTAAGGTAAAATCGATCGGCGATCGTGTCGATCCTCTCAAAGATCCATTGAACGTCCCGCGCTGTGTAGGTGGCACAAAGAAGACGCCTGGGCGTCGTGTCCTCTTCGCCCTCGACTCCGTCGGCGGCGCCTTCTTTGGGCGTCGTGCGATGAAGGGTCTGCGTGCTGGCAGTGTCCTTTTTCTCGTAGCGTGAATCTTTCGTTTCTCTCGTTTTAAATACATGTAGTTATACGTATGTTTGTGTGTGTGTGTGTCTGTGTGTTACACCCTCGTCAGAGAATTAGCCTGGGCTGCTAATATCCGGCCAGGTCGGCGAACGTCTGATCCATCTCGTCGGCGATCGCTTTGTACTTACAGCGCTCGTTTGCCACCACTTCTGCAAAGCAAAAGGGAGGGAATCTGGTATTAGTTGGAATTACGGTGTTAGACTCTCCTGTTAGTTGGGACAGCTTAACATCAACTTCTATTAAAAAGAGGGAGAGAGAGAAAGTACTTAGATTATAGTCTGATTTTCGAGAGTTGAGACCTGAGGCGGGTTCCTGGACGTAGCGTGGCTTAAGGAGGAACCCGCCTCAGGTCTAAACTCTCGGAAATCAGACTATAGTAGAGGAGCCGGGGACTAAGTAGCCAGTTTCAGTATTCATGCTGATCTTGTATATTTGGAGGGAGAGCGACATACTTAATTGCAAGGCTGTTAGAATTTTACATTTGTCGTTCTCGGGCAGTGTTTTAGATAGCTCTAGGGTAACATGTTTCCAGAGGGATTTGAGCTGGCTCGAGGGTTCGTAAGAATTGAAGGCAACGTGAGTTACTTCTTTATGCTTTTTATTGTAACGTAATTGCTTCCTCTTGGCCTGAAGCGTTTCCGATAGAACGGCGCCTTAAGATAATGCCTGCGGTCGTCGACGCATAATCTCTCGCAAGAACAAAGTGCAAACCTCTCGGTGGGCTTGATCTTTATTTGCTTGTTCGTCTGGTTACATGGGTCGGGCGTTGCGTTTCGTTTATCCGTGAGAAAGATCGCGCGACGTCGAAGATAAGTACTTACCGAGTACGTTCGTAGCGGTGTTAAATAATTCTAAAACGATTGGAAAGCCCGAAGAGTAAACGTACAGACTGTGGCACGACTACGTTTCTACATCAAGGAAATAGTCGTTCAATTTAAAAAAAAAAGAAAAGGAAAGAAAAGAAAGAACCACGAAGACAAGGAGAACATCCTGAGAATGCAAAACGGTGTCCTGTCGTGGATAGATTAAAAAAAAAAGAAAAGAAAAGAAGAGAGTACCGGAAGTGGGGAACGCGGAACGTATTTTTATAACGCAGTAAATTTTTCTTGTCTGTTACAATAACAAAGAGTTACACGTAAGCAGGTTGGCTGGATTGGTAAAGTGACCATGATCGCATATCCGGTCGTCTTTCTCGATCCAACACCACGGTGAATAAATAATCGACAAGCCGATGGACACGTTCGATCGCCGATTATCAATTAATTCTTCTCGATCAACTCGGTGAAGGTAAGGTCCAGGTCGTCGCAGATGTATTTGTACTTTTCTTTCTCGTGTACGAGCTCGTCTGAAACGAAATGCGTGTTCATTAGACAGATGAATAAACGTTCGAGTACCCTGAATATCGATGCCCTGATACACTTCAGCCTCAGGCTTAACGCAAGATAATCCTTATCGAATAAACTTGAATATGCGACCCTTTCGCCACTCTTCTTATCTTTTATAACGTGAAAGGAGAAATATATTTATCCGTATGGAAATGATCGCGCGGTACTGTGCTAATGAAAATGTTGCTTCTCCGACTCCTTGCCTTCGCGAAGCGTCTGTTCAAGTGGCTTAAACGTCGGCCGGCAACGTTTCTGAATTCGAGGCAAGGAGTGGAAGCGTAAAATGCAAGAGTGACACGCGTTTAAAGCTTCGAATGACGTTAATATTAGCAGAAATTTATCTGGGCATGTCGGGGTATCTGCGATACGAGGATTATCGGTCCCCGACGGCCAGTGATAAGACGCTTCGGCGGATAAGACTGTCAAGCCGCGTCTGAAACGAGTTAGAGAAGCTGCTGGTCGTTAGCGGCGAGTAAGTGGGTTAAGAAGCTCGCAAGTAACTTACGGATTAAGGTGTTAAGAGCAAGCGAGATTGTGAGAAAGGTATCTGTAGATCTGATTGTAATTTTTTTTTGTTTGTTTTGGTCGAAGCGTTAGAAGGGTTGGTTAGTGGCTCGTTAGATGTCGTAGAGCTCCATGAATGCCTGATCCAAGCCGTCCCCAATCTCCTTGAACTTCTCCTTCTCAACCACCATTTCATCTGCAAGCATTTGCATCGTTATTCGAAGCGTTCTGTCCCATCCTCCTCCGGGTGATGGTCTGCTTCGAAAGCCGTGTGTTTCGAGCAGATCGCAGATGTTCTAACGTTAATCTAAACTGTTTAGTAAAATATTATATTCGAAGCTTTGCGGGCAGAAGGTGGAAACTTGGGGCCGAGTATCTGAGTCTTAGGATGGATGGGGATGAAAAGCGATTGTAGCGTGAGCATGAATGAAATCGATGTTCTGTGAGAAACTGCAATGTCAATTGAGTTTCTAGTTGGTCTATTAAATGTTTCCTTCCAAACTGCGGTGTCATTGAAATTTACAGCGCATAAGGGAAGACATCTAAATCTTTTTAATTAGCAGTTTAGTGATATTCCCCGAGGGGAGCAGAAAATAAAGAATTTTCCTGTCATCGAAAAAGTACAACAGAGGCATCCAGGTCCCCGTTTAAACGCACCACGAGGGTCAAAGAACGACGATACCGGAAGAAGGAAGGATCATGCGAGATAATAGGGCATTGTACGAGAGGCTTTTATATAAATAGCAAAAAAAAAGAGGAAAAGCTAGTTTACTCACCGTTGTTTCATCGATACGTACCGCAGTCCTTCTGTTGTGCGTGGCATGCAACAACTACACACACGGCTCTCTAACACAACGGGCAGCGTGTTATCATCGCGTGGCCGCGATGGATCGATTGTTAACGAGCCGCGGGGGAGAGGGTTAACGTTAGCGCAGATCAGTGTTGAAAACAGAAGTATGAGAACACAACGACAACAAAAAAAAAAACAAACGACACACTGTTTTTTTTTCAAAATTAAAATATATATTATAAACAGTTTTATAATAATAGCAATATATATAATAATCATTATCATTACAATGATATTAGTGTTATTATCGTTCCGTATTCGTTCATTTTATTAATATTAAGTAAATTAATAAACTAAAACTCTCGTGAACTCAAGTATCTGCGTTTCCTCGTTTACTCTTTCTATACCTCGGCATTCCTCTTTCTCCGGGGGGGAAAAAATAACGGGAATAAGAAAAAATTCATTATTATCCATGAACGGTAGGACGCGCGGAGTATCGTAATTATTGTGCTTTCATCGTTTCGCGAGCGACGTTCTTCCGGAGGACGTGTTCGCAACTCTCTCTTCTGGGTGGCTTTCTGAGATCTATCGTGCGCTATTGCAAACCAAGTTTCGTCGAAAAGATATATGTATATATATATACATACATATGCATGATTCGCGAGACTATCGTGTGGGAAGGAAAAGTAAACTCTGAAATAGAACTGCACGACGTGGACCGGAGAATCTATCGAGCTCAGCAAATATTGCACAGAATCTTCTTCGTAAACTTTACAACAAGCATCTTATCGATCAACTCTGTGGCGGACCTTTCAGGCGCGCCTCGAAAAGACACCCGAGAAGACTTCGCTGCAGGGAAATGTCGCTACAAGGATCGTCGAAGGGGCTGAACGCGTTCGGGCATTTACCGTAGACCGAACCTTCGTAAATCGGTCGTTTCTTCGGAAATGACAACGGGAGGGGAGGAGAGTTTCGCGCGGCATCATCTCGATGCTCGCCGTGATATGGAGGGGTGGTGGCGGCAGCGATAAAAGATGATACTAATTAACAGTAGCAGTAATGAATAATACAAGACGAAGTACGCGACGCGAAGTGAAAGTTGTTTCCTTCTCTTTTCTCTTTCTTTTTTTTTTTTGGCCTGCGTACGGTAGTGTCTGTGTGTGTGGGGCTGGAAAGTGCATTTTCGTTTCGTCGGAATCGAAAGCCGAGCCGGCGGAACGAAATGCTTCTCCCTGAACCGGGGCGTCGATTCGGCCGTGATCATTATTCGTATAATTAAATATATACAGGCACGAACGGTAAATATCGAGTGGGCTCAGCGCGAGCGAGAAGACGCGGAGACCCGCGTGATCTACGCTCGTTCGCCTCCAACGATCTGCTGAATTTTCAACCTCGCGTCTAGGAATGGCCCCGACATTACCGGCTTCACGATCCACGCGAGTCCAATCTCCGCAGAGATCTCAGAACACGCGGTTCAATTTCAAGAATCGAAAACATAGAAAGATGCTCTCTCGTGCCATCGTTTTCGAGAGAACGAAAGCTTCTACGAAGGAATCTCTTTCTGAGTTTTGGATGACTCTGTTCTATCGTTAAATATTCTCGATGAAACTTGATTGTAGGCTTTAGGTCGCGAGCTAAGCTCTAAGAATACTCTATCCACTTCACCCGGCAACGAGGATCGCGGGATCGTAAATTCCGATGAGTTTCGCCTCCTAGCTAGGATTACTGGCAGTGAGCGTCGTTTAAAAAGCGTGTAAGATCATCACGGATGAGGGAACGAGCGTGGAAGAAGGAAGAAAACCTTCTCGAGGACGCTGAGCCGTCGGGAATACGGAATGTAGGCGACGAAGAGCGCGCAGGCACTCTTCTACTTCTCTTCTCTGGGCCGAGGGACCCGCGACGCGGATCTACACCGAGGAAAAACTTGCTCGCCTGATCGAATCGATAAAATATTCTTCGCCGAAGTTGCGTTCCGCCAGGTGCATCGAATGTTTTAAAAGTAAATGCCTCCGAGCTTCCTCGATCGCTTTTCCTGGAAAAGCTATTTGTTACCTTGTCGACGGTTTGCCTGCGGCGTTATCAGTTCAGTGTATCGATATATAATCATTTAGTGTAATTACGTAGCGACAGATCGGTCTCAAGGAAATCAGTTGCGGAAGATCGAACCTCTCGCGAGATCTAGATTACGCGACACGGTGGCAGAGCGCACCCAGCTGCTCAGAATACTTGACAGAGTCGATTGGAAAGTTTCTTCCCGATGTACGCGTTCCGATCGATTATTTCCACGTCTGTCTCACGTCTACTTTGTTACTCAATCATCTCCGAGTTTCCGTTAAGTCTCCAATCTACGTGACACTTGATGGTACACACACGGTTAGTCTCTCAACGTCGACGATGTTAATTGCCGTGGATTCGATCAAAAACGTCGCGCGTTTCGAGGGAACAGCGTTATTAAAAAAGAAAAAAATATGAAGAGGAAAGAACCACTCGGACACATCAAACCCAAACGCCAAAGAAAAAGAAAAGGAAATCGAAGGCAAAGGGGAGTGAACTTCGAATCCCCTTTGACAAACCGCACCCTACCTCTCTTCTCTCTTTATCTCCGTCTTTCTTCTTTTTCGTTTTCCATCTGTCATCGACTCTCTCTCTCTCTTTCTCTCTATCTCAGCTCTGCATCCTTTATCTCTCGTTCGACCGCGCGCGCGCAAAACACACAGGACATGCAACAAACACACGCACACGAGCTCGTTCGATGGAAAACGAAAAAGAAGAATACACACGGAGAAGAAGCGCGCAACCAGCGCGTTGCTGACGGGCGTACAATGGGGAGATGTCGTGAGTCTAGCCTAAAGAGACCGCGGTATGGTTTCCATATTTTTCCTCTCCCTCTCTTAATGTCCGTATATGTTATTGGGAGGGTGTGCACCACACACAAAAGCGCTCGCGCCGTACAGCGTGTTTTTCGAAACGTGTCTCGATTCTCGTTTCTCTCCCGGCGTCTGTTTTCGACCGTGTTTCTCCCACTCTGGAGTGTGTCTGTCTTTTGGTTTTCGTCTCCTTCCCCTCTTTCCGAAACGTGTCCTATAAAATTGTGTGTGTTTGTGTGTGTGTGTAGTTTCTTTTTGTCTTTCTGTCCGCCGCGAGACACACGATCTACATGTTCTGGATGTCATGCAGGGTGGCTTCCATCTCCTCCTGGAGCAATTTGTTTTTCTCTCTCTCGGCGGCAAGGTCGTCTGGAAAGATTACTGGTTAGAGGGAGAGCAAAACGCACACGCAAGCCACAGAGAAAAACTGCAGTCGCCGGTTAGAGAACTGGGGTGAATATGCACACGTCACACGCGACCACGGCTGCATCGCCAGTGGTCGCCGCTTGCTGTTAGACGCTTCTGACGGCTTATGGGACCGCGATTCGTTCTCTTTTCAGGGGAACGACACGGATGATGCTTTACGCGGCGGAGCAGAATCAGTCGATCGGACTGGAATTCGAGGGGGATCGGCTCTTTGTCGATTCAGCTATCCAGACCGTCGATGGGTTCTGTTCCTTAACAGAGAAGAGGAACGGAGGCGCGAGCACGCATTTTAAACGAATCGCAGATGGAACTGCAAGTGCCGACTTCACCGAGCATCGACTCGTTGGAAAAGCGTGCTTCCAACCATCGTTCCTCCCCTCGCAAGTGTATCACACTCCAAATGGTTACTTGGGATCAGATTATTTAGTAGAACGAATCGGTACGAATTAATTTTCCATGAATTTGGAAACAAGTAAGGGTTCAATGGGTACGGATGAATCCCTATCCTATAGCTTTTGGTACAGCCTGACTTTTTATATTCTGCTCCCTCTGATATTCGATTCTCGATTGGCAGTTCTCTTTCTCTCTCTCTCTCTCTCTCTTTCTTATGCTAAGTATTTAAAGAACGTAAGGTCTAATGCTAGAGAGTCCAACTGAAATGTTTCTACGGTATGATCGAATTGAAAGAAAGTTCGTAACGGCTCTTTGAACAAATAAAAGTCTCCCTAACGAAAAATTCCGAAGGATGAAACGAATGAGAAGGTCTGATGAATACGCACCTTCGAGCCTGTCGACCTCCTTCTGGAGTTTCTGCACGGATCTTTCTGCGAACTCGGCACGAGCTTCAGCCTATGGAAACAGGAAGAACAGATAAGTACGCGTAATTAGCTTTACACGTGATATTCTCGTCGATTTTAAAACTTTGTGCGTCTAAAAATTTCACGCGTACATCGGTGGCAATGTACAAAACGCATTATGCATACGCAAATCACGTTCGAATAGAATAGCAAAGCCGAGAATTATTGCTTGCACATTTTAAAATCGACGGTTTTACAGTAATCTCGTTATTTCTTATTAGTAAAATTCAACTCCATGCTCGAACTCTTTCTTCTCCAATAAACTTCTGATTAATGTTAGTCAATTATGCACGTTCTTTTAATGTCTCTATCGTTAATTCAATCTTCGTTACGAAAAACTTGAACACTCCAATATTCGTACCTTCGTAGTGCAAACTCTGATGACACCAATATCCTTCTAACTCTCGCTCAACGCTAATTAAACGTCGATTAATGATTACTCTACGACTCCTCTGTCCGTGCTCCGTACTTATGCGTAATATGTAAAATATCGCTACGCGACCGAAATGCAAAAGATGCGCAAAACGAAGGGAAAGTTTGTACAAAAGAATCGAGATCTACTTTGATTCAACTACCACGGACAGAATTATAAAATTAAAGACAACCCGTAACCCCGGCGGGAAAGAAAAAAGTTTTCTGAATCTTTCACGGGAAGTCACGAAGTTAAAATACTCCTCCAGTGTCACTTCAGGTTCGACTCGTCGACTACTTACCTCTTTCAATTGACTATCCAGTATCTTCACCTGCCCCACGAAAGTCTCCTCTCTTTGTGTCGCCTAGTTTTAGTGAAGCGCAAAAAAAGAAAAAACGGCCACACGTTAGGGTTACAAAAATTTAAAAAAAAAAAGAAGAAAAAACTGAGACATACGAGTAATGAAAGGAAATGATGGTTGTTGGAGAAGTGATGCATAGACGAAAGGGGTGAACGAGTTAATGGTTTAGTAAAAATCGATCAACGTCTCGCGACAACAAATCACACTTGGCAAAATGAGATGCAGAACGCTCTTCAAAGGATCTGTACCTCCTTTAGACGAGTGGTAAGAGTCTTAATTTGGTTCTTGTACTCCTCCTCGCGCTGGTTGGCCTACGTACAGTAACGTCAGCATTATGTATCTCAAAAGAGAATTCTCTATCGCCTAAACATGCAAATCTACTCGCGCGGCGAACTTTATACGCCATCTCGTCGAGCACGTTTACGACAAACGCGATGATCCGTCAGAGCCTCTGCACTTCGTACTTCGGCGAATTAATTTCGCGTGGCTAATGGCGAATTACGCGATGGATTTTACTAATCACTGAAAGTGTACGTAACCCGTGCTCTTCCTTCCTGATTTCTTTGTTTCGGCCCCAGGCAACTTTCGCGGGGCGCAATTTCTCCGAAGGCAGAGGTTTCGCTGTGTGCGATCAGTGGGAAAGAATACGGGTAATGGGAATAACGTTACGAGGTGTATTGTTCGAGGGAATGGTTCCTGTAACTGCCACTGTATTGTGTATCGCGAATAATTCCGTAATATTAAAAGTTCCGTGTGTTACGAAGTACCTGAAATCAGTTCGCATTTAATTCGACGAGACTTCTTAGTTTGCTCGTTAAGCGACGGGGCAAAAACCGATCGAAAGATTCGAAGCTAGTACTTGTCGCGATTCTTACGAAAGTGAACTCGAAGGGAAGAGAAAGTGAATAGGTGTACCAAGATTTAGCAGGTATTTCCCTACTGCAAATGAATCGGTGCATTTACCTTCTCCTCGGAGACCTCGAGGGACTTCAGGTTGTTGCCAACCACGCGCAGTTCCTCTTCCAGTTCTACGATCTTCCTGCAAAACGAATAGCCGGTTACAAAGGGTCTCGGTCCCCCCCATCGATTCCTACCTGAGCGTGTTCTCATCCCCGAGGACGAACACTTGGTCGTTTCTTTTTTCATTCTAACTTTTAAAAAGCCCTCTTATACAGGGCGTTTCGAAATAAGTGTATACTGCCTTCCTTAGTTAAAATGTCCTATCTAGCATTTTTCAAGATACGTTGAAATTATTTGAATCTTCACATGTTTTTTTTTACCTTTTAAGTAAAGTCAGAAAATCCTACGTGCTTCGCACGGATCTAGAAACAGTCGAATGTATTTAACCTAATTGCTTTTCAAAATGTTTAAAATATCCTATCTGAAATATTGAATTATATTGCTACTTTAATAAAACACTTTATCTACCAGACCACCTGTTACAAGATATTATACTGGTCTGTTAGAAAATAATGATAACATTTTTCAAATTGAATGAAGAAAAATAAGGACGGCACAAAGGAAATGATAAAACTTGAGTTTGTTTGGTTGTTTCGAAATGCTAGATAGGACATTTTAACTAAGGAGGGCATAATAGTAGTTTTGCTGGAGTATTTAATACGTAAAAATTCGCACAAGAGACTTCTAGTAACAGTTGGCCACTGTTAAACTGTTTCTAATCGACCAGTGTTCACCCGTATTTAAAAAGCATCAGCGTAGAGTTTGAAAAAGAAA